>CM070829.1:7396007-7792178 GCA_036326025.1 Chrosomus eos | reverse complement strand
CTTTTGATTCGCACTTCAGAACAGAGTCTCGTCGACATGATGGTGTCAGGTTTCTCTGTCTGCTCGGCGCGCGCACTGAGTGGGCGTGTCGAATTCAAATAACTTGTACAAGTGACGTACGAAAGTGCATCGTTCGTCTATCGATTCATATCAGCGACTCAGAGTCGACTCTTACTTTTGAGAGACAATAACTTTGTATACGGTGAACTTTCATATTTAAAACTTTGCAGGATGTTTTTGTTCACTTAGATCTATGTTACACACTACATGAAAGGTAATTTTCAAAATTCCATGATAGGTACCCTTTAATTATAAAACCAATTTGTTGTTTAAGAATGAAAGAAATGCTTGTGTTTGCGTGGCTTATAGTGACAGTTATATGTCTTCTGCAGGTGTGTCTCTGGACAGGCCATTGCGTACACAGGAGACACTTGTGAGAAACAGCACTTTGATGGAGGAATTCTGGGAGTTTTGATCGGTGGTGCTGCAGGAACTGTAGCTCTTACTGCTGCCATTATAGCGGCGATCTACAGGCACAACTAAACCTATTTCATCCTATTTGACATCTGAATAACCACTCTGTGATAAGCAAAGTATTTTATTGATGAACCATCTTACAATAGTATGCCCAAGATCTTTTATTCATAATAAAACTTGTGCTATTAACAATCTCATCTCTCTTTTTTCCATATCCCTTTACATGAAAAAAGGAAATCAGTCTAACAAGAGAAAAACCCAAAAAATAATTTGTCAAGCTCAAGAAGAGTGCATAGATATTCATCAGATAGTTTGTTTATTTACTAAATAGCAGAAAATAATGTCATAGTTCCACATGTTTGGCAAAATAGAAGCAGAGCTAAAACTAATTAGATTACAACCAAGGTAAGTGACCACATTTTACACTGTATTTAAAGAGATGAACTGTTTTAAATTAAAGAAGACAATGATCAGCTACATATATATACAGCACTTTATATTTTTCTTTTAAAAACACAAACACGAACATCTATTATATTTGTTTTGATTCTCTTGGTTTGTTCCTAAGTTTATGCAGTAAGTAAAAAGGGACGACCACAGCCTATACTTTGTTTCAAAGATGTTAAGTCTTTACAAAAAGAACTTTTAGGTCTTCACCAAACAGTTGTGCTTCCTCTCCTCTTTTTGTTTCTGCTGTGGGTTCAGAGGTGGATCAATGTCCTGTGTTTTACATGCTCCTTCTGCAATACAAATCAGAAACAGAAATTTTATTAAAGAAAATGTTCTCTTTAAGTCATTTAGCTCCCTTTGAATGGATGAACGTATTGTTATTTTCCTGTAAAACTGTTTTAAAACAATCTGTGTAAAAAGCTACCTTTATAAATAAAAGCGATTTGACTTAAATCTTCCTCACATAATCAAACAAGGGAATTAAGCTGTATCAAAAACTTACCTTGTGTGCATTTATTTGTATTGATCGTTTATTTTGCGACAGATGTTGCTGTTGCTTGTTCTTTTCCAGATTTCTGTGAGGGAAGGAGGAAGGGAGGGGTGTTATAATGTTATATTTCATAATGTTATTTAAAAAAGTTTAATATTTAATAATTAAATAATATTATTTTTAATTTTAACATTATATTTTGCAATTATTATTTGTATTTTAATTTTTCACTCAAATGTATTTTTTCTCCTAACTTTGCTGTGGCATGGCTGGCATTTTTTTTTTTTTTTTTACATGGGTTCCCCAGAACTTACCCCCAGAACTATTTTTAATATTTCATCTCGGACCTGTAGAAAAAAAAAGAAACAAGTAAGTGTCCTGTACTAAACTAAACTGTACTAAACATTTTAATGTCAATTACAATGCATACCCTTTTTTCTGCAAAACATCCAGTCAACAAGATGAAGAAGCCCTAGAAGGTATAAATGATACAGATGCATAAATGATTCAATATATGTCATACTATTTAAAGTGTTATCATTTTCTTGTAGAGGCGGGAATACCTGTAGGGAGTTGACTATGGTGAACGCGTAATGCACAAAGTATGTAATAAACTGTGTAAAGTCGTCCATCAGAAACACAAAAAGCCCCAGAATCCAAGTCCCACCAAAAATAGGTGTGAGAAAGAGAATCACTTTGATTATGCTTTTTGCTGCATCTTTGTCCCCCTTTTTATTGGTCTCGGCTCCAGACGGCTTTAAAACCGTCGCAATGACCACCACCATGGAAGCCATGTTCACCAGCACGATTGTCCCGACTGGAAAGAGAAATGCATGGATGGATCCCTGCATGACTGACTGATAGGTCAGCCAGCATGTTTTCGAGCTGTAATACGGGATGTCACTTGCTTGATCGTAGTACACATATGTAACCGCCACAGTCACTGTTGGACAAACATAGCCAATGGTGAATCCGAGGATCATGTACATCTTTTTGCCAATGTGGCTGAAGACGAAAATGAGTTGGTGACCAACATGACACTCAGACACAACATCCAAAAGAACATCGCCAGGAAGAAGTAATGCTTCGCCACCACCAAAACAAGGCACAAGGTTTCATTTAGGATTGATGGGAAAGAGGAAGCCAAGAAGCTGCAGTCGGCCAAAAGCAGACACAGAGCGATGTTGAGGAGAGAAGTGTGCCGGAAGTGAGAGAGGCTGGATTTAACCACAGCGCTCCAGACCAAACACTCGATGATGATATAGATGATGAGAGAGCATATAGAGATTCCCAGTCCGACGTACGTGAGCTGATCTAGAAAAGGCATGCTTACTGAATGCTTGGACATGAGCATGGAGAAGGAGGTGAGATGGTTGCATTCACAGTAGGCGGTGTTCCCGGGACCTTGAACGTAATCGCAACCTTCGTCCGACCATCTCTCCTCTGAGACGTTCCAAAACACGCATTGCATCGTGGCACCGCTGCCTTCATCATTCGGAAAAGCCAGTCTGATGTTCACCGAAGACTGAGTGTTGTTCTCAACTGTGCTGGATACGACTATGCTAGGAAACAATGCGTCCTCATAACCCAATTTTGGCAAGCGGTTGGCCAAGCTCTGTAATCCTACTGTTTTCACCATATCTGCTGTTGCATTCAGCTCAACTTCCACGTTGAAAACGGTTTTGTTGCAAGTGGCGCCGCTTCGGCAGATCTGAAGCTGAATGTTTGAGGAGTTGTAGCCCTCGCTGGCGTTTATTCTGATGCTGTTTACAAGGCCTTCTACGGATGACAGATATTGTGAGGCCAGTGAACCGCTCTCTTCCTCGTCTCCCCCATCCCAGGTTACGTTCAACATGCTGCTGGCTGATTCGATGAAATCCTTCAAAGAGAACAGATTTTCTATTGAAACAGCAAATATCTCAAAGCAACACATTCTCACTTCCAGCCCGTCACACATTGACGCTTGGTCAGGACCCTTCAGTGTAACTTTTTAACGCACAGAATACCCATTTAGCGATTTTTTTTTTACACGCAGGGTAACGTTATTCCATTGCTTTCAATGAGAAACCTTTGGCGTCATACGCTGACGCGTCGGGCATGGAATGTTATCGTCATGATGAAATGATATATTGGGTTATAATTTTGCCAGTGATTCTCAATTTAATCAGCCAGCATAATTTTATTTACATTTATTTAACTTTTTTATTTACACTATTTAGACATGTTTGAACACGCAACCAAACCCCACATCTAAACCTACCCATTTGTATATTATATGAATATATAAACACAGGATATAACAAGCAGATACGACTACAGGAACAATTTATTCAAAAAGTAAAAATATTCAAAGTGTTCCGAGGCCAAACGATTGATTTGTGTGAAGATCACCGTCTCCATCTCGTAGATCATGCCATAGATTTTACAAATGCAAAGAATGCGCATAAGGCAAACAACTGAGAGCAATGGAGTACCCTGTGAATCGAAAAATTAATTTCACATTAAAAAGTAATGCAGAAGGGTTCTGAACAAGCATCAATGTGACGAGTTGAGTGTGAGAACGTGTTGCTAAAAGTATACTACAAACATTTGATAATGTTACAGCCTGAGTTACATTTCAGACTTTAACATGATCAGAACCAGAAGATGTTTCTAAATGTTATATAATATTGAATATTTGTAAAGAAGAATTTAAGTAATAAAAATATAAATGTTTTATATTTATTTTTTATATTAATTGATAATTAAGTAAGCGGTAAGGCACGACTCGAGAGGTTGTGCTGCTGTAGAATATCATTTGCGGAGTGCCTGCAACCCCTTCAGCCCTGACTCATTCACGAACAGCATAATAGCCAGAAATAGCCTCGAGTACCTTATTGCTTTTATAAAACGGTTACCACACAATGCAAATATTAAGGCCAAAAAATATGTATCATGCAACTTTCAGGAAGTAGAACTAGAAAAAAAATTGTCCATGCAACAGAAGTTACATTATTCATTATATAATATACTTATTTAATATGTGAGCTGTCAAAAGGGAGTGAAATAGTTGAAATGCTTACTCCAAGAAGGTTCTCGCCTAGAGGCATGTTGGATGATGCCAGTTTCATCGTTTGGAAAACAGTAACTGCAGTTTTGACATCACCAAAACTGTTCGCGTCATCTTCGGATGTGTTTTTCAAACTCTGAAAGATTAACTGTGCGACCTCTTGTGTTGCTCCAAGTCCTTTTTCAAAATCCTGGAGTGAGATAAAAATGAGACATTTTCACATTAAAGACATATGCCATAGTTGTGTAAGGTCACTCAGTATCAGTCAGGTCGTTAGATTTGCATACCTTTGCTTGCAAAGCTACATTATTCAGGACTGCTTTAACACACAGAGAGACTTCTTCACCCCATTTTTTCCCATTGCATTTGCGTTTCATTGTGCCCTGTCTCCCTAATTCAACACAGTCTATAACAGCTGTTTCATTATTCTTTGTTTTTGGCCATGACCTCTCATCAATTTGTTCCGCTGCACAAAACAGGTCACTAGCTACAAAAACAAACAACAGACAAAAATAAATAAATACAAACATTAGGCTAGTTTTTTACATTACCAGTCTCCATGGGGTTTTGTAGAATGGCATACATTTGCATTAGAATATAACTTTCAGTACTTACGGTAAATGATTGGTACTTTTATTGAGCGATTTCGCAGCTGATTCAAAGTGTTCTCTATAGTGCAACTGGCCTCAAGTGAACTTGGTTTGCCTTCTGCCAGACAATTAACAGGGAAGTCTGCAGTGTACTTGATTATACCATTGCGCTCTGTAAAAAATGGGTAACATTTTTACATGTGTTTGCAGGTTAGGATCATTGAAATAAACAGTGAACAAATGTATGTGGGCACAGTTATTTATTTGCTCTATGAAAGGTAAAAAGTCAGCTTCATTGTGCCATCAAATGGAAGATGTATATATAATATACATATTGATAATTAAATTACAGCTTTACCTTCTTTACTTGGAGCAGTATTTTCTGTACTTCCGAGTTTTAGCCGGGCTATGTAGGTTTCGGTGCTGTTGTCGATGGAACATGAGATGGTAACTTGGGCGGATGTTGCTTCAGAGCAATCTGTAGTTTGTGGATTGCTTGTCACATTAATGACTTCTGGCAGCAGTGCAATTTGAATAGGAGCCATGGCCATATGAGCTATGTTCCCACTGACAAAAAGGCAGCTGTACGTTCCTGGAATATCAAAAAAATGACAAAAGTCACAATAATGTAAATGGAACCCTGTTTCACTCATGATTGCATTGAACAACGCACCTGACCAGAATCCACTTGTCTTTAGAAGCGTGATTGTTGATAGTTCTGTACAAGTATCTGACAGCATTACTTCACTCCCTGGTCCCAGAATCAATGGCACTTCTTCACCTCTTGACATCTGCCACACACACTTGCTCATAGCCTCTATACTGGTACAATTCAGCTGTTGTTTTGAATTATAACACACTTTTCCTGTAGGTGCCTCTATGAATACCATTCCTGTAAATTACAATACTGTGATGGTGAAAAGATTGGTAGGAATAGATAGATCAAGTGATGAAAATATTGGTGTGGTTGCAGTTTTACCTAGAGACTTAACATTGAGACTGTAAATGGTTGGATCCGTCAATAATGTAGCAATTATGCTTTGAACTTTGGAGGTGACAAACACAGAACTGAGAGACACTGTGAAATTGTGAGCGTATGTAAATGACCCTGTGAGACTGAAAAAAGAGGGGAAACATGAGTTTCTCGGTTACAAAAACTTTTGTAAGCTAGTTGTTATCAAATGAAGAAATTAAAATAACAGAGTATTTCAAGTGGTTATTATTACTTGATTTACTTTCAAAAAATAAAATAAAAATGTAAAATGAAATAAAAATTATGAGAAAAATATCTCACAGGGTGCCTCGCATAGTCAACGAGTTGAAGGCATTTAGCACATTAAACGCATTCAGCAGCTGAAAAGCAAATGGGTTAGAATGATGAGTAAGAGATTTATCATAATTGAATACATACTATACTCTGCATTAGGTTTCAAAATCTTTTCAGTAAAGAGATTTATTACTTTATTACATGACTCTATGGAATACTTGATTCTGTAAGTTCATAGCGCCATCCAGCGGTAGATATTTCCAAATACTCGTCCGTGCCAACGCACTATATCAGTCAGCTCATCGCTAAAACCGCGCTACTCGCGCGCTGTTTCATTCAACTTTGTTGTGCTTCCTGTGTCGTCTGTATTGTAAATGCCATCAGAAAACGTCAGTTAATAGGTTATAATATTTAGTGACTGGAGAAACGAACGTTCCAAACTCTGAATTAAAAGCGCATAAAAATCTTCCGTTTTTAATTGAAAATAGTGTCGTGTATAGGCCTTCTTTGCCTCGCAAAATGAATCACTCGAAACAACACAGGCTGGCGGCACCTGCTGGTCAAAACATGTATATTGGCATCTTTCACAAACAAACTGCAAATATTTTCATTAATAAGTGTCTATGAAATGTAACCTACAAATAAAAATGCTGCGTTTATGCCATTTAAATAAAGCTGCTTTCGAATCGCTCTCGCGATACTTTGATGTCATACACAGATTCGATCGGCGGAAGCATAAATGCAATATTTGCCAAATAAACTGATGTTTCAGAGACATTTTCATCAATACTTTGTACTGCTTGATACAGCGTCTGTACAAGAATAAAGTTCAGCATATACTATACTATCAAAGTCTATGTTGTTTTTTACCGTTTTATTTTAATAAACATGACACAAGAAAATCGCGACTAGCTTACATGAAAAGAGCTGTTAGTCTAGGCCACTGTTATAAAAAAAGATTAGTGAGCATTAGTTGAACTGAGGCCCTGTTTACACCTGGTATTAAGATGCGTTTTGGTCGATCGGATCACAAGTAGAATTCCCTTTTACACCTGGTGTTTTAATTCATCTCTTTTGTCCACTTTCAAACACCCCTGTCTTGATTTCTTGGAGGGGATGGTCTATGGCTGGGTAAATGTATGGACTTTTTTTGTGTGATTTTTTTGATTAATGGACAAAATAAGCAATTTGCATATGAACGTGCCCGGAGACGACTAAAAAACATACGGAAAGCAGCAGCTTTAGTTTCTGCTCTGAACGCCGCAAGACCACCCCGAACGCTGTGAGTGTGTGTTAGAAATCAGGAATGGTGAGAGAACATTGTGCTTGGTACGTTTTTCGTCTTAAAACTAAAGTTTAAATTCCGTTTGTCTAGCGCGCTTCCCTATACGGTTAGGTCAGTAGGCGGTCTTTTGCAGCTGTTTGATTACATGAGCTTTTACACTACGAAATCAATCTGGTCGAATGCGTTTTTTCAACTAGCTACCTATATTAGAAGTGGTCGAAAGTGGACTAGCTCAAAACATAATACCAGGTGTAAACAGGGCCTGAAGGTGTGAGAATAAACACAAAACACACGTGATCGCTGTCATGTGGTGAATCCGGTCAATTGTGGAACAGCTGTGTTTTCATTAGAGCTCGTACAGCCGCTCTTGAGAAGCTGCGCAGAATGAACCAGCCGGCTGCTGTTGAATCGCTCTCGGGGTAGATGGCATTCGTCACAGTCACATGGCTTCAGTGCTTTCTCAAGTCAGACAAAATTTTGAACCTGCGTGCACAGCTTCAAGTCAGCCGTCCGATCGGTCTCGCAAGCTGCAGCTCTGAATCGAACAAGCCTACCGTCTGCAGTGGTCAGGTGTTACAACGGCTACGTGGAAGTCGTAGCTCTCAGAAAATTACGAATTACACGTTGTAGTTGCAAGTTATAAAAGCACATGATGGCTTTTTACAGTTCAGAATTGTTACGGTAATTTCGACATGGGGTAAACTCACCTAAATAGCATTAAAAATAAAGTTTCTGGAATTTTTTTTTTTTTTTTTGTGCAATGCTTGTTTTGTGTGTAATTGGACAGGGCTTGGCAAAATAGTTAAATTAAAAGCAATTAAATATATTGTCTTTTGTTTACGCATAAGTATTAAACTCATAGTTAAAAAATGAACCTACAAGAACAGTAACCATTAGTTTCTGTTTTTTTTGGGCCGCTATACATAAGCAGTCCGCCATATTGCAATGGTCAAAGCCGGTCCGTGAATGTTCAAAAGATACTACTTAGTTTAACCATATTTATACGCATTATGAATAGGCTACAATTCACAGACAGATGATTTTCATAGGATTTAATTATCATTAATGTTAGATAATTCTGCATTTGCTAAAAATATGGCTTACATAGTTTAAAACCATGTAATATTTGGGTTAATAGAAATAAAACACAAACTAAAAAATTCTCATCTGTGAAAGATTATCCCATTTCTTCAGGAATTTAAATCTCTGTGGTTTTATAAGCGCATTGTCGATGCGTAATGTTATGGCATCTTTGTTTTTTTACTGCGAGTAGTGACAGCTCTGAAATGTTGACTGTTCCAAGGTGCGGACGTGTCAGTATCGGAGGTGAATGTGAAATCTACATACAAGCTATATGATTAACGCTGCTTTCATCTCCTATCGAAAATTGTCCCCTCCACCATGTTTAAAGTTTATGGCACACTCAACCAAGGGACTTGGGTATCAAAATGATCCCTGAGCTTCCCAGTGGTAAATCGGATTTGAGAGGTTGTTCAATCCAATTTTTATCTAGGAAACTCGTATTTACGATAACTCTGATAACACGTGAAGGCAGCATAAAACCATATCTAGTGGCGAATCAACCGAATTTGGAAAAAATTTTACAGTATGATATAATGAAGGCTCTTTGCTGAATCTGACATGCGAGTTCGATACATGCTCCGAACCAAAGAAAAGATTTGTTAATATTCAAAGCTTCAAGATGTTTGAAAGCCATCACTAAATATTGACACTATATTCAAGTTGTTGTTGTACTCGTTACGTTTTATTTTATTCATAGCGGTAGAATTACTAGCCTAAAACAATTTCACTAATTTCATTTAAAAACAACATTGTGATCACTTCTAGCATTATTTGAAGAGCAGGCGTGTAATAAGCAACGTACAGTCAGTGGATCGGACATTACAGCAAATAATCCAAATATGATGGTAGTCCTAATCTCACTGTGGGGCCCTATAAGGACCGTCTGACTATATGCTATCCATTACATATTTAATATAATACTATTCTTTTCTGCAGCTGCTTAATATGCCTTTCAGAAAAAGTAATCAATTATCAAATGAGTAGATGCATACGTACCATGGTTGTGACTGTTGGGGAGCTACCAGTGAGCATGCCAATGAGTGAAACTATATGGATCACAGCAGTGAAACAATCATAAATGTTGTTCAGAGGTGCACTCGTGCAAATTATGAATGGTCTAACTGACTTTAACTTAAATGACAACTTACCATTCACTTTGGGCTGACACAGAGGCGTGACGTATGATATATTTGCCACACATTTATCCACATTGCAGCATTTATTTACAGAGTCACATACAAAATTGCTCCAAACATATTCTGATCCACACCAGCATGTTGTATTTTGGCCAATTATTTCACACTCTACAACACATTATCACATAATATCACACACTTTACAGCATATTTATTCTGTTTTGAAATGTAATGGCAGTCTGGTTTAATGATACTGAACATTTTACATAGACTTTATTAAAACCAATACAATCTAGAAAGAAAAACCAGTTACGTCTCTACCTGCTGCAATTTCAGCATTTGTGATAGTTACCCCTGTTGTATCTAGAACGGTTCCTATAAGTCCAGGCAGATGGTCTGCAACATTTAAGGTTTTATTCCCCTCAATCATGACCTCTGCCCAATGGGTCACATCTACGGACCCTGAAAACATAAAATGCTAAATTATAAATTTGCTACATGCTTTATTTGTGTTTGATGTAACTTTTATATATAGTACGTAGATTTTAAAACAAATTTTTTTTTTATTAATCGTGGAAAGGACTGTGTCTGGTGAAATGAAAACTTACCCACTTGTGAAGTCTGTTGGGTAACAGAAGAAGAAGATAGTCAGTACTTTTGTTTTGCTTCTGCTTTTTTTTAGTAAACAAATGATCATAATGCGTAATGACAAGAACGGGTTCCTAATGTGTTAGAAAATATTATACAGCATAGACAATATATTTAAATAAATTAGTAGTTTGTAGAAGATGACTATGATGTTTAAAAATTAATTTAATGCCATGATCGTCAGTCAGATCAACGGAAATATGAATTTCGAGGGTGGTTATGCAGTATGTGGCATTCATGCGATTACTATTCGTTTTACTGGGATGAAATCTGTATATTTCCTTTATGAATTTACCTGGCTAAAAATGAACAGTGCAGCAAAAAGCAGCATTCCTGCACCAGACAGTGTCTTGATCCTATTAGGGAGATTGAATTCTTTAAAAGACAGTCAAAATGTATGCCTACCTCTAAAAGAAACTTATAACTGAAAACTTTCCCTGCAATTTTGTGAAATTGTTTGCTCAAATATCTATTATTAAAAGTCTAACTATATAGTATAGCACTATAAACTGTCCACGTCATCTCTCACTTAATAAACATCATCAAACCACAAAACTGCAAAAAACTTCAACAAAGCTATAGTGCTGCCTTTCAGAACACCAGCGAAATACATTCACAAGTGACATTTCCTTTCAATAATTGTCACAGAAGCTGAACAAAGATCTAACATAAAAAAATCGACATTTGTTTGAAGATAAAAAACACACACAATGAGGATTACAATTATTTGGTGAACTGATTATTCTATGAACATCGAAATTATAGTATATATAGTAAGATGAGAGTGTGTATATTGTGAGATAGATTTTTTTTTTACACCATACATTTAATAACCGTATTTAGCTGCTGTACCTTTATAATGGACAAAAGAATATATGGACATACGAACCAAAAAATAAATAAATACTGACCTTACAGTCTGCATTTTAAAAGAGAGGATCAGCAAGTTTTAAGCAATCCTATCTGTCATAATAACATGTTCCCTGTGAAGAACCAGTTTCTTTAGTGAAATGGGGTGCTGAATGAGAATTAGGGAAAGTTGACGAATGCAGTGGGGGTGGAGAAAACTAATTTACAAAGCTCGCACTCACATTTGCATTTTACTTTCTCCAAGTC
Organism: Chrosomus eos; assembly: GCA_036326025.1. Lineage (NCBI taxonomy): Eukaryota > Metazoa > Chordata > Actinopteri > Cypriniformes > Leuciscidae > Chrosomus > Chrosomus eos. The sequence continues at coordinate 7,780,587 of CM070829.1, read as the reverse complement.
CATAGGCCACCTGGATAAGTTAGCACACCATAGTAATAGCTTCAGACTTTCCATTGAGATTTGGCTAACAAATGTAGCTCAGAACTGCATGCCTGCCTTGTCCTACAATGTTTGGTTAGATTGTCATTTGGGGCTGATTTAGATAAAACATTTTCATGTTCAAACCTCTAGTACTTTCAGAAATAAGATGTTTAGAAAGAAGTTCTGCTGTTTCTGAATGATGAATAGCAGGTGGGAGGTGTATAAAAATGTTTCAATTCAGGCTTTCAAATTGTGTGGTACATATAGACAAAATTCAAATGAACTTTTTTTGTTTCTTGGAAATATTCACTTCTGCACACTGGAAGTAAAAGTAAAACCCTGAATTTTGATATTTCCATCAATATCTTTGCACTCAGTTTAAGGGGAAATTGTATATTCTCATATGTACTTTCATTTGTTGTTTGAAACCCTGGTGATATTGTTATGTTTCCCCGTTATTCTGACCACTATCGCATCCAGCTCATCTAACCCACACATGACTATGGTAATATGTGGTAACACACAGTGACCATGTTTATTCAGCCTGAGGTGAAATCATTGAGCCTCATCATTTGGTTGTACATGAATCTGGACTGTTGCGTAATGTTATGAAAGGCAATTAAAAATGATTATAAGTGAATTAAAAGCAAAAAATAAACATGTACCACTATTAATGTGTATGTTTTCATCATAATTTCAACATAATTACATACATTTAGTTAAACATTTAATAAAGTCGAGGTTTTAAAAAGATTTATTGTTAGGGAACACACTTGCAAATTAGTGTCTTGTTTCCTTCATAAGTATTTGTTTGTTAAATAAGCATCCATGGAAATGTATCTGTTTTGCATGCTCATTCAAAATGAGGAAACATGCCCATGAAGGTTTAATTCCATTGAAGGAACCAGGTAAAATCATTCATATATTTCCTATTATTTTCTATTCCTGTTTTATTTATAATGTTGAAAGGCAATTCTATTAAAAGTCGCAACATTCGTAGGTGACAAAGCTAAATGAGAATATCTGTAAAACACTATGAACACTTCATTTATTCATTTTTAACATGGGTCTCTTTTCTGTTTTAATTTTTTTTTCTCAGTTTCTACCATAGTAATAGCTTGTACATTAAAGAATAAGAACAATGCTTGTACAGAAGTCAACTTTAGCCCTCATATTATGAAGGAGAGTGTTTTGAAAAGAAGTCATTAGGTGCATCACATAAACAAACCGGCATCACCACAATTTACATCCTTACTAGTCTATTAAGACCACATGCTGAAACCTATATTGATGTCTAACCATTGGCTAATCCAGCAATGATCCTCTTCTAAATGTGTAAACACATACATGAAAGGCACACAGCAGACATATGCAAAATTCACACTGTGTGGACATATTCAAATTAAAATCTGCTGTTGATTGGTGCTTATTACAACAGAGACTGTCAATGAAGTAATTAACCAATAGTAACCCTAAGAAAAGCCTGTATTGCAACGCATTCTCACCCCAAGGCGTCATCTAACTGACAATTTTGACCATGCTTCAATATTCGACGCTAAAGGTACCCTTTAGCGTCAGTTAGTTGACGCGATCCCAGGGCGTCATCTAACTGACGCTAAGGGTAACGCGTCAGTTAGATGACGCGGGTAGGTTTAGGTCTGGGTAGAAGGGCGTCATCTAACTGACGCTAAGGGTAACGCGTCAGTTAGATGACGCCCTGGGATCGCGTCAACTAACTGACGCTAAAGGGTACCTTTAACGTCGAATATTGAAGCATGGTCAAACTGATTCCCAAGGCGTCAGTTAGATGACGCCTTGGGGTGAGAATGGGCTGAATTTTCACAGGTGCTTTACTGGTATCTTTTCTGGTTTTTTTTTTTTATAAAAGTGTTTGACCTTCTTAACCTTCCTGATCCACAGGTACAATAAAAAAAATATCATTTTTTTCAATAATAAATCAGAAAAGAATGATCAATTATTAAATTGTGAGATGCTATAATTCTTACACCTCGTCTTCACCAAGCTTGTCCACCACTGCTTAAGGCGGTCTAATTTAAAGTAACACTATGTAGTTTTTCAACCTTCATAATGTATTTCCAAGACCCTTGTGATGGTACATCGACTTAAAATAAGTTAAATGACACGTCTGCAATAGCCTGACGTGGTCTGTATCGCTTTTACTGGCACTATGTAACTTCGGGTTTGGGGTAGGAACCCCTGCACAAAAAAGAACTTTCATGAAATCATGTAACACTTTACCTTGTCTGTGGACATCGTTCATTCTAAAGCCGGTGCTGGATAAACAGCGAGCGTGCGTGCGACGGTAGGTACATTTTTTATGACAGCGGTAATAGACAATTTCGTTTCCAACTAGTAGCGCGACCGAAGAGGAAAATTTACTTGGTGTTACTTTAAGGATTTTCACATTTTGTTTAAAAATATAAATTGTGCACAGTTGAGAAATTGTAGTCGATTGTTGTCCCAATATATTTGTCTGTACTTCTATGATTGTGTAACTGTTATATTATGATAATGAGGTTGATCTTTAGCAGTGGGAAAGAGGTTGTTGTCACAAACGAGACTCCCACAGTTCCTTCTGCTTGCCACCAGAGGGATCCATCTCCCGAATATTAAAGCTCATCTGAACTCATGTGCAACTTTTTGTGTCGCTTCTATGGCCTCCCTGAGGACTCCCAAGGTTCCCAATTCACATCTAGAGTATGTTCAGCATTCTTCCAACAACTCAAAATCAACATTAGCCTCACATCAGGATATCACCCTCAATCTAATGGCCGAACAGAACGTCTCAATCAGGAAATCACCCGGTTCCTCAGATCCTATTGTCATCAGAATCAAACAGATTGGAGTTGATACCTCATGTGGGGAGAGTATGCACAGAACTCACTTTAAAAGCCCTCCACTGGACTAACTCCGATCCAATGTCTAATGGGCTTCCAACCTCCTCTATTTCCATGGTCAGGGGAATCTACTGAGGTACCCTCTGTCAACGATTGGCTCCAGAGAAGCGAGGACATCTGGAATCAGACTCACACCCACTTACATGCTGTCAGGAGACAAAGGTTGCAGGCCAATCGTCACCGTCGCTCCAATCCTGAATATACTCCAGGTCAATGGGTCTGGCTATCAACCCGAGACCTTCGCCTCAGACTTCCATGCAAAAAACTCAGTCCTAGGTATGTGGGTCCCTTCCAAATTGTTGAACAGATTACACCAGTTTCTTTTCGTTTGGCATTGCCTTCTAATTATCGTATCTCTCCCACTTTTCATGTATTACTTCTCAAACCCGCTGGTGGTCCGAGAGCGGAGGAGGAGGAGTAGTGGCCTTATCTTGGTGGACGGCGAGGAGACGTACCAGTTTCAAGATCTACAAATGAGACTCACACGGTTCCTTCTGCTCGCCATCAGAGGGATCCCTCTCCCAAAATTGAAACCTCTTTGAACTACATTTCCCTCTTATATACCTGGCACTGATTACCCTTGCACCTGCCTTTCATCAGTGGACTATTTGAGCTGCTCTCAGACTCTAACTCATTGCAAAGTTTTGTTTTTCCCTAATGAACATCTCTGGTGAACATCTCCTGTGTTTTTGTCTTCCCATGGATTATTCTTGGACTGTTTATTCTCTTCGTGATTCTTTGCTGCCTGCCCCGGACAGTCACTCATTGAGCATGTTTGGGATGCTCTGGATCGACGTATACGACAGCGTGTTCCAGGTCCTGCCAATATCGAGCAACTTCGCACATCCATTGAAGAGGAGTGGACCAACATTCCACAGGCCACAATCAACAACCTGATTAACTCTATGCGAAGGAGATGTGATGCACTGCGTGAGGCAAATGGTGGTCACACCAGATATTGACTGGTTTTCGGACCCCCCAATACAGTAAAACGGCACATTTTAGAGTGGCCTTTTATTGTGGCCAGCCTAAGGCACACCTGTGCTATAATCATGCTGTCTAATCAGCATCTTGATATGCCACACCTGTGAGGTGGATAAAACACGGCTATGGCCGCTTCACCCAACGGTTCTATGTATCACTATACCAGATATTGTCTTAAATTAGGGAGATGAGAGGGTCTGTATCTCTTACCATTGGATAAAGCGTAACTGCTAACTTGAATCACAGGAGGCACCTCGTGACGTCAGTGGCACACAAGTTTCATGACACTCAGTTTACAGTTTACGTCAATCAGTTTCATGTGGATTATTAGCGCGTTGGTCTTGTGAATAAATGTTCTATATTTGGTGTTATATCGCTAGTAAAAGTACAGTAGGACTGCATTTTTTGTGGAATGTGCTTTACTGCAGAAAATATTGTGAATATGTTTATAGAGAATGCAAACCTACGTCACGCTGCGTTGCATGCTGGGCCGGCACCACCATTATGGAAGGATCGCGTTCGGCTAGTGTTAAGTTATGTTCAGCTTGTGTTATGATAGTGAAACCTTGTTTTGATTGCGTAAAGTATTTAAAGTAAGCAAATCTTGATTGAGAAGGAAGTAATGTTATATGGAGAAGCAAAAAGAAAAGGAAAGTGGGCTCTACCAGGACAAACTAAATGTCAACGCCAAGCAATGATATTTTCGAAAAATTAAAGACAATTAACGGTGAAGATCTACGCGTTGCCAGCCCCATAATGGATTTCATATTCTGAAGCACTACCTCCATTGACATATCCGGACATCGTGAACTTGTGGTAGATTTTTCCCTAAACCTGACTTAGGTTGAACCGAGTGTCCTTGACACCTGAACCTATCGAACACTATCACTTGGTGGTAAAGTGTCTAGTGTTTCTTAACTCGCTTCACATATATCACTATAACTTGCTATAACTTACTTGCTGCGCAGCAATAATATACAGACAGACTTCAGCAAATGTCCTTTAAGTGCCGGGAGAGTACTCAAGCAGTTCTTAGAGCATCTCTCCCAAGAAGCAAGGCCGGAGGATCTCAGACAAATTCCATTGAGAATACCACCAGTTTTTATAGAATAAGGGTATGGCAAAATGCCCCACAATTTGATTGTTTCTTCATATGCAAACTGCCCCGTTACTAGGTAGAAGCACATTCTGCTTTTGTTGATTACTAATAACAAGGTTTCAAGTTTAGACATCTGTCTAGTTTCATTTCCCATATTTGTTATTTTTACACTCAAACAACTAAAGCCATGAGTTTTCAACTAAAGGGGAAACATACATTTCAAATTCAAAAGCATATGAATGTTGTTCCTGCAAGAAAAACAAATGTTAGTTGATTAATCCATCACAAACTACCTAAAGTGCATACCTAAGTGGTCTAAGTGCATACACCCTTACTCAGTTCAAATGCTACAAATTCCTAGATGCTTATGAACAATTTTGCAGTGGCTGGGTGCAAGATCAGCCACAGGCCTGCAAACTGTGATTTTACAGTCGTACTTGCAAAGGTAAGGTGTCACTCTTATTTTTGTTAATTATTTAATTACAAAATTAAAATACTCAGCTATGTGAATATTTGTGTCATGGGAATTGGCTTACTTAATTGGATTATTAATAAAAAATTAATTAGCTATGATCGTTCAGCCTGGTTTGAAAACTAAGTTTTACAACTTCCAGTGGGAAGATAAGTATTTTGTGATGAGTAGACATTGATGTGCCCCTGCAGTTACTCGTCTTATTCACTTATTTATTGCACAACATCCTTAATTACATTTATGTTGTGAGGCTCCTCTTAAGGCTTGGGTAATCCAACTGGTCTCAGCCCATTGTACATGTATGGTGGGTATTGCATAGACATGCGGTCACGCTGGGGCCCTGCTATTCAAAGTGGAAGCCATGCACCGTTTAATGCAGGGTAATGAGAACTGTCCCTGTTAAACCTGCATATTGAATCTGTAAACAAAGTACATTGTGAGGTAGGCCACCAGATTGATTATACTTCTGCTGCTGCCACACGAAAATCACTCAACTGTCTTCTTAATGCTGAGACTGTTAGCAGGCCTGGTTTGAGGACTTGTGCCAGGAAGCTCACTAATCGACCACCAACACACTCAGAGTTATCACAATTCTATGCAGATCTTCATAAAGCTGATGGCAAATCTGCTATTCTGAGTGTGCTGCCACATTATTGTGAAGAGTTCAAGGATCCTGTGCATTCTGTCACAAATGTTTAATCCCTGCACTGCCTACGTGACACCAGGCTTGACAAATGTGACTTCTCAATTTTGGAACAGCACTGCCAGGCAAAAAAAAAAAAAAAAACAAGCTTATGTTTCAGAACAACAGGCTTGTGCTGCAGAATCCAGCAGCATGGAGATGAATCAATTGCTTCTCTTTTTGAAATAAGAGACACTGACATTCGGCTCCAAAGAACAAAGCTAAACGAGTGAAGCATGCCAGCCCTATTTTATACCTGAATAACAGGTGTTTGGTGCTCCAAAGGCCAAGAGCGACCCCTATAGTATCTGTAAATTTGACATTTATAATTCAATTGGATTTATCTGATAATTATAATGCACTTTGATTGATCTAATTTCTACATTTTATCGCTGTATTAAACTAACTTCAGAGCTCTATAGGCCATTAACCTTGTAGTTAAAATGTTGCAAATGTTTTTTTGTGTAGTTTACATGGTTATAAAAATAATAACCTAAAAAAACATTAGGGAATGTTCTGTGTAAGTTATTTTTAGGTTATTAAAAATAGCTCATATATTAAATATAATACAGTAGGCTTTTGGCTCCTTTCATCCTAATACTGCATTTATTTCCATAAATGTGGTTCAGAAAGCCAGTTTAACATTTAAAAGAAACACACTAATTTGTTACATTTCTACCTTATCTCTGGAAAGAACCACAAAGTGATAAAGGTTAAAGGTCTGAAATGGTTTCCTTGTGAAATGATCCACCAACAAAATCTGCATTTAGGTCACCTGCTAAACAAGTTTAATGCGAAACAAGATTCATCAAATTCCATTTTGCTCCGTGGACATTATTACATATGCTGAAATCCCGGGAATGAGACTAGGCCTATAGTCATAACACATTAACCATATAAAAAAAACCTACTAAGATAAACTAAAAATGTACAATGGCTTGAGAAATATACCTCAAAGGGCTGCTTTTTGCATCACAGATAGCGAACTGAAACCAAAACGATCTTAACTCTATCCTTTACTCACCTGTATCACTCATTTTGTGTTTTGACACTACGTCAAAAACCATATCTAATGAGACATGTAGCTTATCCAGATACCTCATGCAGCAGAAAATGGTATAAAATGTATAGTGATAAAACCATTCATTAACCCTTTAAGTGTCAACCCCCTTTTTTTGAATATACATGAAAATGCACATTTCGAACTTAAATGGTTGTAATTCAAGAATGCTTTGGAATATAGACGTAAGATTGGTCTCGTTTTAAAGAAGACATTTGGCAGATTTTTGTAGAAGTGAAATAAATTGAGAAAGTGAAACAGAAAAAAAGTTATAGAAGTTTGAGTTTATGAAAATGTACAATGTAAAAAATTTAATTATTCATATTTTATATAAAATATATATTTTCAAAACCTGGGCGACTCTAAAACTGCAAAAAAATCAAAGCCAAAAATCTGAACAAGTTGTGTTTCAAATTTTAGGTTGATATCTCAAAAAATGAGCTTTCAGTAAGATTTTGTTTGGGCGCAGTACCCAACTTTTTCACTAGATGACTCCATTACTGCCCATATAAGGGCGCCTCCATTTCCATATATTTTTTGAGTGATCTGAGCCATTATTTCCACAATTTTCAATAAATTTATGAAGTAGACATCCTATTCAGAAGTAATATGAGAAGTTTGGCAGATTTTGATATGAATTCAACCTCTAAGAAACACATAAAAAGAACACGCATGTGCGTTATAGCTTCCTGCCACAAATGGTGAATCTATATTTTTTTTCTTTATATTTAAAACTTGGTATTTTTTTCTAAAATAATTGAATGGATGCTATCTTTTGAACTCTTGGCATGAAATCAAACTGAGGTTTCTACCCTTCTTTCATAATTTTTCATGTTCATCACTATTTCAAAATAAAGATCTAAACACCTTTGGAGTATGAAAGTATTCTTGTTGCAAATTGATAAATTATGGCTCCTCTGTAATTTATTTTGAAAATCAATCACCAAATATGGAAACTAGAGATTGTAAGCTTTCAAATGATATATAGTTTGTCAATATTAGTTTAGGTTTAGTATAGATATTACTGTTTTAAAAATGTAATGAATTTGGGCCCACCGGTGGGCCGGTGACACTTAAGGGGTTAAGTATTACACTACTACTGCCTGACTGCTACATTACACATCTTTTGTTTAAAATATTTTGCTTTAAAAGTTGGCTTTCTAGTGTGTCCCAATTTTGTAGTGTCCCCTTTGAGCCACGGGCGTAACTATGAGGGTGAGTAAATGACGACTGAATATTCAATTTTGGTGAATAACCCTTTAACCTATTTTCAGAAAGTCATTATACTCAGCAATCTCTACATGTGAACAAATTATTTGAGGTTAATTTATTTATTTGACAAGTATTGTATTGTAGTGTTATAATTGAGCACTGATGACAACATGACAACTTTTATCATGCATAATCTTTATCTAAAATCTATCTGCATAATCTTACAGATGGGCCTAAACAAATCAACTTAGGAAAATGTATTTTTCTGTAATATTATGCATGCTCAATTTATAAAAGCAAAATTAACCATTCATTTTACATGATATTTTGTAGCCTACATCTTTATAATTTACAAAGCTTTTAGGCTTACTTGTTTTAGTGGTTAATCAGTAAGGTTTCTGTATGGTACAGACTACAGAGAGAGTCTGGGACTATGTGCCCATCAAAAATGATCAAAAGAAAATAAAAAATACATTAAAACATCAAATACACCAGAAAACACAAATAAAGAATAAAAATGAAAATGAAAGTGCATCATGCAAATCACAGCATTATAATAAAATGTGTCATTAATTAAACCATTAGATGTGTATACTTGCAGTGTTGAAAACTTGTTTGGAAAAGGCTGTTTAATGTTTAATAAAGTAGACTAATAGTTAATGAAGTAGCTGATTATGCATTCATATAAGTATCTGAGCCACCAGAGCTGTTTGAAGATGTTGCTGATGAGAGAGCGATGGCTTCAGATACGTTGTAAATATCTGCAAATAATGAATTGCATGTTACTTAAAGTATTTTTGTCATAACATCTTAAATTGTATCAATTTTAAATGCAATACTTACTTCTTCTCCTACGCATCCTTTGAAAGAAACCCAGCCCGCTTGAAGATGATGGTCCTGCACTAGTACTCTGTAATGTAGAGATTTAAGATATCAGCTGTAAACTGAGTACATCTATCATTAGGAAGAACTCATGGATCAGATGCATTGTTTTGTAGGCATTTACCCTGGTACGGTTAGAGCTGGTGAGGTTCCTTAGTGACAGCCTTCCTGCCAGTGCCTCACGGACCTGCAACCATATGTGACAAAATGAGTTGAAGCACTGCAGTAGAAATGAATGGCTCTAAGATCACTTTTAACAAATTGTCAACTTGCAAAGTGACAAAAATCAATTCATACCTTGCTGTCTAAAAGCGTTCCGAACACCAAAATAAAGAATCCCTGCAGAAGTGTTACAAATGTATGAAGAAGATGGTACGAGTAAATAATACTTCTTATAATACTGTTCATTTCATATTCATAATTTACATTACAATTGTTTTAATGTTTGCATTTAAATCAATCACACAAAATATAACTTTAATATAAAGTAAAGATACAAAGACAGAATATGATAGGCCCTACCTGCAGTGAATTGAGGAGTGCAAACACCACATGAATGCCTAAGTCACGGGACACCATGGTTCCAATTCCAAATCCCCATGTTAGACCAAAGATAGGAGTCAATATGGCCACACATCGGGCAATGACCATCAGGGCATGTTTCTCATCTGGTTGAGTTGTGGCACCAACTCCTCTCCTCAACATCTTATACAGAACCACAATCAAAACCACAAGGTTTATGGCTACAATAGTGAGAGCTGGAATCACAAAAGCCAGCAGGGCCTTAGATTCATTCCAGTTTAGCCAGCATGCTAATTGTTTCGTGACATAATTCTGAGGTCCAGCTGTCGACGCAACAGTAATGACCGCTATGAGCAAAGGCGCACCATAACCGACTATGAAGGCAATGGCCATCATTGTGGCTCTTGACATTTGGGACAAGACCATGACTGTACGGTAAAAGAGCAACAGCGCTGAAATTAACATCCAGAAGAAAAGAGCCAGGTAAAAAAAGTGCATGAAGAAAACCGCTGGACTGCAGCGACCCACTGATGTTGGCTGCTCTTGTTCTGCGACTGCGGCTCCAATGATAAAACAGATGTTTGCGATCAGCAGGGACACGGCAATGTTGACTATGGACACATGTCGCATGTAGGATGTGTCATTTCTTGTCATTGACTTCCACACGATAATCTCAATAATGAGGCATAAAACCAAGCTGGCCATTGAAATAGCTACACCAATGTAAGTTATGTAAGCCAAGACATTACTTTTAATAGAAAACGGGGACATCAGGATTGAAAAAGAGGTTGTGTGGTTGCATTCACATGTTATCTTGCCAGTTTTGTCCCCTGAGGGTTTTGCTCACATCCAGTGGAATCCCATGCATCAAGATTGAAGTTCCAAAAGACACACTGAGGATTTCCCAAAGACCGATCAGTAATGTTAAAAGTAAAAGAAATGTTGTTAAGCTTTGGGTTAGCCTTAACAACTACCACATCTCCATTGATGAGGGAAACTGATTTCCTGCTGTCATTTTTACTAGTATTACGAGTAGGTAGGATTTTGTCTAGATTTGCAAAGACGATAATGGTTAAGGAGGTTGGTTCAAAAACCTGTGGTATCAGAATCTCAGTAGTTGAGTTTGACAGGTTTGATGTTCCACTATATGATGTAGTTACTACTGTTCTGTTCAACTGAAGGGATGATGTGCTACTAATCGTAAAATTGTCCTCTTTGATATTTTGACTTATATTCTCAACAGCGGCCAGAAGTTCAATGCTGGTGTTTCCTGATGTGCTGTTTTCATTCAATTTTGTCCATGAATTAATGGTATCATTTGATACAAGGACGTCCACTGTTTGAAGAAAATCCTGTAAAAAGAAAGACATGTTTAGTAGAAATAGTTGTATTTATTTAGATTGGACAATTTTCTAATGCATAAATATATTTGCGATGTTAACTAAATACTTACAAACATTTAATTCATGAGAATCAAAAGAGATCAAAAGGTTGTTTCAGAGAATTATGTATGATGCATCAAAATGATTAAAGACATTTTCCAATGGAAACTGAGAAGATGTGCATGATTTTTATATTGAAAAATGCCGTTCTCATGTAGTTGCTATTTGCAATCAATGTTCAGATTAAGTACAATAGGTAACACTAGATACAACAAAATTATACAAGCAAGTTTTTTTTACACACGATTTGCACAAACTCGAATATACATACCTCCATCACAATCTTATTGATGGTAATGTTTTTGGAGATTTTAGCAATTTGTACAAGTATCTCAACAATAGTTTGGACAGTCACAGGAGACTGTGTTATTTCGTTTGTATTGTTCGCTGTAGCAATACTGAGATTAGCCACAAAATCTGGTATCTGCGCCTCAATCAAGACCTAAATTATAAATAAAAAAACAAGACATTTTAGAAATATTTAAAATGGATAATATTTTTCTTTCTGTTTTTTTTTTTAAATAAACATACAACCAATAGATTACCTCAGCTTGTCTTTGAAGGTCTTTGATGACTTTAATTACACAGTTGTCCTCTTTTATACTCCATTTGGTGATGTACACACATAAGTTATGGTGCCTTCTTTGCCGTTTTCACAGGCTCCTGTTACAGTATCACCTATGTTTCCAACTCCAGTCAAGTCACTACAGGCAAATGCTGCAAGCCAGAAAGAAATTATTTGTTTAAGACAACTACAACAGATAAATGAACTTGCAGCTGAATCATGTAAAGAATGACACGTATGGCTTACTTCCTGAGATTGTCTCAACTGTGACACTTTTCCAGCTATAACTGAAAATTTGTAGTGCTGGTTTGGTTCTTGATTCGACATGTAAAGGTTTTTTTCCCACATTTATCACTCTGGATTTTATATTCTAATACGAAACATCCGCTGCCATCTGATTGGATAAAATGGGTAAATACAATCATTGGAACATATTTAAAACATGTCCTGTTTTTTTCGTCAGTGCAACTGTTAACTGCACTTAACTTTAATAAGACTATATTGCAATATATAATAAATATCTGTATGCACAACCTTTTGAAATCGTAGTCCCATCGATTTTGTCCCACTCAACAAGGTATTTATCTTCACAGCAAGACACTTGAATTGTCTGGTCAGTACACTGAAGCGTTGTATCCGTCATATTCATCAGGATATTGGGACGTGGTTCAAGAATTATATTTTGCCACTGAATATAAGGTAATGAGGTCCTTTTAATAATACAGGAGTATCTACCTGCAAGTGAAAAAATGCATACACACATAACTTATAAGTTATTATTTTCTAAAGCAAAAAAAGCAAATTTCTATTGGTTTATTTTCTTTAGTTCTTTCTGTTTTAGTTATTTGTTTACGATTTATTTAATTAAATATCTCAAAATGAGAGCAATATATGCCAAGGAAGTTGTTCAATAGCGTGCAATTCTGTCAATATTTACTTACCTTTACATAATTCTAGCCCTGTATGATTTTTGTGTGCGAAAAATCCTGAAATTAATGATGTTATCTCTTATTTACAGTCATGTGACATGCGATTACATTTTCTCCCCCGACACACACTTTTCTTTTATCTCACATCTCTGTCGGCTGATATTCCTATATACAGTGGGCTAAAGTCTATCTCTCTTAGCTAACAATAAAAAAATCACATTTATGATAAGGATACAGTCACTATGGTTTTAACACCTGACATTATTTAAAACAGTTAAGGTGCCTTAATTCGCCCCTACTAATATCAGTGTCTATTCATGCATCTATCTTTGTTGTGGTGAAATCATTCTCAGAGATCTTTGATGACAGAAATTATAGACTTTATTTTTCAACAAAGCCTAGCATTCCTCTGCAGAAAGTTGCTCCAGACCTTTGCTCAGTTTACACATAAATACCATCCTTTCCCAAGATGGTAAAACACCCTATAGATATTTTGGGTAAATGTCTTGTACCATGTGATTTCTCAGAATATAATTTTCTTCTGCAGGCACATTCCAGGCCTTTCTTCCGGCTTCCAAAAGTCAAACCAAAGTCACACACAGGAAATAATAGTGTACAAATATATAGCTAAATTACTTACCTGTATTTCTAAATAATAAAATGTTCTACACTATCTAGTCAATTAACATATCAAACTAGTGAAAACACAAATAATTTTTTTTTTATGAACAGTACAAAAGGGAAGGCCTAAACTATTAATTTGGTTATTAATTAATTATTAATTAATGTCAAGCTTGGGAGCATAAGTTTGATCTCATTTTAAAGAAGACCCTTGGCAGATTATTGTTGAATAAAAAAAGTTTAAAAAGTGAAAGGAAAAAAAAGTTATAGAGGTAAATAATTTGATATAAAATAAATGTTTTTTGAAACATGTTGAACTCTAAAACTGCTAGAAAATCAAAGCCATAAATCTAAACAGGCCATGTTCCAAATTTGAGGTTGATATCTGATCAGTCAGTCATGTAAAATATCATTGATAGGACAAAGATAAATGATGTGTGACTCACCATTGTCTCTCTCGATAGCATTATTCACAAAGAGAGTGCTATGGTCATTGCCACTGTTTTAATGGTATATTTATTGGGTCTGTGAAGATCTTGGCCATTCACTGTCCATATCATTTCACCTGAACAGACGCTGGGCGAATACATTTCAGCTCCATCTTTTGAAAGGGATACCATTCTTCTGCAGTTGACAGGTTCTTTGTTTCTGAAAGCAAAATTCATACAGCTTCATAGGGGAGAATAGAACTGTGTTTGAAATGTTTAAGGTTAGATAATGACAACCCTTACCAATTTCAGAAAAAGCATCAAGAGATAGACGATTCCTGCTTTATCGAGAATATTTTTAACATTTGTCGTTTGCTGTTGTAAAATCATTGCTGTTGGGGTCGCTGTTGACGTTGGTTTTTACTTTAAATTCATAATCTGCTATAATGCTACCAGGCCTAATGGAGTAACACACATACCACAACAATGAGAAAACACTGTTTTAACAAGAGGTAAAAACTAAAATGGAACTTTTTGAGTGAATGTTTAGATTATAAACTTTACCTGAAGCCAGTTACTGTACTGAATCCTGAATGTAAGAAGGGCACATTTCGTAACTTTCATTAATCTGTAAAAAGTAAGTGTAACCAGTGTACATTAGGAAGTATACCAGAACTATGATAAAACTGAAAATAAAAAAAATATAGTTTTTAAGGTGATATTACAAAAAACAGAGATATATAGATTATTTATGCAATTAATTAATTATTCAATCAAATTAGAAGGGAGTAAAATGACTTTAAAAGATGCAGCATTGCCATGGGCTCATGAGTAAATTGTAACACACACATTTTCAGTGATCAAAACAAATGTGGTCACTTGCATACAGCTGATACTTTTTTTTAAAAGGAATACTAAAGAACAGATCATTTAAAACTAGAAAGTATATCAGTTCCTCTATCAGTCAACTGCATAAACATACCTGTCTGAGTACCATAAATATTATTTGCTAAAGTGTCATGCCTGTAACTCTAAAATTATTCAAGATATCTTAAAGGATTATTCACTTTAAAAAAACTTTTGCTGAAAATTGACTCACCCCCATGTCATCCAAGATGTCCATGTCTTTCTTCTTCAGTCGAAAAGAAATAATGTTTTTTATGAACATCTAGGATTTTTCTCCATATAATGGACTTCAACGGCACCAAACGTTCAAGGTCAATGACAGTTTCATGCAGCTTCAAAGGCTTTAAACATACCAACGATGATAAGGATCTTATCTAGCGAAACGATCTGTCATTTCAAAAATAAATAAAAAGTAAGTTTTTTTTAGCACAAATGCCCGCCTTGCTTGTTCTGATGTACGTTCGTGACCTCCTGTTCAAACTCGTTCATCAAAATGAAAAATCTTTTTAGAGTCATTTAGTTCATTCGTTCGTTGAATGAACGAAAGACTTGAAAAGACTTGTTCAAAATGAACAAATCTTTTTTGAGTCATTTCGTGAATAAAGACTCGAAAAGATTTGTTCATTTTGATGAACGAGTTCGAACAGGAGTCACGAACGTACATCACAGAACGAGCAAGGCAGCATTTGTGCTAATAAAACTTCAACTTTTTTATTTATTTTTGAAATGAGCGATGGTTTCGCTAGATAAACCTATCATCGTCTGGTGTCGTTTAAGCCCTTGAAGCTGCACTGAAACTGTCATTCAGAACCTGAACCGTTGGTTGCCGTTGAAGTCCATATATGGAAAATATCCTGAATTTTTCATCAAACCTTAATTTCTTTTCGACTGAAGAAAGAAGACATGGACATCTTGGGTGACATGGGTGGTAAAAGTTTTTTAAAAGTGAACTAATCCTTAATATCATTCTAAATTCTCATTCTTAATGAACTTTTCTTTTAGAATCTTCAGTTTAAGACCCTATATAGTTCTCAAAACAGCTCCATCTTCAAATTGTTGAATTTTACCCATTTTCAATGGTCAATTGAAGGAAACTTTTTAAACAGTTTTTTTTAAACAGATTTTGTCTAAAGAAGAATGTCTGAAGAACAAATAACACAGAAATGTATCTTGTTTCCCTCTATCAAAATAATTGAATACAACACACATCTCTGAGTGCCTTAAACAAACATTATTCCGAAGTTTACATGTCTTTAGTTCAAGAAGAGTTAAAGATCTTAATGTCATTTTAGATTCTTGTTCTTATGAAACTTTTCTTTTGGAATCTTAATTTTTAAGGCCCTATATTGTTCAATCTCATAGATATATGGATGTCATTGCTGTAACGTGTCATTATGATACTGCATATTTGAACAGGTAGCTTCAGAAGCTGTTAACATGAACAAAATCCCATCTTGCAAATATCCCTAAAACTGATTCAAATATCTATTCTTATAAATACATGTTTGAGAGCAAGTTAATGTGCATCAACTTAACCATTTTCAGTGGATTTTTGGCACTCAGAGAGATATGTTATATCTTTTGATAGAGGGAAATACAAGACATTTTGTCTTCAAATTCCTCTTTAAATGCAATAAGTATCACTGTGTGCAAAGTGAACCACATTTGGATTTAATGTACTCAGACAGGTTATGATCTATGCAATTGTGTGAAGAAACACAAATACATTTCATAGTTCACATAATTGTTCTTCAGATATTCCTCATTCAAAAGAAAAAAATATCAACTTATGCAAAGTGACCCCATTTGGTTTTTGACCACTAAAATGTGTAAAATTGACCAATTTACCATGGAGCCGCATTAAGATCCTCCATATCTCTGGGATAACCATTAGCACCTTAAAATGAGATACCAAGGAAATTTGTTAAGAACAGAATCTAAAATGATATTAAGATATTTTAATACTTCTTGAGTTACAGGCATGCAAAGTAGGCAAAAAAGTGCTTTCCATTTTTAACTGTCACTGTTGGCAATAATGAAATAAAGATTGCTAAAGTCACATATTTTACAAATAGACCTACCAATCTCTTGTAAAAATAAAATCTCAGGTGAAATGGCATTTAACCGCCCTCTACCAAATTAGCAGTATTACTCAGTAAATACTATAATATTATAATATATAAATCTGTGAAGTTTAATATTAAGATTTCATCACTATTAACTTTGTCTTTGTACAGAAATAAAAATTGACGTCTGAGAATTTCTGAAATTTGTTAATTGACACGGAAATCCTAATGTAGCATTACAGTTAATCATATATCCGCTTAGAAAATGGCTCCGTTCGGCCAACAAATCTACTAGTTAGTCAATACAGTACATTTTATTTACATGAAATAGAAGAAAGGATAATAATAAATATTACCTCAAAAAGACACTCTGTATTATAAACCTCATTATAGGGCACCACCAAAGAAATGTTGTCATCATTTACTCACCCTCTGTTGTTCCAAACTTATGATTTCATTCTCATTGAACACAAAAGAAGATTTTTAAGAATGTTGTAATCAAACAGCTGAGGGACACTGACTTCCAAGTAGGAAAAAAATACCATGGAAATCAATGGCTTCCTCAACTGTCTGTTACCAACACTCTTAAAATATCTTCTTTTGTGCTCAACATAAGAACGAAACTCATACAGGTTAGGAACAACATGAGGGTAGTGATGAAGAAAATTTTGAGTGAATATCCATTTTTTAAATGATGCATAAACATCAATATATTTCATATCAAAATTTGAAATACTCACGCTAACTTAATATTGATCAGCATAAAATGTACGAAGCACATTCCGGGGAAGTTGAGACCGTATCAAAAATTTGAATCTATTGTCATTGACCTTTTTTGAACTAAGAAACAAAAACAAAACATTAATTTAGTGCATTAATTTATTCATTTCAGTCATGTGAAAATTTTGGTTAATTCGCCATATTTATGACAATCAGAGGTAAAATAATGGCAGTGAATATAATAACAAACTTTTTTTTAAATTCATGGCCATATTGAAGCCAGTAAACAAATTTACATTTAAAAACCCGCTTTCAATTAAATTCTGTGCAAAATTAGCACTTTACTTTAAAGCGTTGACGGGACCTCTATCAAAATATGAAGCCCTCATTGACATTTTAATAATAATACATAATATATGGTGTTGTCATGACATTCATTTTCTGGTCATTTGTTTTTACAGTACATACCTAATGTTGGTTCTGCAGTTGTAGGTGTGGTGGTGTTGCTACTGCAAAAACAATCAATCAAAACAAAAGAGAAATGATCCATAAACTATAAAGTCATCTGAACATATTAAAAATAAATCAGTTTCATAAATGTTTGCATTTTTGCAATTTCTTTAATTGCACAAAGCCAACTATCAAATGTACGTTTTTTTTTATTTTTATAAAAATAGGTATCTCTTGTTACAATTACTATTATATGTGTGCGTTGTCATCAAATACATTTTTTTTTTTTTTTTACAGTACATACCTGATGTTGGTTCTGCAGTTGTAGGTGGTGGTGGTGTTGTTTATGTTAGTTTTTAGGTGGTGGTTGTGTTGCTATGTTAGTTGTAGGTGGTGGTGTTGCTGCTAGTGTCAATAAAACAAAAACAATCAATCAAAACAAAAGAGAAATGATCCATAAACTATAAAGTCATCTGAACATATTAAAAAAATCAGTTTCATAATTTGCATTTTGCAATTCTTAATTGCACAAAGCCAACTATCAAATGTACGTTTTTTTATATAAAAATAGGTATCTCTTGTTACAATGCCTATTATATGTGTCGTTGTCATCAATACATCTTTTTTTTTTTTTTTTTTTTTTTACTGTACATACCTGGTGTTTATGTTAGTTGTAGGTGGTGGTGGTGTTGTTATGTTAGTTGTAGGGTGGTGGTGTTGCTAATGTCAATAAAACCAAAAACAATCAATCAAAACAAAAGAGAAATGATCCATAAACTATAAAGTCATCTGAACATATTAAAAATAAATCAGTTTCATAAATGTTTGCATTTTTACAATTTCTTTAATTGCACAAAGCCAACTATCAAATGTACGTTGTTTTTTTTTTTTATAAAAATAGGTATCTCTTGTTACAATTTACTATTATATGTGTGCGTTGTCATCAAATACATCTTTTTTTTTTTTTACAGTACATACCTGATGTTGGTTCTGCAGTTGTAGGTGGTGGTTGTGTTGCAATGTTAGTTGTAGGCGGTGGTGTTGCTGCTAGTGTCAATAAAACAAAAAACAATCAATCAAAACAAAAGAGAAATGATCCATAAACTATAAAGTCATCTGAACATATTAAAAATAAATCAGTTTCATAAATGTTTGCATTTTTGCAATTTCTTTAATTGCACAAAGCCAACTATCAAATGTACGTTTTTTTTTATATAAAAATAGGTATCTCTTGTTACAATGTCCTATTATATGTGTGCGTTGTCATCAAATACATCTTTTTTTTTTTTTACTGTACATACCTGGTGTTATGTTAGTTGTAGGTGGTGGTGGTGTTGTTATGTTAGTTGTAGGTGGTGGTGTTGCTAATGTCAATAAAACCAAAAACAATCAATCAAAACAAAAGAGAAATGATCCATAAACTATAAAGTCATCTGAACATATTAAAAATAAATCAGTTTCATAAATGTTTGCATTTTTGCAATTTCTTTAATTGCACAAAGCCAACTATCAAATGTACGTTTTTTTTATAAAAAAATAGGTATCTCTTGTTACAATGTCCTATTATATGTGTGCGTTGTCATCAAATACATCTTTTTTTTTTTTTTACTGTACATACCTGGTGTTATGTTAGTTGTAGGTGGTGGTGTTGTTGTTATGTTAGTTGTAGGCGGTGGTGGTGTTGCTAATGTCAATAAAACCAAAAACAATCAATCAAACAAAAGAGAAATGATCCATAAACTATAAAGTCATCTGAACATATTAAAAATAAATGTCCAATTATATGTGTGCGTCGTCATCAAATACATATTTTTTTCTTTCTTTTTATACAGTACATACCTGGTGTTGTTATGTTAGTTGTAGGTGGTGGTGTTGTTGTTATGTTAGTTGTAGGTGGTGGTGGTGTTGTTATGTTAGTTGTAGGTGGTGGTGTTGCTAGTGGCAATGAAATAAAAGAACAATCAAAAAAAAGAAAAATGATCCATAAACTATAAAGACATATGAACATATTAAAAATAAATCAGTTTCATAAATGTTTGCATTTTTGCAATTTCTTTAATTGCACAAAGCCAACTATCAAATGTAAGTAAACAATTAAATTAAAATAGGTATTTCTTGTTAAAATGTCCTATTATATGTGTGCGTCGTCATCAAATACATCTTTTTTTCTTTCTTTTTTTTATACAGTACTTACCTGGTGTTGTTATGTTAGTTGTAGGTGGTGGTGGTGTTGTTATGTTAGTTGTAGGTGGTGGTGGTGTTGCTAGTGTCAATGAAATAAAAGAACAATCAATCAAAACAAAAGAAAAATGATCCATAAACTATAAAGACATCTGAACAAATTAAAAAATAAATCAGTTTCATAAATGTTTGCATTTTTGCAATTTCTTTAATTGCACAAAGCCAACTATCAAATGTACGTAAAAATAAAAATAGGTATCTCTTGTTAAAATGTTATATTATATGTGTGCGTTGTCATCAAATACATCTTTTTTTTCTTTTTTTTTTTTACAGTACATACCTGGTGTTGTTATGTTAGTTGTAGGTGGTGGTGGTGGTGTTGTTATGTTAGTTGTAGGTGGTGGTGGTGTTGCTAGTGGCAATGAAATAAAAGAACAATCAATCAAAACAAAAGAAAAATGATCCATAAACTATAAAGACATATGAACATATTAAAAATAAATCAGTTTCATAAATGTTTGCATTTTTGCAATTTCTTTAATTGCACAAAGCCAACTATCAAATGTACGTAAAAAATAAAAACAGGTATCTCTTAAAATGTCCTATTATATGTGTGCGTCGTCATCAAATATATCTTTTTTTCTTTCTTTTTATACAGTACATACCTGGTGTTGTTATGTTGGTTGTAGGTGGTGGTGGTGTTGTTATGTTAGTTGTAGGTGGTGGTGTTGCTGCTAGTGTCAATGAAATAAAAGAACAATCAATCAAAACAAAAGAAAAATGATCCATAAACTATAAAGACATATGAACATATTAAAAATAAATCAGTTTCATAAATGTTTGCATTTTTGCAATTTTTTTTAATTGCACAAAGCCAACTATCAAATGTAAGTAAATAATTAAATAAAGGGGTGATGAACTGAGAAATCAAATTTGTCAGAACTCTGACGTCAAAGAGGATAAAACACCACCCCCGCAGAAGAAGATCAACACCTACTTCAACACGGCCGGTTTAGCCCCGCCCACCGATTCGCGCATTACACGCATAGCTAAATAACATAGGCCTACCTCGTGATGACAAACCGGATCGAGCTACCGAGCAATACAAAATATTGTGCAGTGCCTGGTTGTGGAAGAAGACAGTCGCTGCATAAGCTTCCCCTGGATTCCAATAGGAGTGCATGGATAAACTTTATTTTTAATGACGTTCCACTCCAGCTGATGAGGTAAAACATTGTCCGTCTGTTCGCTTCATTTCACTGAGGATTGTTTTGTAAACAAGACTGGATTTGCAGACCGATTAAGAGTAAAGAACGGTGCTGTGCCGTCTATATTGGAGCTGACAGGAATGGTGCAACACCTGGACTCTGGGTCGAACATGTATGGGCGAATCATTCCGGTTGCCATTTTACAACATTGGAAGTTCTCTTACGAGAGTATCTCTCGTACTGCGTAATATCTTACGCTATGGGGAAAACTCTTTTCCACGAGATATTGAAGCCAAAAATTATCCTTAATTTTTTATTAATGTAAAACGCTTTGCAGCAGCAAGCAGACATAGGCGAGACAGCTCGCGCGCCTATTGGCTGCCCTGCGGCAATAGCAGCAGCCTATCGAGAGAGGCTCTGCGTGACGTCACGACGTATGGGGGCCTTTCGCGCCCATATCGTCACGTCCCGCCAGAAAGGGCGTGGTCTCGCCCCATATCTAGGCTCGATAGCTGCTCTTACGTTGATTTTCATCTCTTCAGCGAAGCCTCCCGCATCGCTGGATCCAGAGTGAGAAGCCGCGCCGTCGACCTGTAGCCTTCAGCGGGACGTGCCATCGAGCCTGGAGTCGCTGGCCTCGCCGCCTTCAGCCGCCGTACCTGCTGCGCTTTCCGACGTACATATCCTTTCCTCTGCTTAGAGTGTGTGTGATTGCATTATCTGCCTTTTTTTCCCACCCCTCTAAAAGAGCGGCGTCTTTTTAAAGATGCCTTCCTGTGGTTCTTGCCGAGCCCCACTCAGCGATGAGGACCGCCATGTCATCTGCGTGTCCTGCCTGGGTGAGGATCACGCGGCCATCGCGCTCGCTGACGGCGGATGCCATCATTGTGAACGTTTGCCTATGGTGACTCTGCGGACTCGCCTAGCTGCGTTATCCGAGCCCGCATTCCAGCCCGCCGTGATGCCGCGCCGCAAGAAGCGCCGCGCCCAGCGCGCGCCCGAGCTATTTCCAGCCCGCCAAAGCTCGCCGGTTCGCCCGCCAGCTTCGCCGGCTTCGCTCGAGTCGCCCACGGACGGACAGTGGCCACCGTCTGCCGCCGCGTCCACACTTGAGCTCGACGAACTTACCGGAGACGGCATTGAAACTGAGCCGATGCGTCCGCTCTCTCAAGCCGTGGATTACATCGGCCTCGACTGAAAGGCGCTCGCGCAACTAACGCGCAATAGGCTGGACGGACGCTTTCTCGGGAAAGACGAAGCTCCGTCACAGTCGAGACCCGCGCCTTTCCCCCCTGAATGGTGAGAAACATTTGTGGCTAACGCTATCCGAGATGACGGAAGCTGAGCGCTCCGTGTTCCTCGACGTTCTCGCTCTGCTGGACGCCGCCCCCCTCAGCGCGGGCCCCGGCCGAGGATTGAGATAAAGCCCGAGGTCTCAAGGCCTTCCTAGTCTCTCTAGGAAAGCGACGGTGTTCAGTTCCCGCTGCGGCCGGATTTCCACCAAAACTTCTCGCTCGTTCAGTTCCAAGCAATGTGACTGTTCCAGTGTATTTCGCAGTGAGCAAACTGGTTCCACAGCCCGCTTGCCTGCGCACAAAGGCCGTCGTTTCGGCTAACTAGCAGCGCCGCCAGGCCCGAGATCAAACACCGCGCTCTCGCTCTGCTGGACGCCGCCCCCCTCAGCGCGGGCCCCGGCCGAGGATTGAGGTAAAGCCCGAGGTCTCAAGGCCTTCCTAGTCTCTCTAGGAAAGTGACTGTGTTCAGATCCCGCTGCGGCCGGATTTCCACCAAAACTTCTCGCTCGTTCAGTTCCATGCGTTGTGACTGTCCCAGTGTATTTCGCAGTGAAGCAGCCGGTGTCTCAGCCCGCTTGCCTGCGCACAAAAGCCGTTTCTATGGCTACCCAGATAAATCCAATAAAGAGTGCATTTTCTGGTGTCCCGGCCACGGCCGATGGTGTTACGAGTGTTGTAAGAATGCCCACGTCCCAGTGCCCATTCCCACACCCAGACACAGCCCGCCACGGTGCAGGGCTAGCACAAATAAAACCAACTCATGTTGGTTGTGCAGGAAATGTAGTGAACGCGCCCATACAATGCCCGCTTACACTACATGATGCGTGTCCCTTGGTTTCTGTAAAAACGAAAACTAACACACATTTAGTCGGCGCGAGCCGACAGTGTTCTCAGTGCAGTAAATGTGCCCGATGTCCCGCATTTCCTCACTGACACGCCGAATCCCACGGGATTCACCCCCGCTCGCTTTCTATGCACAACCCGTCACAGAGAAGCTGACGCGCGGCCAGGCTGCCCGCTGTGATTAGCGCGCACCTCGCACGCTGTGAACACAGCGTTGATTCAGTCGGCGCGAGCCGAGTGTTCTCCGTGCTGAAAATGTGCCCGCTGTCTCGCGCCCGCATTTCTCACAGACACTCCGAATCTCACGGGATTCGCCCCCGCTCGTTTTCTCTGCACAACCCGTCACAGAGAAGCTGAGCGCGGCCAGGCTGCCAGCTGTGATCAGCGCGCGCCTCGCACGCTGTAAACACAGCAGTGATTTAGTCGGCGCGAGCTGACAGTATTCTCAGTGTAGTAAATGTGCCCGCATGTAGTAAATGTGCCCACATTCCCTCACACGCGCCGAATCCCACGGGATTCGCCCCGCTCGCTTTCTCTACGCGTCCCGCCATAGAGAAGCTGAGCGCGGCCAGGCTGCCCGCTGTGATCAGCGCGCCCCCCGCCTCGAACGCTGTAAACACGGTGTTGTGTTCCCAGTACACAGGGGCTCTCGAGCCGCCGTCCTGCCGCGGCCAGAGCCCAGATTTCATTCTACCCCTAGCTATTCACGCAGATGCGTGGTCAAGGCTTCCCGGGGTATCAGAATGGGTGTTGAACACTATAACGAGAGGCTGTTCGCTACAGTTCGCTCGACGCCCCCGCCGTTATACGGCGCGAGTCGAAACTACGGTGTAAAGCGAAGTGTTTCATCTACTTCGAGCCGAGATAGCGAAACTACTGAGAAAAGGGGCTATAGAACCTCTATCTCAGGGCGAAGGGGGCTTATACAGCAGATATTTTCTTGGTACCGAAAAAAGATGGTGGGCTCAGACCCATTCTAGATCTGCGACTGCTGAACAGAACGCTTGTGAAGCGCCAGTTCAGAATGCTTACGACCAGGAAAATCCTCGCGCAAGTGCGCCAAGGAGACTGGTTCATGTCAATAGATCTGAAAGACGCCTATTTTCAAATACAAATAGCGTCCCATCACAGGCGATTCTTGAGATTCGCCTTCGAGGGCCAGGCATATCAATACACAGTCCTGCCGTTCAGCCTGTCCCTAGCACCCCGTATGTTCACGAAGTGCATGGACGCGGCCCTCGCCCCCCCTGAGACTTCGGGGCATGCGAGTTTTTGAACTACTTGGACGATTGGCTGATTCTAGCTCGTTCACGAACGGAGCTCATAGAACACAGGGCCGCATTACTCGAGCACCTCGAGGAGCTGGGCCTTACAGTCAGTTGGGCGAAAAAGCTCACTGCTCCCCAGTCGGAGAATTTCCTTTCTGGGAACAGTGTTAGACTCGCTATCCATGACAGCACGCCTGTCACCGGAGCGCGGATTGAATATTCAGCACGTCGCGAGATCCTTCCGCCACGGCTCTATAGTCCCGCTCAGAAGGTTTCAGAAAATGCTGGGTCTGATGGCCTCAGCAGCCTCCGTACTCCAGTTGGGCCTGCTCCGCATGCGCCCACTGCAGCTATGGCTAAAAGCACGAGTTCCCCCCAGGGCGTGGACCGCAGGTCTATTTCGCCTCAGGGTCGACCTTCAGTGCATTTCGGCTCTGAAACCATGGAAAGCAACCGACTGGTATCAGTCAGGTGTGAGTCTGGGGATCCCCTCGAGTGTGAAGGTGGTGTCTACGGACGCCTCCACTTCGGGGCAGGGAGCGCTGCTTGAAGGCAGACCGCTAGCTGGCCTATGGTCAGTACGGGAGAAGCTCCTTCACATAAACTGCTTGGAATTAATAGCAGTCGACAAAGCGCTACGGCGCTTCTGTCCCCAGATAAAAGGCCACCACGTATTGGTCCGGTCGGACAACATGTCAGTGGTGGCGTACATAAATCACCAGGGCGGCGTCAGGTCCCGAAACCTTTACAGGCTGACGGAACGCCTCCTGGTCTGGGCTCAGCACAACCTGCTCTCGCTGAGAGCGGCGCATGTGCCTGGTCACCTAAATGTGGGGCCAGACAGGCTGTCCAGAAACAACGTCCCAGCAGGAGAATGGTCTCTGCACCCGCAGACGATCCAGCTGCTGTGGGAAACGTTTGGCAAAGCGCAGGTGGACCTGTTCGCGTCCCAAGAAAACGCTCACTGCCCGAGATTCTTCTCGAAATGCCGGGAGGCGCTGGCCCATGTTTGGCCCCGCCGCCCCCTATATGCTTTTCCCCCTGTCTCACTCCTGCCTCAGGTGTTGGAGCGAATCAGGAGGGGGGGATGCCCAGTGCTACTCATAGCTCCGCTCTGGACAAACCAGTCGTGGTTCCCTGTCCTGATGCAGCTGACCAGCGCTGCCCCATGGCCTTTACCGTTGAGGAGAGACCTCCTCTCTCAGGCGGGAGGCTCGATTTGGCATCCTCGCCCGGATTTGTGGTCCCTGCACGCAGGGGCCATCAACGGGTACCCGCTGACCTCCCAGAGGGAGTGTTAAACACGATCGCGCAGGCTAGAGCCCCGTCTACCAGACGGCTCTACACCTCGAAGTGGTCTGTGTTCTCTGCTTGGTGTCAAGCGCAGAGCTTTTCACCTGTAGACTGCGGGGTTACGGAAGTACTTTCCTTCCTTCAGGAGCTACTGGATAAGGGCAGGACCCCTTCCACGCTCAAAGTATACGTGGCGGCCATAGCAACGTTTGTAAAACCGGTGTCTGGCCAGTCACTAGGAAAGAACGACTTAGTCGTGCGTTTCCTTAGAGGAGCTCGGAGGCTAAACCCTCCCAGGCCCCCTTCAGTCCCGACATGGGACCTTTCCACGGTCTTGGAGGCCATGAAAGGTGCCCCCATTCGAGCCAATCCAGTCGTCAGACATGAAACACTTGTCTTCAAGACAGCGTTTCTTATGGCTCTCGCTTCAGTGAAGCGCGTAGGGGACTTGCAAGCGCTCTCAGTGAGCGCGTCATGCATGGAGTTTGGACCTAATGACTCTAAGGTCATACTCAAACCGAAGCACGGCTACGTGCCAAAATCCCTCAACACACCGTTCAGGGCCCAGGTGATTTCCCTGTCTGCCCTTCCGGTTCTCAATGAGGAGAAGGACGCGAGTCTCCTTTGCCCTGTTAGGGCACTAAGGGCTTATGTGTCCCGCTCGTCTGGTTTCAGACAGACTGAGCAGCTTTTCGTTTCGTTTGGCGGCCGTGCTAAGGGACTTGCCGCTTCGAAACAGAGCCTATCCAGATGGATAGTTGGTGCCATAGCGCTGGCTTACACTTCTAAGGGCCTACAGTGCCCTTTGGGTGTTGGAGCGCACTCCACAGGAGGCGTGGCCTCCTCGTGGGCATGGTCTAGCGGGGTTACCCTGCAAGATATTGTATGGCCGCGGGCTGGGCCTTGCCGTCTACATTTATAAAATACTATAACCTGGAGGTTCCCGCCTTGCAAGCTAAGCTTTTGGCGGTATAAAGTTCAGTGCTATCTGCCCGCTGTGTGGCTCAGATACTGAGTTTGACCTGCGTATTGCTCACTGACCGGTACAGCAGCTCATTAAAATGTCGACACACTTGTGGCCACCCAGTTCAGGCTGAATGTTCACCCTGACGGTATGGTCTATTTGTCACATAATCAGCTCCTTTGGATGCTATTTACAGGGAATGATGCTTCTAGCCTCTCTTCCCTCACTCTCTGTGAGTTTATGGTGATTATGCACTATATGCGCCCCGGGCTTCGGCCCCTGGGACTTTGGTGTTGGATCCCTACCAGCACGGCGTGTTGCATTGTGTTCCCCATAGCGTAAGATATTACGCAGTACGAGAGATACTCTCGTAAGAGAACGTACTCGGTTACTAACGTAACCTCGGTTCTCTCTAGAGAGGGAACGAGTACTGCGTATCTTGCCGTGCTTGGAATACGCTCTGGTTCGCTTCGGCGATGAAAACCAACGTAAGAGCAGCTATCGAGCCTAGATATGGGGCGAGACCACGCCCTTTCTGGCGGGACGTGACGATATGGGCGCGAAAGGCCCCCATTCGTCGTGACGTCACGCAGAGCCTCTCTCGATAGGCTGCTGCTATTGCCGCAGGGCAGCCAATAGGCGCGCGAGCTGTCTCGCCTATGTCTGCTTGCTGCTGCAAAGCGTTTTACATTAATAAAAAATTAAGGATAATTTTTGGCTTCAATATCTCGTGGAAAAGAGTTTTCCCCATAGCGTAAGATATTACGCAGTACTCGTTCCCTCTCTAGAGAGAACCGAGGTTACGTTAGTAACCGAGTACGTTTTCAAAACAATTTTTTTTTTCAAAACAAGAAGTGCATCGACGGGTGAGTTGAAACTCATTATAATATGCAAAACTGTTATCCACTCACAGCAGTGGGCGTTTACTTCCAAGTCTTCGGTGCGAGACCCCCATAAAAACCGAGCGTTTTTCAGCTAGGCTCAAAACTAGGGTACAAAATAGCCTATTACTTATTCATTTTGATGTTTTTGAATGCAAAAACCAAGCGAACGTCATAAGTGTACCTCAGACAACAATAAATAAGATTTAAAAAGCCAGTTCAAGACCCCTTTAAATAAAAATAGGTATTTCTTGTTAAAATGTCCTATTATATGTGTGAGTCGTCAGCAAATAAAACCTTTTTTTTTTTTTTTTTTTTACAGTACATACCTGGTGTTGTTATGTTAGTTGTAGGTGGTGGTGCTGTTGTTATGTTAGTTGTAGTGGTGGTGGTGTTGCTGCTAGTGTCAATAAAACCAAAAACAATCAATCAAAACAAAAGTGAAATGATCCATAAATTATAAAGACATATGAACATATTAAAAATAAATCAGTTTCATAAATGTTTGCATTTTTGCAATTTCATTAATTGCACAAAGCCAACTATCAAATGTACGTAAAAAATAAAAATAGGTATCTCCTGTTAAAATGTCCTATTATATGTGTGCGTTGTCATCAAATACATATTTTTTTCTTTCTTTTTTTACAGTACATACCTGGTGTTGTTATGTTAGTTGTAGGTGGTGGTGGTGTTGTTATGTTAGTTGTAGGTGGTGGTGGTGTTGTTATGTTAGTTGTAGGTGGTGGTGGTGTTGTTATGTTAGTTGTAGGTGGTGGTGGTTGTTGCTAGTGGCAATGAAATAAAAGAACAATAAATCAAAACAAAAGAAAAATGATCCAATAAACAATAAAAACATCTGAACATATTAAAAAAAAATCAGTTTCATAAATGTTTGCATTTTTGCAATTTCTTTAATTGCACAAAGCCAACTATCAAATGTACGTAAAAAATTAAATAAAAATAGGTGAGTCTTGTTAAAATGTCCTATTATATGTGTGCGTCGTCATCAAATACATCTTTTTTTTTTTTTTTACAGTACATACCTGGTGTTGTTATGTTAGTTGTAGGTGGTGGTGGTGTTGTTATGTTAGTTGTAGGTGGTGGTGGTGTTGTTATGTTAGTTGTAGGTGGTGGTGGTGTTGTTATGTTAGTTGTAGGTGGTGGTGTTGCTGCTAGTGGCAATAAAACCAAAAACAATCAATCAAAACAAAAGAGAAATGATCCATAAACTATAAAGACATCTGAACATAATAAAAATAAATCAGTTTCATAAATGTTTGCATTTTTGCAATTTCTTTAATTGCACAAAGCCAACTATCAAATGTACGTAACAATTAAATAAAAATAGGTATCTCTTGTTAAAATGTCCTATTATATGTGTGCGTTGTCATCAAATACATATTTTTTTCTTTTTTTTTTTACAGTACATGTCTGGTTTGTTGTTTATGTTAGTTATAGGTGGTGGTGGTGTTGTTATTTTAGTTGTAGGTGGTGGTGTTGCTAGTGGCAATGAAATAAAAGAACAATCAATCAAAACAAAAGAAAAATGATCCATAAACTATAAAGACATATGAACATATTTAAAAATTAATCAGTTCCCTATCAGGGAACTCGAGCTGCGTGACAACGCATTGGGAACGCCCCTGCGTGAGTGCATCATGAAGCACGTAATGAAATCAGTCCAATGGTGAGACGGAACGTCATAGGCGGGTGACGTCATCGACCAGGAAACTATAAAAGCACCCCAAAACACAAGCGCATCAGCTTCTGAGTCTTCAGCAAGCGCTCTGTATGAAAAAGTCTGTGTCTCAAGTGTTTTTGTCTGTCCTTAGAATTTGCTAGGCAGGAGTTTTTTCAAAAAAAAAATTATATATAAAAAAACTATAAAGGAGACTATATATATATCATGGCGAGCGAACAGCAGTTCAGAAAGTGTGTTCCTCCCTGCCCACGTTATATTACGGGTGGGGATACACACAATCTGTGTGTTGTTTATTTGGGAGTGCAGCATGCCCAGTCGGCTCTCGAGGGAGCGATTGTGAGCATTGCGAGCGTTTGCCAATAAAACCCGCCGAGCCCTCTTCGAGGAGAGTGGTTCGGTGCGCCCCCCGCGGGTCGGGTCCCGCTGCTGCCAAGGCACAGCGGAGGCTTTGTTCGTGGGGATCGCAAATGGATCTATCAGCTGGGATTGAGACGAGCTCTGCCTTATCTCAGCCTTTACCTGGTAGATCCAGTGTCTCAGATCCGGGCTCGGAAGCACACGCTGTGGTTTCTTCCGCCCTGGCTGAGGCACCATCACTTCAATTATCCAGTTCTGAGGAACTGGATGTTGAAAGTATTGATACAGCAGAGACTGGGGACTCGTCACTTCAGTCTCCTGCTAGTGAGGAGCTTATGGAGGTGCTCACTCGTGCTGTAGAAAAATTAAGCATCGAGTGGCCAACTGATAGACAGGAATCTTGTTCAAAGAGCAAATTAGATGAAAGATTTCTGCTCTCTCGGGCTACACCTCCACGCCGGTGTCTTCCTTTTTTTCCTGACCTCCACACCGAGGTGTCTAAGTCATGGAAAAGACCAGTGTCGTCCAGAATATTTAGTCAGCAAACATCTGTTTATTCTAATATTTGTGGGGCTAAGAATTATGGTTATGGGGCGATGCCTAAGGCTGAAGAAACTTTAGCAAGCCATCTATCTCCCGATACGGCATCGTCATTTAAGACACCGGCATTGCCCACCAAGCCATGAGAAACACCTCGGCTTTGGTGGGCAAGGCTTACTCGGCGGCAGGTCAAGCGGCAGCGTGCTTACACACTTTGTCGATATTACAAGCATATCAAGCAGACCTATTGAGAGACGTGAGTGAAGGGGATGAAATTAGCAGATCTGTCTCTCTGCGCCACCAAGGAGACGGCCAAATCAGTGGGCCGTTCTATGGCAGCCATGGTGGCAACGGAGAGACATTTATGGTTGAACTTATCCAACATGAAAGAAAAAGAAAAAATCTTTTCTTCTGGACGCCCCACTTTCTACTGCTGGCCTCTTCGGTGACTTCGGAGGAAAAAGCATGCGGCGGCGCTCCAGAAATTTCTCCCCCTTCGTATTCATGTCCCCGGGGCTGCTGGGCGGGGGCAGCCCTGGCCGTTGAGTAGCTCCTCACACAGGGTGCAACAAAAACAGAGCGTCTCAGACGAGGTCGTCTAGAGGCAGGGCTGATCTGAGGACAGTTATTGTTGCCAAGAAGGCCTCGTCAAAGAAGAGGCCCTGACGCCAAGAACGTCAGGATGCTGAGGGTGGTCGCCACCGAAAGGGGAAGGTGTTTGCCGCATTACACGGCGCCCGTTCTCTCTCGGTGCCCTCAGGGGCCTGTTCTTCCAACCCTGCCTGCGAGCCGGGGCATAGACGGTCCCAGCGAGTGCTTTCCCGAGGGACGCTCGCCCACTCTGAGGAGTGGTCTAGACCGGTCAGACCAGTTGTTCCCTGCCGGTGGCCATTACAGGGCACTGTGTCTGCCTCTCAAAATATTCCAGAGGCCAGTCTCGAGAGACTGGTAGCCTTAGTAGAATTTTTGGCAGAGTGGAAAAGCCTTCCAAATGTATCTCAATGGATCCTGCAGACGATCGAGTATGGGTACGCAATTCAGTTCAGATCACGCCCTACTCGCTTCAGAGGGGTTCTGCCCACAGTGGTGGGCCCCGAGCAGGCTCTGGTTATGGAACAAGAGGTGAAAACTCTTCTGTTGAAGGAGGCTATAGAACAAGTTCTTCCTCCCAGCAGCGAGCTAGGTTATTACAGCTGATATTTCATCGTTCCAAAGAAGGATGGTGGGTTACATCCAATTTTAGATCTGCGCCTGTTAAATCGCTCAGTAGGGAAGCTCAAATTCAAAATGCTCACTCTCAAGCAAATCGTGTCACAAATCAGGTCCGAGGACTGGTTTTTGCACGATAGATCTAAAGGACGCATACTTCCATATTTCCATCCTTCCACAACACAGGAAGTTCCTGAGGTTCGCTTTCGGGGGCGAAGCGTACCAATATCGTGTTCTTCCCTTCGGCCTACCACTGTCTCCCCGAACTTTCAGGAAATGCGTGGATGCAGCTCTGGCTCCGCTGCGACTCCAGGGCATCCGCATTTTAAATTATATCGACTATTGGTTGATTCTAGCTCAATCGGAGCATCAGGCGATTCGGCATCGAGATGTCGTGCTCGCCCATATCAAAAAGTTGGGGTTGAGTCTCAACACCAAGAAGAGTGTGCTTTCTCCACTACAGAGGACCACTTTTCTGGGTGTGGTTTGGGATTCGACGACGATGCAGGCACGTCTGTCTCCTGCTCGTATAGCTTTGATTCTCTTAGCCGTCAAACAGGCAAAGCTAGGCCAGTCACTTACTGTAAAAGAATATCAGAGAATTCTGGGTCTGATGGCAGCAGTGTCCAACGTTATAACTTGCAGCCTGCTGTACATGAGACTGCTGCAGTGGTGGCTCAGGGCCAAGGGTTCTCCCCGAGGGGAAACCCGCTCCGCACGATCAGGGTCACGCAACGGTGTCTTCACGCCCTGGCTATGTGGAAAGTACTTTGGTTCCTGTCCCAAGGGCCTGTGTTGGGGGCTCCGTGTCGTCGTGTAACACTAACGACGGATTCCTCTCTCACAGGCTTGTGGGCGATCATGAGTGGTCGCTCAGCTCAGGGTCTGTGGCAGGACCATCATCTTCAATGGCATATAAATTGTCTAGAAATGCTGCCGGTGTTTCAGGCTCTGAAACACTTCCTCCCAGACCTGAGAGGTCATAATGTTCTTGTCCCGTCAGACAACATAAACCATCAGAGGGGCCTGCGTTCGCGCCCGTTATACAAGCTGGCTCGCCAGATCCTTCTATGGTCCCAGGGGAAGCTTCTTTCATTGAAGGCGTTTTATATCCCGGGGTATTTGAATCAGGGGGCAGACATCCTGTCGAGGCAGGGGCCGAGGCCCGGGGAGTGGAGAGACTCCATCCCGAGGTGGTGGAGCTCCTTTGGAAGCATTTCGGTCGTGCCGAGGTAGACCTATTTGCATCCAGGGAAACATCACACTGTCATCTGTGGTTTTCCCTATGTCCTCCAGCCCCGCTGGGGTTGGAAGCGATAGTACAGGAGTGGCCGAGGTCACCCCTGTACGCATTTCCCCGATTGCTCTGCTCCCAGGAGTTCTGGAGAGGGTTCGCCGGGACGGAGTCAGTCTATTATTGGTAGCCCCGTACTGGCCAGCCCGAGTTTGGTTTGCGGACCTAATTTCTCTCCTTGACGGCTCTCCTCTGGAGATTCCGATCAGGAGGGATCTTCTCTCTCAGGCGAGCGGGTCGATACTTCACCCCCGCCCAGATCTATGGAGGTTGTGGGCTTGGCCTCTGAGGGGGCCCAGCTCATAGAATCTGGTCTCTCGACTGAGGTCGTGGAGACCATCCTCCACTCCAGAGCTCCGGCCACGAGGAAATTAAATGCCTTGAGGTGGAGAATGTTCACCTCTTGGTGTGGAGCACACAAGTTGGACCCAGTTAACTGCCCGGTGGGTGCAGTGTTGGAATTCCTTCAGGAGCGTTTCTCCACAGGGTTATCCCACTCCACACTGAAGGTGTACGTGGCGGCCTTATCTGCTTACCACGTCCCTTTGAGTGGAGCCTCTCTCGGGAGACACCCACTTGTAACTCGTTTCCTTCGTGGCACTTTGAGGCTGAGGCCAGCAGTTCGCACAAGGGTGCCGACCTGGGACCTGGCGGTTGTTCTAGAAGGTCTCTCTCTAGCACCGTTCGAGCCCATTGAAGAAGTTTCGGAGAAATTCCTCACTCTTAAAGGGTTAGTTCGCCATTTAAGACATGAAGTTGTATGCAATCCTTACCAGCACTTTAGTGCATACACACTGACCCACTCTGTAGTCACCTCGCTGGTCAGAGTTATGGCCGCTGGAAGTTTTTCAAGAAAGTAATCCCGGTTCGTTTCCGGGGCCACAAAACGGTGCGTTTTTACGTGAAAAAATTATTTGCGTTTCAAAGCTTGATTAATTTACCACACAAAAAACATGCCGGGACAAAATTCATACCTCAGTTTTAATCGGCACTATTTTCTTTCCATTTCTATCAATCCGCGCTGCTGTCAGCGTCAACAGTGCGCACGTTCCGATCAGCTGTTCCTGTTCCATAGTGTTTACTTTACACAATCGATTGACAACGACGTAAAAAGTAGAAAATGAACAATGGTGCGAACTTGTAAATTCCCAGGCTGTGACCACAAGAATGTGCCGGGATCACCGTTCAGATTCCATCGTTTTCCTGTTTCGGATATAAGTTAGCTACGAGACAGCTTTGGCTGGTTGCCATCGGCTACTCTGCGGGAGCTAAAATATCAAGAATCAAGGATTATCGTGTGCGCAGTGCTCACTTCAGCGAAGACGATTACATCCCCAACCAAGGAGGAAAAAGAAAAAAACAGATTTTAAAGAGTTTTGCACCACGGGGTAAGATCTATTTACTATGATCCCATGTCTAAACTGTACGGTAAACACGCTGATGTTTAGACTCCAGTGGAAAACACGGGAAAAGATGTCTAATACAAAAACGGTAAATGGGATATAGGTACAATTTGCTAAGAAAACTATTTCTTTGAACACACACACAATTGAGGTTTAGGGCTCTCAAATGAGTGACTGTCACGCTCAATGCGACACTTGAGAGAGCCCTGAGGTTTTGTGTTGCAATCAATAACATCTCGGCATCGGTATACTCCGGTTCATAAAGGTATCCCTTCGGCGTTGTGCTAAAATTACTTTCATCATCATCTGTTCCGTCTGAACATTGTGCTAAAATTGGTTTCATCATCAGAAGTTTCGCAGTCAGACATGTTGTCAGCGAGTCGCGCTATTAACAGCTGATCCGAACGTGCTCACTGTTGACGCTGACAGCAGCGCGGATTGATAGAAATGGAAAGAAAATAGTGCCGATTAAAACTGAGGTATGAATTTTGTCCCGGCGTGTTTTTTGTGTGGTAAATTAATCAAGCTTTAAAACGCAAATATTTTTTTCACGTAAAAACGCACCGTTTTGTGGCCCCGGAAACTAACCGGGAGTACTTTCTTGAAAAACTTCCAGCGGCCAGAACTCTGACCAGGGAGGCGACTACAGAGTGGGTCAGTGTGTATGCACTATAGTGCTGGTAAGGATTGCATACAACTTCATGTCTTAAATGGCGAACTAACCCTTTAAAACTATCTTTCTTCTGGCTATATCTTCATTAAAAAGAATAGGAGATATTCAAGCTCTGTCGGTCTCTCCCTCGTGCTTGGAATTTGCACCCGGCATGGTGAAGGCTTTCCTCCTCCCTAGACCGGGATACGTTCCCAAGGTCCCAACCAATGTGGTCAGGCCTATTGTACTGCAAGCTTTTTGTCCTCCTCCATTTCTGACGTTGGACCAAGAGAAACTAAATCTGATCTGCCCTGTTAGGGCCCTAGATGCGTATGTCCACAGAGCTGCCCTGTGGAGAAAGACTGAACAGTTATTCGTTTGTTTTGGACCCCCTAGGAAGGGCTTTCCTGCATCTAAGCAGAGGTTGAGCAAGTGGGTGGTCGAGGCCATCTCACTTGCCTACGAGTCTACCGGTCAGCCTTCTCCTTTGGCTGTCCGGGCTCATTCAACCAGGAGTATGGCTGCCTCCAAGGCTATTCTGTCAGGAATATCTGTCCAAGACGTTTGTGATGCGGCAGGATGGTCCTCACCCACACATTCGTCAAGTTTTATCATCTTGACTTTAGTTCCACTCCAGGGGCGCAGGTGCCTTCGTCCGAATGTGCACTCTGACTTCACACGACGGACACTTGCTCGTATGGCGGCGTTGGTATTAGCGTTCCCAATGCATTGTCACACAGCTCGAGTTCCCTGATAGGGAACGTCTCTGGTTACGTATGTAACCCTAGTTCCCTGAAGGGAACGAGACGCTGCGTGTCTGTGCCATACTCCCAGCATGCCCATGAGCACTTGCTTCAGTCTTATCAGAAGCTGATGCGCTTGTGTTTTGGGGTGCTTTTATAGTTTCCTGGTCGATGACGTCACCCGCCTATGACGTTCCGTCTCGCCATTGGACTGATTTCATTACGTGCTTCATGATGCACTCACGCAGGGGCGTCCCCAATGCGTTGTCACGCAGCGTCTCGTTCCCTTAAGGGAATTAGGGTTACATACGTAATCAGAGACGTTTCATAAATGTTTGCATTTTTGCAATTTCTGTAATTGCTCAAAGCCAACTATCAAATGTAAGTAAAAATTAAATAAAAATAGGTATTTCTTGTTGTTAAAATGTCCCATTATATGTGTGCGTCGTCAGCAAATACATCTATTTTTTTTTTTTTTTTTTTTTTTTTAACAGTACATACCTGGTGTTGTTATGCTAGTTGTAGGTGGTGGTGCTGTTGTTATGTTAGTTGTAGGTGGTGGTGTTGCTGCTAGTGTCAATAAAACCAAAAACAATCAATCAAAACAAAAGAAAAATGATCCATAAACTATAAAGACATATGAACAAAAATAAATCAGTTTCATAAATGTTTGCATTTTTGCAATTTCTTTAATTGCACAAAGCTAACTTTCAAAAGTACGTAAAAAATAAAAATAGGTATCTCTTGTTAAAATGTCCTATTATATGTGTGCGTTATCATCAAATACATTTTTTTTCTTTCTTTCTTTTTTTACAGTACATACCTGGTGTTGTTATGTTAGTTGTAGGTGGTGGTGTTGCTGCTAGTGGCAATGAAATAAAAGAACAATCAATCAAAACAAAAGAAAAATGATCCAATAAACAATAAAGACATATGAACATATTAAAAATAAATCAGTTTCATAAATGTTTGCATTTTTGCAATTTCTTTAATTGCACAAAGTCAACTATCAAATGTACGTAAAAAATTAAATATAGGTATGTCTTGTTAAAATGTCCTATTTTATGTGTGCGTCGTCATCAAATACATATTTTTTTCTTTCTTTTTATACAGTACATACCTGGTGTTGTTATGTTAGTTGTAGGTGGTGGTGGTGCTGTTATGTTAGTTGTAGGTGGTGGTGGTGTTGCTAGTGGCAATGAAATAAAAGAACAATCAATCAAAACAAAAGAAAAATGATCCATAAATTATAAAGACATATGAACATATTAAAAATAAATCAGTTTCATAAATGTTTGCATTTTTGCAATTTCTTTAATTGCACAAAGCCAACTATCAAATGTACGTAAAAAATTAAATAAAAATAAGTATTTCGTGTTAAAATGTCCTATTATATGTGTGCGTTGTCAGCAAATACATATTTTTTTTTACAGTACATACCTGGTGTTGTTATGTTAGTTGTAGGCGGTGGTGGTGTTGCTAGTGGCAATGAAATAAAAGAACAATCAATCAAAACAAAAGAAAAATGATCCATAAACTATAAAGACATATGAAAAATAAATCAGTTGCATAAATGTTTGCATTTTTGCTATTTCTTTAATTGCACAAAGCCAACTATCAAATGTAAGTAAAAAATTAAATAAAAATGGGTATTTCGTGTTAAAATGTCCTATTATATGTGTGCGTCGTCAGCAAATACATCTTTTTTTTAATTTTTATTTTTTTACAGTACATACCTGGTGTTGTCATGTTAGTTGTAGGTGGTGGTGGTGTTGTTATGTTAGTTGTAGGTGGTGGTGTTGCTGCTAGTGGCAATGAAATAAAAGAACAATCAATCAAAAGAGAAATGATCCAATAAACAATAAAGACATATGAACATATTAAAAATAAATCAGTTTCATACATGTTTGCATTTTTGCAATTTCTTTAATTGCACAAAGCCAACTATCAAATGTACGTAAAAAATTAAATATAGGTATGTCTTATTAAAATGTCCTATTATATGTGTGCGTCATCATCAAATACATCTTTTTTTCTTTCTTTTTATACAGTACATACCTGGTGTTGTTATGTTAGTTGTAGGTGGTGGTGGTGTTGTTATGTTAGTTGTAGGCGGTGGTGTTGCAGCTAGTGTCAATAAAACCAAAAACAATCAATTAAAACAAAAGAGAAATGATCCATAATCTATAAAGTCATCTGAACATATTAAAAAATAAATCATTATTTCATAAATGTTTGCATTTTTGCAATTTCTTTAATTGCACAAAGCCAACTATCAAATGTATGTAAAAAAATAAACAAAAATAGGTAAGTCTTGTTAAAATGTCCTTGTAGTGATTGTGACTTACATAATCCACCTTTGTGTTAAATGTAGTTCTATACATTGTTGGTGATAAATGCAGTACTTTATTCTTAGCGTTTTTCCTCATAACTGTTCAGGGATCGTGGTCCCTTTAAATGTTCTGAATGGGTGATGACGTAGGACGCTTGTCAGCGCCATTGGTGTTCTGTTAGTTTTTTTCATACGAAATAAACGACACACGTATTTGTGTGCTCAAAGTGAGAAGTTGTCTCTTGCAAGTTACTGCAATTTCCACACTGGTGACCCCGACATTAGTCTGCTGGACGTATTCAGTGACACAACACGATCATGACTGCGAACGCTGTCACCCTCAAACTCCCCGAATTCTGGGAATCGTCCGCATCGGCCTGGTTCGCACAGACTGAAGCGCAGTTCGCGCTGCGTGAGATCACCGCGGATACAACAAAATACTACTACGTAGTGTCGGCTCTCGGTAATTCAACGGCATCCAGAGTGGTGAGCCTTCTAACAAATCCTCCTGAAACCGAGAAATATGCAGCACTTAAAGCCCACCTGTTGAAAACGTTCGGACTGTCGGACGCTGAGAGAGCCAGCAGGCTTTTCTCCCTTCAAGGACTGGGTGACAGCAAACCGTCCGAGCTCATGGACCGCATGCTGGATCTTTTGGGAGAGCACAGACCCGATTTTCTGTTCATCCAGCTTTTCCTGCGTCAGCTGCCTTCACAAGTGAGAGCTGCATTGGCCAACACCACAATCACTGACTGTCGGAGACTGGCTGAGGAAGCTGATAAATTTTTCCTGGCGAGTCACGGACATTGTGCGGACGCGCTTTTTCCCGCGCACATCGCTTCAGTGACACGTGACGACTCCACCGTCGTCGCGGCAACCACTTCTCGGCGGCAGTTGTCTTCTGGCCCCCAACAACTTCCAGGCTTATGTTTCTACCATGCTAAGTTTGGAAACAAAGCTAACAAATGTCGCTCTCCATGCAGTTTCGGTGGGTCGGGAAACGCAGGGGCCGGCGCTCAGTAGTGGCCATGAGCGTCGGCCGCGTAGGCAGGCTGCTTTTCATCCACGACAGCATCTCTGGACGGCGTTTTCTGTGCGACACAGGAGCACAGAGGAGCGTCCTGCCTGCATCCCGTTTGGACATGGTGACCGACAGCCACGGCCCTCCTATGGAAGCTGCCAATGGTAGCCCCATCCGCACATATGGAACGAGGTACATCGAATTGTGTTTAGGAGGACAGCACTTCGGCTGGAACTTTGTTACCGCAAAGGTTGCCGTTCCCCTCCTCGGCGCTGATTTTTTGTGTGCACATGGACTGTTGGTGGATGTAAAGAATCGCCGTCTAATTGACGCTGTCACGTTTTGCTCTTATACATGCACGCTCAGCGGGACCGACTCCATACGGCTGTCTAGCATGGTTTCGGCTTCTGATGATTTCCAGCGTCTGCTTGCCAGTTTCCCAGCCCTCACTCAGCCCACTTTCTCTGCATCTGCCGTGAAGCACGGTGTGGAGCACCATCTCGCCACCACCGGTCCACCCGTCTACGCCCGCGCTCGGCGCCTCGACCCAACCAAGCTTGCCGTTGCAAAGGCTGAGTTTGCGAACATGGAACGCCTGGGAATAGTTCGCCGATCCGACAGCCCATGGGCATCGCCCCTCCACATCGTCCCCAAACCTGGTGGCGGCTGGCGCCCGTGTGGCGACTACCGGCGGCTTAATGAGGCAACGGCGCCTGACCGATACCCAGTCCCGAACATACAGGATTTTTCAGCACACCTGTCTGGCAAGGTGATTTTTTCCAAGGTGGACCTTGTTCGTGGATATCATCAGGTGCCGGTACATCCACTGGACATCCCCAAAACGGCAGTGATCACGCCGTTTGGGCTGTTTGAGTTCCTGCGCATGCCGTTCGACCTTAAAAACGCCGCCCAAACTTTTCAACGCCTCATGGACTCTGTTTTGCGGGACCTGCCTTTTCTTTTTGTGTACTTGGATGACATTCTAGTAGCGAGCACGTCCAAGTCTCAGCATCTGGCGCACCTCCAAACCCTTTTTGAGCGGCTTAGCCAACATGGATTGATTGTCAACCCCGCCAAGTGCCAGTTCGGCCTCTCCACCATTGACTTCCTTGGACACAGAGTCACTAAGGACGGGGCGGTCCCTCTCCCGTCAAAGGTGGAGGCAGTGACACAGTTCCCACGCCCGCTCACTGTCAAATCCCTGCAGGAGTTTCTTGGCATGGTGAATTTTTACCACCGCTTCATCCCTCGAGCTGCTCTGCTCATGCGACCTTTGCACGAGGCCTTGAAAGGTAAACCACAGCACGTTGTGGACTGGACTGAGAGTAGAGACAGGGCTTTTGCCGCCACTAAGGCAGCCCTAGCGAACGCCGCCATGTTGGCGCATCCTTCTCCAACAGCCCCCATTGCCATCACCTCGGATGCCTCAGACTATGCTGTCGGTGCTGTCTACGAGCAGTGGGTAGGCGGTGCCTGGCAGCCGCTGGCTTTCTTTAGCCGTCAGCTGCGCCCATGTGAGCGGAAGTACAGCACTTTCGACCGTGAGCTGCTGGGTCTCTACCTCGCCATTCGGACCTTTCGTTCCCTGCTGGAAGGCCGACACTTCACTGCGTTTGTTGACCACAAGCCGTTGACTTTTGCCATGGCCAAGGTGGCTGAACCATGGTCCGCCCGGCAGCAACGTCATCTGTCCTACATTTCAGAGTTCACCACGGACTTGCAGCACGTTGCTGGTAAGACCAACCACGTGGCTGACTGCCTATCACGGGCTGTGGTGGGGGCAGTCCACCTGGGCTTGGATTACAACAGCATGGCGGCCGCTCAGGCCACAGACCCGGACGTGCAACTCCTGAGGACCTCGACTACAGGTCTGCAGATCGAGGATGTAGTTTTTGGCGATGCTGGCACCACACTCCTGTGTGACATCTCCACAGGTAGTCCTCGGCCAGTCGTTCCCTCGGGATGGAGACGACAAGTTTTTGACGCCATCCATGGTCTCTCCCACCCAGGTTCGAAAGCGTCACAGAGACTGGTTGCATCTAAGTTTGTTTGGCACGGCCTCAAGAAGGACGTTAGGGATTGGGCTAACATCTGTGTTGAGTGCCAACGGGCCAAAGTCCACCGCCACACTAAAGCACCGTTAGGTTTGTTCCCGGTTCCGGAGAGACGCTTTGACCATGTAAACGTAGACCTGGTCGGTCCTCTGCCCTCCTCTCACGGTTTCACATATCTGTTCACCATGGTTGACAGGACCACCCGCTGGCCCGAAGTTGTGCCTTTGACGTCAATGGCGTCTGTCGAGATGACACGGGCATTTATTGGCACCTGGGTTGCCCGTTTCGGCACTCCTTCGGACATTTCCTCTGACCGAGGCGCGCAGTTCACGTCTGAGCTGTGGGACGCTGTCGCACAGAGCCTCGGAGTGAAACTCCACCGCACGACCGCATATCACCCGCAGGCTAACGGACTCTGTGAACGTTTTCATAGGTCAATGAAGGCTGCCCTGCGTGCCAGCCTCAAAGACAGCAACTGGGTCGACAAGCTCCCATGGGTGTTGCTGGGCATCAGGACTGCGCCAAAGGAGGACCTTCAGTCCTCATCCGCGGAGCTTGTTTATGGACAGCCACTGCGGGTACCGGGGGAGTTTGTCCCTAGTGCCACGGTTCCCTGGTCTGCTACTTTCCAGCGGTCTACTCTACTGGACAATGCAAGGCTTTTCGCACCTGTCCCTACTTCACGTCACGGCCTCCCTCAGTCTCACATCCCCGCTGGACTTCAGACGGCTGACTACGTTTTCATTCGCCACGATGCCCACAGGGGACCGTTACGTCCGCCCTATGAGGGCCCATTTCGGGTTCTGGAGACGGGGGACAAACATTTTGTGGTGGAC
Source organism: Chrosomus eos (assembly GCA_036326025.1). Taxonomy (NCBI): domain Eukaryota; kingdom Metazoa; phylum Chordata; class Actinopteri; order Cypriniformes; family Leuciscidae; genus Chrosomus; species Chrosomus eos. Next base: position 7,738,532 of record CM070829.1, on the reverse strand, counting down.
AGAGGCGGCAAACCGGAGCGACTTTCTATCGACCGCCTCAAACCGGCTCATTTGGACGTGGCCAGGCCCATCGACCTGGCCCAGCCCCCACGCCGCGGACGGCCTCCTGCTCTGCCTCCACCCCTTGCTCATAAACCTCCTACACTCCATGCCCCACACCCGGGTCTTGATGGCACACCGGCTGCAGTGAGGTCTCCTCAACCTCCAGTGCAGCGCAGCCGCTGTGGTCGTTTGATACGCCCACCTCCCCGTTGACAGTTTGGTTCTTTGGTTACGGTGAATTCTGGGGGGACGTGTGTAGTGATTGTGACTTACATAATCCACCTTTGTGTTAAATGTAGTTCTATACATTGTTGGTGATAAATGCAGTACTTTATTCTTAGCGTTTTTCCTCATAACTGTTCAGGGATCGTGGTCCCTTTAAATGTTCTGAATGGGTGATGACGTAGGACGCTTGTCAGCGCCATTGGTGTTCTGTTAGTTTTTTCATACGAAATAAACGACACACGTATTTGTGTGCTCAAAGTGAGAAGTTGTCTCTTGCAAGTTACTGCAATTTCCACATCCTATTATATGTGTGCGTCGTCATCAAATACATATATTGTTTTTTTTTACAGTACATGGCTGGTGTTGTTATGTTAGTTGTAGGTGGTGGTGGTGTTCATGTTAGTTGTGGTGGTGTTGCTATGGCAATGAAATAAAAAACAATCAATCAAAACAAATGAGAAGTCGAACAAGCCTGTAGTGAGAAACTGCTCACTGCAGAGTAACTGGAGCTTACGTGTTGCTCCTCCTCGCTAGAGCTCCAGCGAGGAGGAGCGAATGTAATTTGGGTCTAGCTAGAATATCCAACTACATCCTACCCACAACTACGGGTGCGTCCCAATTCGCACACTATCCGTCCTAAATAGTATTCGAAAATGAATTAGTACATCCCAAATCGTATTATGTTGAAATGAGTGTTCCAAAGATACCCGGATGGTCTACTATTTTCAGTCAGAATCCGAAGTGCAGATCGATGCACACTCTAAAGGCTAATATTGCCCACAACCCATCGCACGTTGGACGAGGATTCGGTTAGAACTATAAACAAAAGTAAAAAGTGTTAAAAACTACAGACATGAAGGATACGCGAGTCCACAGGTTTAGAGAGGTTTAGATAAAGGGGTTTGAGTGATTAATTCTCAGTATCTAATCTGACGAAAATGTATTTATTCTATGTTGTCTACATTATATTGCATCTGCAGCAGCACTGTGAACTTTTATGAAGATAAGTTTAGCAACTTTTAAATGCATCATTATATTCAAAATGGCAAACACATGAGGAGAGTCTACGCATGAAAGACCCAAGACTGGCAGATGAACGTGCTTCTACATTTCTCTCCGAAACAGTAGGAAATTAAATTAGATTGAAAGGAGGATTTTAACTGTGACAAGATGATTGACAGGGCAGTTTACGGTGACAGGATGCACGCAACAGATCTGTCCGTTAAAGATTACGATGTAGTATGACCCAAAGCTTGCCTACTCTTTTGCTACACACTCAAAGGTATGTACTATTTCTTCACAAAAAAGTACATACTTTTAGGGTGTAGTATAAAGGCCAATTTATACTTCTGCAACGTGATCCGCTCTCTTTCAGTCGCCATTGCTTGTAGTAACCTAAACTCAAAACAGTCGCGAGGAATCTAAAAGTGGAACATTAAAACCCTCCGCCGCTAACTAGCGTTTCGGCGCTGTACTGCAGAGCAACGCAGACCTAAACGCAGAAGTATAAATGCTCACGACGGCGTCGCCTACGTGCGTAGCCTATGCCGTACACTACGGCGTACACTTGACGCAGAAGTATAAATTGGCCTTAAGTAGGCGAATTGGGATGCAGCATCCATACCTCCACCCCCTTAAAGCTCCAGAGAGGAGCAGGACGTCATTTCATCACCAAACAAAGCTTCGGAAGTGTGGGTTCAAAACAGTTCTATCTAATCTCATTGAAATTAATTTGTGCCAATGAGACCACAACTCGTGTCATAGCCTGGCCAACGGATTCAAATATTGATCAATAATATAAATTATTGATCAATACATATACAAGTAAAGCAATATAATCCTTCTGCAAGAGCATCTTATGACGAGGTTTCTCAATCTCCATCTTGTTCTATGTATTTTGATTATTTCTTTTACATATCTGTCATGCTGATCTGGATTATTTTCTTTTGGGGGTTCTCTCGGCAGGTTCTGATAGTTAGATACAGTTCTGTCGGCAGTTATATCAAGCCAAAATTATTGAATTTTCCAGTACTTGTGCTCTTTCTGAGTCTTTCTGTTAGAACCCAAATATTACTTTCTTTCTATTTATTTACTAACCTAACTGCCTTCCATCACAATGAAAGTTTAGAATCCTCCAAAATGCAGATGCAGAAAACTGCGTTTTTTCAACTCATCCTAGATAGGAAATTCTTTTAGACTTGTGCTGCCACGAACGCAGTCGAACGTGGGGTGTCAGCCTCCTCCATCAAGGTACTGTGTACATGGTCATCCTTAGAATTCGAGTTCCTTGTGAGATCTGACTCGAAAACGAACTCAAATGCTCAGCAGGCACTTTCAAGTAGTCAATGTATGCTTCTCTTCGCTAGCTACTGGTGGTGGTTTCATTCGTCATTATTTATCGTTTTATGTAATGGCCTATCGTGGCCATAAGGGTAAGACTATTATTGTATTATGTAACCTGGCCTATTGTGACCATTCATATAAATTGTCTTTAATGGCCTTTCATCGTTTTATTCACATAACTGGCATAAAATGGCCCTCCGTATAGCACGGCCTATCAGGCCCTCCGCATAGCATGGCCAATCATGGCCATAAGGTAAGACTGACTATTATCGTTTTATGTAAACCGGGCTTTAACGTAATTGGCCTATTATGGCCTTTAATTATTTTATTCACTCCACTAGTATAGCGCGGACCTTTGCATAGCAAAACTTATCATGGCCCTTTACATAGCACAGCCTATCGTGACCCTTCGCATAGCACAGCCTATCGTGAACCTTCGCATAGCACAGCTTATCATGGCCCTTTGCACAGCACAGCCTATCATGGCCCTTCGCATAGCACAGCCTATCGTGAACCTTCGCATAGCACAGCCTATCGTGACCCTTCGCATAGCACAGCCTATCATGGCCCTTCGCACAGCACAGCCTATCATGGCCCTTCGCATAGCACAGCCTATCATGGCCCTTCGCACAGCACAGCCTATCATGGCCCTTCGCATAGCACAGCCTATCATGGCCCTTCGCATAGCACAGCATCTCGCAGTCCTTTACATAGCGCTGCCTAGTGCCTATCATGGCCTTTAATCATTTTATTCACTTTACTGGCATAGCACGGCCCTTCGCATAGAACTGCCTATCATGGTCCTTCATGCATCATGACCTACAGGTACGTGGTCTTTGTATTAATTAACATAGCCTCTCATGCCCTTAGCTTTTACAGTCATTTGTTTATCACACGGCCTATCGGGGCCATCAGGTAATGCCTGGCTCACACTACAGGAGTTTTAAAAATCTTAACCGATTGTGAAATCTGATTTGAAAATCGCGGCGCATCACACATACACAATGTTATTAAGATTATTGTGCCAGAGTGCAGGACTGCAGATGTAAAATAGCCTACGGCTAACTCTGGTACAATGCATCAAATGGCAACATTTATGTTTGAAATTGTACATGGTCCTTAATAAATAATAATATAATATATAAATATATAATAAAAATGAAAAGAGGAAGCGCCGATATGATTCCACCATGATCACGGGATCTCACACAACAGATCGGAAGTGGAAAAGTGGATGTAAACAAAATATCTGTCCATCATATCAAGTCATATTCGCGAAAAGGTTGCCGTGCCCGTGACCAAGGAAAGCGGAATCTTTAAAAAAAATCATCCTTTTAACATCTAAGGATATTTCTTATGAATGGCGTCAGCTCTGATCAATACAATGAATCAATGCCATTGATCTCTATGAAGTGACATATCACCTTCAGCGTTACTCACGCGCCGTATTGCTATTCAACTGAGCCTTATAAAGTGGAGCTCAAAGTTAAAATTTAAAATTTAAAATAATTAACTGCTTGTTTTATTACATATATCTTAGAATGAATCTGCATTTTTTTACATTTCCGTTGAATGAACAGTTTAATTACTCACTCAAAGACATTACCTTGTCGCAACCAAGTGTCATAACAATGTAACTGCACTGATTGACAATCTATAACACGCAGAGACGTGCAATGCCGATACTGGTGAAATATCAGCAGAAAGCCTCCTTTAGTAAAGTGAGATTCAAGGATCGGAACTAACTGTTATATAACAAGCTTATTGTCAGGTTTATATTCTGTTATTATATTATGTGGACCTTATTTTGACATTGTATCTTCTGTTTACTCCACTTTGTTTCAATGCGCTTTTTAGTTTCGGTTTCATTACTGAACATGTACTAGTCTTCGTGCACTTACACACTTTTTTATTTAGTAATAAATAAATAAAAGATAATACCACCGCATATCACGCTCAAAATTACCTCAATGAAAATTCCTGCATGACAGCCATACTTCTTTCTTGGCTATTGTGACAGTACTGACGTAATCACAATCTTGCTCATCCCGATAAATATCAAACATGTTTGATATGATCAGGGCGAGCCCGATTTGTGTGAGAGCAGATCGGGAGGTGCAAGATTCGATCTGTGAATACCTCACATTACCAGATAATCTGCACCGAACATCGGAACCGATCAAAGGTCCTCAACAAGATATTTTCTACGATTCTCGGGAGGGGGAAATCGGGCATAAATCGGCCATAAAAATTTAGTGTGAGCCAGGCATAAGGCTGCGTTTACACTTGGCATTAACATGCCATCACCATGATCCGATCAAGCAGATCTGATAATAAGCCTATCAGAACACAGTGAGTTTACACCTGTCCACATCAAGTTGCTTCTGTATCTGGATAACAGATCGGATCTCGCATTCTCGCAAAAAAAAAAAAAAAAAAAAAAAAAAAAAAAAGGTTGGCTTCAGTGTAAATTCAATCTGAAGTGGTGGGTTTTCTTTTAAAAACAGTTTTAAGTCGGGGTACATTTTGATGAAGAGGCTGCAAGTACTAATAATGTGGATAGATGCCGTAATGGAAACAGTACAGAGAAACACATGGGTCCGAAAACGTTGCCAGTTGTGGTGGGAAAAATGTGCGTTCTTTACAGAAAATGAATGGTTCTGCAACTTACGGGTGCGAAGGCAAACATTTCAGTATATTTGCGATGAGTATATTGAGTATAGTTCAGTATCTTCGCACTCGACTGTATTGCAAAACCACACAGCTTTCATTTCCGGAGAGAGGAGGAGGAATAATGACAGTGGGTTTTGTGTTACGTCCACCTTGCGTTTACATTAGGCCTACACTGAGATCCGATCACAATGCGTCCTCGATTACCTGCAAACCTGGACACGCTTAAAGCACGTTTACACTTGTCTTTTCAATGTGTATGTGATTTCTTGGGCCCGACCTAAGCTCTAAGTTGAGCACGGACACCCCGATGTTTGGGTAAGATGATGACACACACAACTGGCTGTTAGCTGGCTGAGCAAGTTCAGCATCACTGAAGATTAAACATTAAAAATAGCACTCATATTCATGAATGAGTATATTATTAGCTTGCTAATCGCTAGTAAAGCTAATTATTAATTAGCCATCATGCTAGGTGGCATGAGTGCTATTTTTAATGTTTAATCTTCAGTGATGCTGAAATTGCTCAGCCAGCTAACCATCGAGTTGTGTGTGTCATCATCTTACCCAACCCAAGTGTCCACTGTCCATCTATCTGTGAACCGAACGCGAAGGGACGTGAACAATGGTGTAATAATGATTCATTCAGTTCGACTCCCAAGACAAGATGATGCTCACCCGACTGGCCAATAGGAACGTTCCAATAGGAAAAAAAGAAAGTGGCCCCGCCCATGACACAATTTTCACAGCGAAAACAAAATCCTGACACGAGAGCAAAAAAATTGCATCGAGAGCAAAGAAAAGCGGTTTGAGAGAACCGTTTTTTTTAGAGAAACTGTTTTCACACTGATAGCAAAAAATATATATTTAAGATTTTTTTCAAAGTATTTTGAGAGAGATTTTTTTTCTAAGAATTGATATTTCTGTCAAATCTACTTACAATATGAATCAAATACATCATGATGAAGTATATTTTCTACATGCATACCATTGCATGGGTTACTGGTACTGACTGGTTGATTTATATTTGTTACAGTAAACCCAATCAAGCAGGAACAGTTGTAACTCCCAACTGAGTTGGTGCAACGAGAGTTTGGACCACAGAACTCTGATGTCTTTAGACATTCATTAACATCTATATTACAGGAAGATATGAAAAAAGGTTATTGTTGTCATAGGAACACTGAAAAATAAATGTCAATCTAATTCAAATTTACATTTTCTTATGTTTTGGTAACTATAAATAGAGGACGAATAAAATGTAGTATGCAACAGTTAAAAAAACCTAATTGCTTTCAATTGTTAACTAATCAACAAACAATGTTAAATATGATTTTGTTGCAAAAAATGAAAAATCAAAAAAACTACACTAGGTTATTTTCCAAATATAAGACTATTTATATATATAAATGTGATTATAGTATTTGCCTCTACACGTGTTATTGAAGCATGAAAGACTTCTGGTATTCAAACAAAAATATTGATATAATTCCAAGACGGTAAAAAAAATAAAAATAATTATTTGTTTGGTGATGTTACACCTCAAAAAGGAACAACTAAACCTCACACTTGTCACATTTTGATGTGTTTAGTTCTGTTTTGTGATCTTGTTTTCCCCTGTCTTTTGTGATTTTGGTTTAGTCCTGTTAGTTTTCCCGCTCCTCGTTTGTGTTCAGTTTCTTCACCTGTTTTCAGTTAATTATCTCGTTTGGTTCAGTTCATTTAAGCCCTGTGTTTTCCCTCAGTGTTGGTTGGTCGTCGTCGATGTATGGTTGTGTTAACCCTGAAGTCCTGGAGTCTGTTCTTTTGTTCCTGTTTTGTTTTTGAAGTTTAAGTTTGTATAATAAATATCCTAAACTGCTGCTACTCTGTCCTCGTCTTCGGCATCCTGCACACAACCCTGACAGAACGACCAACCCGAAAAAAGAACGAAGATGAGTCAGCGTTTCGTGGGAACCCGTCTGGCCATATTTCGCGGGACCCGTGAAGGCCGCAGTAGAGGAGGTAATAATAATAATAATAATAATAATAATAACTTTATTCTTATATAGCGCCTTTAAAGCAGCTTCTCAAGGCGCTTTACATAACAGAACAAGCAAAATTAAAATACAACATTAAAATACAACACTCAGAGAAAAAAAAAAAAAAAAAAAAAAAAAAAGTCAAGGAAAAGCTAATCTAAAACAATGCGTTTTTAAAAGAGATTTGAAAATACTTAAAGACTGTGCATCTCTGATATTAGGAGGGAGTGCATTCCAAAGCCTAGGAGCATAGGATGAGAAAGCCCTATCCCCTACAGTACGCAACCGAGTCTGTGGGACTGCCAATAGACCAGCTTGTGAGGAGCGTAAATTACGCTTGGGTGTGTATAAAGTTAAAAGCGCAGACAAATACTGAGGTGCCAGACCATGCAGTGCCTTATATGTGAGCATAAGGATTTTAAAATCAACTCGGAACCTGACCGGGAGCCAGTGCAAAGACTTTAAAATCGGTGTAATATGCTCATTTCTCCTGCTTCCAGTCAAGATCCTAGCAGCAGAATTTTGTACACATTGTAATTTGTTCAGTGTGGTTTTAGGAACCCCAGCAAGAAGTGCATTGCAGTAGTCAATGCGAGAAAAAACAAAAGTATTAATAAGCCTTTCAGTCACTGAGAGGGATAACATAGAGCGGAGTCTAGCAATATTTCTGAGATGAAAAAAAGAGTTCTTAACAATGTACCGCACATGAGAGTCAAAGGACAGACTAGAATCAAATATAACTCCCAAGTTTTTTAACTTAGACTGTGCCTCCAAATCAGAGCCATCTATGTTTAAAATTAGTGAACCAGCCTTTCGAAGCTGATGAGGAGTGCCAATAAGCAAGAGCTCAGTCTTGAGCTCAGAGGTGATCGAGGTGAATCCAGGCATCACTCTCCACTTCAGTCCCTCTCGAACCCTGAGTTCCATCTGCCGCTGATTCCATCCAACACAAGGCCAACACAAGGCCATCGCCGAGGTTCCCGTCTGGCACTGAACCTTTCATCCGCCCACCAGAGCCTGAGTCTGACCCTTTTGACGACCTTCCTGAGCTTATTCCGCCAGAGACCGTCCAGCCAGAGACCATCGCCTGCCCACCAGAGCCTGAGTCTGACCCTTTTGACGACCTTCCCGAGCCTTCTTCCGCCAGAGACCGTCCAGCCAGAGACCGTCCAGCCAGAGACCGTCCAGCCAGAGACCGTCCAGCCAGAGACCGTCCAGCCAGAGACCGTCCAGCCAGAGACCGTCGCCTGCCCGCCAGAACATGAGTCCAGCCCCAAGCTCCCTGAAGTGCTGGCCCCGTCCAGTTCCGAGTCCCCTGATGTGCTGGCCCCGTCCAGTTCCGAGTCCCCTGATGTGCTGGCCCCATCCAGTTCCGAGTCCCCTGATGTGCTGGCCCCGTCCAGTTCCGAGTCCCATGATGTGCTGGCCCCGTCCAGTTCCGAGTCCCATGATGTGCTGGCCCCGTCCAGTTCCGAGTCCCATGATGTGCTGGCCCCGTCCAGTTCCGAGTCACATGATGTGCCAGAGCCCGTTGATCCTGCGCCAGAGCCCACTGATCCTGCACCAAAGCCCACTGATTCTTCACCGCTGGTCCTGCTCAGCCAAAGACCCTCGTTGCTGCCGGATCCCCCCTTTCCTGTCAATTTCCCCATTAAAATTTTGGGGGGGGCGCCCACCCGAAGGGTCCTCACCGCCATGGCCACCCGAGGGGTCCTCACCGCCATGGCCACCCGAGGGGTCCTCACCGCCATGGCCACCCGAAGGGTCCTCACCGCCATGGCCACCCGAGGGGTCCTCACCGCCATGGCCACCCGAGGGGTCCTCACCGCCATGGCCACCCGAGGGGTCCTCACCGCCATGGCCACCCGAGGGGTCCTCACCGCCATGGCCACCCGAAGGGTCCTCACCGCCATGGCCACCCAAAGGGTCCTCACCGCCCTGGACGCCCGAGGGTCCGACAGCTCCGCCCTGGACGCCCGAGGGTCCGACAGCTCCGCCCTGGACGCCCGAGGGTCCGACAGCTCCGCCCTGGACGCCCGAGGGTCCGACAGCTCCGCCCTGGACGCCCGAGGGTCCGACAGCTCCGCCCTGGACGCCCGAGGGTCCGACAGCTCCGCCCTGGACGCCCGAGGGTCCGACAGCTCCGCCCTGGACGCCCGAGGGTCCGACAGCTCCGCCCTGGACGCCCGGGGGTCCCACAGCTCCGCCCTGGACGCCCGAGGGTCCGCCTGCTCCGCCGTGGCCTGCTCCGCCGTGGCCACGCCCACAGCCTGCTCCGCCGTGGCCATGCCCACAGCCTGCTCCGCCGTGGCCACGCCCACAGCCTGCTCCGAACCTGGAGGCTTCCCGGACCTGCACCATGCCCTCGTCAGCCTCCAGGGCGCCCACCCTCCCACCCCTTTGGATGTTATACGGCGCGAGGACGCGCCTTCGGGGAGGGGGGAGGTACTGTCACGTTTTGATGTGTTTAGTTCTGTTTTGTGATCTTGTTTTCCCCTGTCTTTTGTGATTTTGGTTTAGTCCTGTTAGTTTTCCCGCTCCTCGTTTGTGTTCAGTTTCTTCACCTGTTTTCAGTTAATTATCTCGTTTGGTTCAGTTCATTTAAGCCCTGTGTTTTCCCTCAGTGTTGGTTGGTCGTCGTCGATGTATGGTTGTGTTAACCCTGAAGTCCTGGAGTCTGTTCTTTTGTTCCTGTTTAAGTTTGTATAATAAATATCCTAAACTGCTGCTACTCTGTCCTCGTCTTCGGCATCCTGCACACAACCCTGACAACACTAGTATTCACACAAACTGTAAAGATATAGCAGCTCTGTATACTCTCAATTTTATGAGATAAAAATAGAAAACAAAATCAATTGATAACACTCACCCTGACATGAGTTGTTGCGGCTCACAGGACTGTCTTTATTGGAGGTATTAAACCCACTCCAGCATGAACACATGTGACTCCCAATGATGTTAATACAATCTGAGTATTGACCACAAACTGACACTGCATCTTCACATTCATTGATGTCTGAAAAAAAAAATGAAAAAGAAAGAATGAAAAGCTATTGTAATAATGTTAAGATTTCTAAATCACTAAAACGTGTCAAGTGTCACTGAGTAAAACCATACTGGTCATGTTACTACAGTTATAATCCGTACATTTGTGATCTAATGTGATTTCTCACCTCTCTGGCAAAGTGGACCCTCTGAAGGGAGAGCTTGAATACATCCACAAGTGCCTCCCACAATCTCATCACACTCATGATAGGCCCTGCAGGTGTCATTGGGCCAAACATGACGCTCCTCACACTTGCACTCATATTGTGTTCCATTTAACCCACACACTGTAATAGAATAGGATTTATTAATCTGTGTTCAAACTGTCAATTTGTCCTAATACTGAACTCATCTTAGTATGTGACATGATGAAACATTCAGCTCTCACCAGTAGTCATGTCGATATCTGTGATATTTATGCTGTTGCTCAGAGTCAAAGGCAGGCTGATATTTCTGACGAGATTCCGTAAGTAGTTCACCAGGAACAAGTCAAAGAATCTCACATCAATATCAATCAAGTACTTAGAAGGCAGGACTGCAAGAAAAAACAGAATCAGGTTGAGCCGAACAATTAGTCCAAGTAATTCAATTCTTAAAATAACTGATGTTGTTGTAGAATGACGCCAGTGCCTCACCTCGACAGAACTGTCCATCCACTGGAAGAGCATTGATACATGTACATGAACCATCAGTGATGACGTCACAGGCCTCGTATGAGTGACACGTGTCATTCGGCCAAACAAACAGACCCTCACATTTACACTGATACTGGGTTTGGTTCAATGAACACACTGAAAAGCAGAAGAAGAGTCCAAACATCAAATCATTTATATCAGTATTCATGACATATAAAGTTTATCCTTAGCTATTTAAGATTACCAAGCAAAGACAGAGCTCGTACCAGTAGTTATGTTGATTTCTGTGATGTTGGTGCTGTCACTGATTATGTAGGGCAAATTAAAAGACATCAGAAGTGTCCTCAGCTGATCAGTGACACTACTATCCACACTATTGATCTGAATTTCAATCAGATATTCAGTCAAAGGTACAGTCACTGTAGAAATAAAGATAAAAACATTCAGAAATTATGACTATGCCTTTCACCTACAAATACAATCATCAAAGTTCACAAAAGGAAACTATTAACAGATACTGATTTTTAAAGCATACAGAATTTCATGCAACAGTTTTTTAATAACTCCAGTATGTATTCAAGCAGCTTTTATCATGGGTGAAAACTTAAATAACATAAACACACATCAAACCATATAATAGATTGAATTGATATTTCTGTCAAATCTACTTACAATATAAATCAAATACATCATGATGAAGTATTTTTTCTACATGCTTACCATTGCATGGGTTACTGGTACTGACTGGTTGATGTATATTTGTTACAGTATACCCAATCAAGCAGGAACAGTTGTAACTCCCAACTGAGTTGGTGCAACGAGAGTTTGGACCACAGAACTCTGATGTCTTTAGACATTCATTAACATCTATATTACAGGAAGATATGAAAAAAATGTATTGTTGTTATAGGAACATTAAAATATGAATGTCATTCTAATTCAAATCTACGTTTTCTTATGTTTTGGTAACCATAAATAGAGGACGAATAAAATTTAGTATGCAACAGTTAAAAAAAACCCCAATTGATTTAAATTGTTAATTAATCAACAAACAGTGCTAAATATGATTTTATTGCAAAAAATGAAAAGTCTAAAAAAACTACACTAGGTTATTTTACAAATATTAGACTATATTTACAGTATATATATAAATGTGATTATAGGATTTACCTCTACATGTGTTATTGAAGCTTATGGTGAGATTTGAGTTTGTTACAGTGAATCCATCCCAACATGAGCAATTGTAACTTCCTATTTCATTTGTGCAGTTGGAATGTGGACCACATACAGACGGACTGAACAGACATTCATCTATATCTATGGAGAATAAAAAAATAAATAAATAAATAAATAAATAAATTAAAATATTAACATCTACAGTATTAAATTAGGTAAAAAGTCTAAAGACATGAAAGACTTCTGGTATTTAAACAAAAGTATTGATATAATTTTAAGAGGGTAAAAAAGAAAAAATAATTATTTGTTTGGTGATGTTACACCTTAAACAGGAACAACTAAAACTCACACTAACTGTAAGATATAGCAGCTCTGTACTCTCAAATTTTATGAGATAAAAATATAAAACAAAATCAGTTGATAACACTCACCCTGACATGAGTTGTTGCGGCTCACAGGACTGTCTTTATTGGAGGTATTAAACCCACTCCAGCATGAACACGTGTGACTCCCAATGATGTTAATACAATCTGAGTATTGACCACAAATTGACACTGCATCTTCACATTCATTGATGTCTGAAAAAAAAGAAAAAAAAAAGAATGAGAAGCTATTGTAATAATGTTAAGATTTCTAAGCCACTAAAACGTGTCAAGTTTCATTGAGTAAAACCATACTGGTCATGTTACTACAATTACAATCAGTACATTTGTGATCTAATGTGATTTCACACCTCTCTGGCAAAGTGGACCCTCTGAAGGGAGAGCTTGAATACATCCACAAGTGCCTCCCACAATCTCATCACACTCATGATAGGCCCTGCAGGTGTCATTGGGCCAAACATGACGCTCCTCACACTTGCACTCATATTGTGTTCCATTTAACCCACACACTGTAATAGAATAGGATTTATTAATCTGTGTTCAAACTGTCAATTTGTCCTAATACTGAACTCATCTTCGTATGTGACATGAAACATTCAGCTCTCACCAGTAGTCATGTCGATATCTGTGATATTTATGCTGTTGCTCAGAGTCAAAGGCAGGCTGATATTTCTGACGAGATTCCGTAAGTAGTTCACCAGGAACAAGTCAAAGAATCTCACATCAATATCAATCAAGTACTTAGAAGGCAGGACTGCAAGAAAAAACAGAATCAGGTTGAGCCGAACAATTAGTCCATTTAATTCAATTCTTAAAATAACTATAATTTTTTTTTAAATGACCTTTGTAGCCTGTGGTTTATAATTTAAAAGAACATTAATGTGTTGGTAATAGAGTTATTTGCAAAAAAAAAAACAAAAACAAGCACATAATCAGTCTCTCAATCCAAGTAGCAAAATGCAGAAAAATTTAAGCAGGAAAAACAGAACAAATTAATTAAAGGGATAAAACTGATGTTGTACTGTAGAATGACGCCAGTGCCTCACCTCGACAGAACTGTCCATCCACTGGAAGGGCATTGATACATGTACATGAACCATCAGTGATGACGTCACAGGCCTCGTATGAGTGACACGTGTCATTCGGCCAAACAAACAAACCCTCACATTTACACTGATACTGGGTTTGGTTCAATGAACACACTGAGAAGCAGAAGAAGAGTCCAAACATCAAATCATTTATATCAGAATTCATGACATATAAAAGCTATTTTAGATTACCAAGCAAAGACAGAGCTCGTACCAGTAGTTATGTTGATTTCTGTGATGTTGGTGCTGTCACTGATTATGTAGGGCAAATTAAAAGACATCAGAAGTGTCCTCAGCTGATCAGTGACACTACTATCCACACTATTGATCTGAATTTCAATCAGATATTCAGTCAAAGGTACAGTCACTGTAGGAATAAAGATAAAAACATTCAGAAATTATGACTATGCCTTTCACCTACAAATACAATCATCAAAGTTCACAAAAGGAAACTATTAACAGATACTGATTTTTCAAGCATACAGGATTTCATGCAACAGTTTTTTAATAACTCCAGTATGTATTCAAGCAGCTTTTATCATGGGTGAAAACTTAAATAACATAAACACACACCAAACCATACAATTGACCGTTCGCAGGCCCCTCCCCCAAAACGGCCATTGTCCAATCACACATCATAGCAACCGTTACTATGTGAGCAGCTCCGTCAAACATTGACTCCAAGCAAGCTGGTGAAGCGGTGCGCCCACTGCGTTTGTAAACCGGACACTAGATACTCCGAGAGATTGTCTGGAGGAGTTGTGTTCTTTTCGTTCCCAAAGCCGAAAACACAACGTGAACGGTGCCTACGATGGATAAAACAGTGTGGACGGCCCCACTCCCAGTTACATGTGTCGAACATGGTTCACTCGCGAACAGCGTGCATGAGACTGACACACTGAGATTAGTCAAAGAAACATGGAGAGAGCAGATCAAGAGGATCCACAAAGGAAGTACGTTTTCTAAAGGGTTGTTGTTAACGTGATATTTTCGGGGGGAATGAGCAGCAGTCACTAGCAGTGCAGGACCTGTAGACTACAGTTTAGAAGAGTGCACGCTCGCAACGGGGAACGCATGAAGCTTACTTGACAACATCAGTTCATATAACGTAATCAATATCGTAATGAATAGAAATAACCTTAAATGTATGGTTATCTGCATCTTTCCGTCTCTTATGTATAGTTACTTTTTAAACACGAAAATCGGATTCAGCATGACACGCAAGCGGTTGCCGTGGTAATGAAAAACCTGCTTGTTAAAGCGAATGTATAATCCTGTATCTGAGGCAAAATTACTAAATATGCAGCGCGAATTATATATTTCTAACTCCAAACAATTGGCGACTGAACCAGCGTATTAAATCTTCTTCAAGGCTGTAATTTACTGGTTGCATTTGAGGTACAGGTCATGGGGTTTCTCAGATTTCGCTTGAGACCGGTATATTAGCCTCAATAGTAGTCATGTCTCCTTCATTGCGTATTTTTATATTTTGAATATATCCCTCCACTGCATACTGTAACCCATTTTGCCTCGATCTGGAGGATATCGCGGAGGTAATTGCTCGAAAAAAGGTCACTGACACGCACGGGTATACCTCTTTCATTCATGGCAATCTGTGGCGCTGGTCGTGTTTGACCATTTGTTTGACGGGCGTAGCAACAATAACTAGGGGGCGTGGCTTTTGCGAACGGTCAATTGGTTGAATTGATATTTCTGTCAAATCTACTTACAATATAAATCAAATACATCATGATGAAGTATATTTTCTACATGCTTACCATTGCATGGGTTACTGATACTGACTGGGTGATTTATATTTGTTACAGTATACCCAATCAAGCAGGAACAGTTGTAACTCCCAACTGAGTTGGTGCAATTAGAGTTTGGACCACAGAACTCTGATGTCTTTAGACATTCATTAACATCTATATTACAGGAAGATATGAAAAAAGGGTATTGTTGTTATAGGAACACTGAAATATGAATGTCATTCTAATTCAAATCTACGTTTTCTTATGTTTTGGTAACTATAAATAGATGACGAATAAAATTTAGTATGCAACAGTTAAAAAAAATTTGCTTTCAATGGTTAATTAATCAACAAACAGTGTTAAATATTATTTTATTGCAAAAAATGAAAAGTCTAAAAAACTACACTAGGTTATTTTCCAAATATTAGACTATATTTACAGTATATATAAATGTGATTATAGGATTTACCTCTACATGTGTTATTGAAGCTGATGGTGAGATTTGAGTTTGTTACAGTGAATCCATCCAAACATGAGCAATTGTAACTTCCTATTTCATTTGTGCAGTTGGAATGTGGACCACATACAGACGGACTGAACAGACATTCATCTATATCTATGGATAAAAAAATAAAAAAATAAAAGTATTACGTTTACAGTATTAAATTAGGTAAAAAGTCTAAAGACATGAAAGACTTCTGGTATTTAAACAAAAGTATTGATATAATTCTAAGACGTTAAAAAAGAAAAAATAATTATTTGTTTGGTGATGTTACACGTAAAAACAGGAACAACTAAAACTCACACTAGTATTCACACTAACTGTAAGATATAGCAGCTCTGTACTTTCAAATTTTATGAGATAAAAATATAAAACAAAATCAGTTGATAACACTCACCCTGACATGAGTTGTTGCGGCTCACAGGACTGTCTTTATTGGAGGTATTAAACCCACTCCAGCATGAACACATGTGACTCCCAATGATGTTAATACAATCTGAGTATTGACTACAAACTGACACTGCATCTTCACATTCATTGATGTCTGAAAAAAAAGAAAAAGAATGAGAAGCTATTGTAATAATGTTAAGATTTCTAAGCCACTAAAACGTGTCAAGTTTCATTGAGTAAAACCATACTGGTCATGTTACTACAATTACAATCAGTACATTTGTGATCTAATGTGATTTCTCACCTCTCTGGCAAAGTGGACCCTCTGAAGGGAGAGCTTGAATACATCCACAAGTGCCTCCCACAATCTCATCACACTCATGATAGGCCCTGCAGGTGTCATTGGGCCAAACATGACGCTCCTCACACTTGCACTCATATTGTGTTCCATTTAACCCACACACTGTAATAGAATAGGATTTATTAATCTGTGTTCAAACTGTCAATTTGTCCAAATACTGAACTCCTCTCTATGTAACATGCAAGCGGAAACATTCTAATCTGATAAATGAAGCCTACCCGGAAGTGCGAAAAACTGCAATACATCGAAAATCAGCTAGGGGCAGGTCCCAAAAGGGAGCAAATGTCCATAGACCTCCATGTTAAAATGTCCGTTTTCACAGCATAAATTCATGTTTTTACATGTTGGTCCCATGGACTTTTATTGTATTTTTCGATAGGTTCCGAGTGCCTGACAACTGTGAGGGGGGTGAATTTTTTCCTAACTCGTTAGTTTAGATCGTATTTAGATATAAAATGTATGACAAATAAGGGTGTGATTAACTTTGATTGACAGCTTGATTGACAGCTGATAACAGGCTGCGCCGAGTGGAATTCCTGAAATTTGATGTCTCGGCCATGATCTGACACAACACATCACACCACCTCTGTATCCTTTCTGAAAAGATTTTCCAAGATGGCACCGCCCATACCCCCCATAAACGGCCTCAAAACCGATCTTCAGAAAGTCTATGGGTGACGTCACAGACGCTTTGTCCATATTTTTTTTTACAGTCTATGGTGACATCATGAAACATTCAGCTCTCACCAGTAGTCATGTCGATATCTGTGATATTTATGCTGTTGCTCAGAGTCAAAGGCAGGCTGATATTTCTGACGAGATTCCGTAAGTAGTTCACCAGGAACAAGTCAAAGAATCTCACATCAATATCAATCAAGTACTTAGAAGGCAGGACTGCAAGAAAAAACAGAATCAGGTTGAGCCGAACAATTAGTCCAAGTAATTCAATTCTTAAAATAACTATATATATTTTTAATGACATTTTTAGTGGTTTATAATTTAAAAGAACATTAATGTAATGTTATTTGCAAACAAAAAAAAAGCACATAATCAGTCTCTCAATCCAAATAGCAAAATGCAGGAAAATCAAAGCAGGAAAAACAGAACAAATTAATTAAAGGGATAAAACTGATGTTGTAGAATGACGCCAGTGCCTCACCTCGACAGAACTGTCCATCCACTGGAAGGGCATTGATACATGTACATGAACCATCAGTGATGACGTCACAGGCCTCGTATGAGTGACACGTGTCATTCGGCCAAACAAACAAACCCTCACATTTACACTGATACTGGGTTTGGTTCAATGAACACACTGAGAAGCAGAAGAAGAGTCCAAACATCAAATCATTTATATCAGAATTCATGATATATAAAGATTATCCTTAGCTATTTAAGATTACCAAGCAAAGACAGAGCTCGTACCAGTAGTTATGTTGATTTCTGTGATGTTGGTGCTGTCACTGATTATGTAGGGCAAATTAAAAGACATCAGAAGTGTCCTCAGCTGATCAGTGACGCTACTATCCACACTATTGATCTGAATTTCAATCAGATATTCAGTCAAAGGTACAGTCACTGTAGAAATAAAGATAAAAAATTTCAGAAGTTATGACTATGCCTTTTACCAACAAATACAATCATCAAAGTTCACAAAAGGAAACTATTAACAGATACTGATTTTTCAAGCATACAGGTTCTCTCTTGAGAGGTTATCTCGTATTGCGTAAGCTAGCTTACGCTACGGAAATTTGTATCCATTGTCAACGCAGTTCAGCTGCAGCAGACCATGAGCGGGCTAGCTAGCAGCTCATTGGTTCGCTCACAGAGAACTGCTTCAGCCTATGAGGAGACGCAAATGAACTCGCGACCATTGAGAGTCTGACTTGCTCTCATTGCGTCAGAGCCCGCCGAAATGGGCGTGATCGAGAGTATAAAATTGGCGTCCTAGGCTGTAAACTCTGATTTTTCATTTCTTCAGCGAGGCTACACGCATCTGCTGATCCTGAGAGAAGCCGCCGTCGTCGAAAAGGCAACTCTAGCGAGCATCTGGGAGACTGAGGAAGCCGGCCGTCTTCGCCAACTTCAGCCGTCCTGCGAGCTAGCGCCATCCGAAGGATTTGTATCCTTTTTACAAAAGCCTCCTGTACATTGTATCTAAAAGAGCGAGCGTCTTTTTCGAAATGTCTCGAAAACTGTCCTGCGGTTCTTGCAGCGCTTCCCTCGAGGTTGGAGACCGCCACGTCATCTGCGCCCTCTGCCTCGGATTGGAGCACGCCGAGCTTGCCCTCGCCGATGGCGGCTGCGATCTCTGCCAAACAATGCCGTTGTTGACCCTGCGGGCTCGACTTCAGGCCACTAAAAATGCTTCCAGGCCGCCTCTGACTTCGCCGCGGAAGAAGAAACGCCGCTCTCAGAGGCCGCCGGAACCCCAGCCAGAAGCGTTCATCCCGCCGGAGCCTGTCGCCTCCCGCTCTCCTTCTCCGCCGCTTCCGGACTTACAGTTGCCGCCGAGTGGCCGCTCTGTTGCCTCCGATGACGCCGCAGACATCAAGGAGACATGTTCGCTTCTCGCTTCGGACAGTGAGGATTGGTCCGGTTCTCACGCCTCCTCGGCCCGAGAATCTACCGGGACCCGCGTTGGAATCGAGGAGGAATTACTGCGCCTCCTCTTACAGGCCGTCGAACGCCTCGGGCTCGATTGGTCTCCTCCCCCCGAGCAGACCATCAACCGTATCAACCGGCAGCTACTTCCGCCAGTGCTCGACTCCCGCCGCTAAACGGGCCGCGCCCTTCCTGCCTCTGCACGCAGAACTCTCGAAGTCCTGGAACGCCCTGCTCTCTGCTAGAACTCGCTCTGACTCTTCCACCCCGCTTCGCGTTGTGGACGGAGCTGCAGACAAGGGCTATCTCTCCATTCCCCCTGTAGAGGACCTGGTCGCCGCACATCTATGCCCGCCCTCCGCGAGATGGCGCTCATCACCTGTGCTTCCCTCTAAAGCCTGCAGAGCGACTTCAAGCTTCCACGCATGCGCTTACTCAGCCGCGGGCCAAGCAGCCTCTGCACTTCGTCCTTCAGATTCTACAGGGTGACTTACTGCGTGAATGGGACGAGAGCGGAAAAAATCCCCCTTCGGTCGCGGATTTGAGGAGCGCCATGGACCTTGCCCTTTGCGCTACTAAATCTGCTGCTCTAGCCCTGGGGAAATGCATGGCCACCATCTGTGTGTCTGAGAGACATTTGTGGCTCACACTCGCCGACATGGGAGATTCTGAGCGCGCCGCCTTTCTCAACGCCCCGCTCTCTCCATCCGGCCGGATCTGCTGTCACGGGTATCGTCGACCGATTTTCCGAAGTGCAGAAAGCTTCCCAGGCCATGAATCTTTTCCTGCCTCGTCACGCTAGCTCCTCTGCAGGCCGCCCACGTGACCAGCCTCCTGCACGAGCCCCACGCCCAGCTCAACACAGTCAGACTTCTCAGCGACGCCAGGGCGGCCGCCCTCGTTCTCGCTCTGACAGCCACCACAGACCGCCGCCTCCTCGGGGGCCTCGGCCTAAGATCGCGCTGAAAACTGATCACTCAAAGTCTGCCTAGCACAGCTGAGAAAAAGACGGCGCTCTCCCGCCGCGGCTGGACCGCCGTCAAAGTTTCGCCCTCTGTTAGTCCCCGCTCACGCAGCTACTACAGCAGTGTATTCCGCCATTACCAAGCCGGTCTCCCTTCCCGCTTGCATGAGCACAAATGCTGTTTTCACGGCAAACCAGAGAAATCTCAAAAACAGCATAAAAGCCTCTTGTGTAGAAAATGTGCCCACAACACTGTGTTCACTCATACACAAAAGCACTTCAGTTCCCGTGTCTCACACAGAGTCCACTCTCATAAAGCGGTTCCAACCCGCTCGTGTTTCAGAGTACATAAGCGTCCCCCCTCTGCTCACTCTGTTACACGGCCCATAAACTCCTCTCCGAGTGTAAGTCCCGCTGTCATAAACACTATGAGCGCGCTCACGCAGCCCGCGAGGTGCAGCGACGGGGACCATGTAGCCATTCACCCCCTGGCGTTACGCTTCAAAGCGTGGGAAGCTATTCCGGGAATTTCCCAGTGGGTGCTAAACACAATAAGGCTAGGCTATCGCTTACAGTTTCACCGCCGCCCTCCACGTTTCCGAGCGCGGCTAGAAACTACTGTGAACCCAGAAGCAGTGACGCTGCTCCGGTCAGAGATAGCAAAGCTATTGTGCAAAAGGGCTATAGAGAGAGTGCCTCTGTCTATGAGCGAGTCGGGGTTTTACGGCCGTTATTTTCTTGTTCCCAAGAAAGACGGCGGCCTCAGACCAATCTTAGACCTCAGATTTCTGAACAAAGTTCTCATGAAGAGACCGTTCAAAATGCTCACTATCAGAAAACTCCTCGCGCATGTGCACCAGGGGGACTGGTTCATTTCACTAGATCTGAAAGATGCTTACTTTCAGATCCAGATAAATCCCCTTCACAGGCCATTCTTACGTTTCGCCTTCGAAGGCCAGGTTTATCAATACACCGTCCTTCCGTTCGGCCTATCTTTAGCACCCCGTACGTTCACGAAGTGCATGGATGCGGCACTCGCCCCCTGCGGAGTCAGGGGCTGCGAATACTGAACTATTTGGACGACTGGCTGATTTTGGCTCAATCACAGAGAGAGCTACTGTCTCATCGTACAGTTCTCCTCGACCATCTGAAAGTTTTGGGCCTCTGTCAACTGGACAAAGAGCGCACTACAACCCAGTCAGACTATCTCCTTCTTGGGTATAGAGCTAGACTCGGTCACGATGACGACTCGTCTGTCAACACAGCGCGCGCGCCGTGTTCAGCGTCTCGCTGCATCTTTTCAGATGAACAGACTCACGCCTCTGAAAACTTTTCAGAGGGCGTTGGGGTACATGGCCTCAGCCTCCGCGGTGCTCCAGTTGGGGTTGCTGCGCATGCGCCCGCTTCAGCTCTGGTTGAAGAGCCGTGTGTCTCACGGGGCGTGGACCACAGGCCGCCAGCTGATAAAAAGTAACGCAGACCTGTATCACAGCTCTGCAGCCATGGTCTGTGGCAGAATGGTTTCAGCAGGGCGTTTCCATGGGGACCTTTTCTCGCCGAAAAGTCATCTCGACAGACGCATCCAACACAGGTTGGGGTGCGGTCTGCGAGGGCTCACCGGCCTTTGGCCCCTGGTCAGCTCAAGAGAGCCTCCTCCACATAAACTGTTTGGAGATGTTGGCGGTCGAGACCGCTCACGCACTTTCTCTCACGCATTCAGGGTCACCACGTGCTGATCCGTTCGGACAATATAGCCGTGGTCTCCTATCTAAACCGTCAGGGCGGAGTCAGATCCAGGAATCTCTTCCGGCTGACAGAACGCATCTTAGTTTGGTCTCAGTGTCACCTGCTCTCGCTCAGAGCAACGCACGTGCCGGGCCATCTGAACGACGGTCCAGACAGTCTGTCCAGGAACCCCATTCCTCCCGGGGAATGGTCCCTGCACACTCTTAAAAGTCTAAAAGCTGTGGCGAATATTCGGCAGGGCAGAGGTGGACCTCTTCGCCTCAGAAGAGAACACCCACTGCCCAATATTTTTCTCAAAGAGTGAGGACGCGCTAGCCCAGACCTGGCCCAGCCGCCCGCTTTATGCATTCCCTCCGGTTTCTCTACAACCACAGGTGCTTCAGAGAATCAGGGAAACACGCCACTCTGTGTTCCTCATAGCCCCGCGCTGGGAGGGTCAGACTTGGTTTCCGGAGCTCACTCAGCTGTCACAAACAGCCCCGTGGCCCATTCCAGTCAGAGCAGATCTCCTCTCCCAAGCTCGCGGCATGATCTGGCATCCCCACCCAGAGCGCTGGGCGCTACATGCGTGGGTGATCAACAACTACCCGTTGCTTTGCCAGAGGGAGTGTTAAACACGATCATGCAGGCTAGAGCGGCTTCTACTAGAAGGCTGTATGCGTCTAAATGGTCTGTGTTCTTGAAATGGTGCACCGACAGAAATTTGGACCCACGGTCATGCGAGGTTCCTTCCTTGCTAGTTTTTCTCCAAGAGATGTTGGACAAGGGCAGGTCCCCGTCCACTCTCAAGGTGTATGTGGCAGCCGTCGCAGCGTTCGCTGAACCCGGCGCAGCCAGTCACTGGGCAAAGATGGCTTTGGTCATCCGCTTCCTCAGGGGAGCTAAAAGGATGAACCCCCCACGCCCCCCTTCGGTGCCGATTTGGGACCTTTCCATAGTTCTCGAAGCTATGAAAGCCGGGGGGGGTTCGAACCGCTAAACACCGTGGACCTCAAATACCTTTCGCTCAATACCGGTTTTCTGCTCGCGCTCGCGTCAGTAAAACGTGTGGGAGACCTCCACGCGCTGTCCACTAGCGCTTCCTGTCTCGAGTTTGGGCCCAATGACTCCTTAGTCGTTCTCAAACCTAGACATGGTTATGTCCCAAAAGCGATCGGTACCCAGTTCAGTGCACAAGTTATTTCCCTATCGGCTCTGCCTGCATCCGATAGCGAATCTGACTCTAATCCCCTGTGTCCGGTCAGGGCCCTGAGATTATACATTACTCGCACTGCTCCGGTCAGACGATCCGAGCAGCTTTTTGTTTCGTTCGGTGGGCGCACCAAAGTATTGGCCGCCTCGAAACAGACTCTATCCAGATGGATAGTTGATGCCATTGCAGCCACATACGCATCAAAAGACCTGCCATGCCCTCTGGGCATCAGGGCTCATTCCACTAGAGGCATGGCCTCATTGTGGGCATGGTCCAGCGGAATTTCCATTCATGACATTTGTGTGGCAGCAGGATGGGCTTCCCCCTCCACCTTTGTCAGATTTTACAATCTGGAAGTTCCCGCCTTGCAGGCTAAACTACTAGCAATCTAGTATGTTACAGCTCTTCTGGTTGAGCTGCACTATAGGGAGTTATTCACACAGACCGTTCTCGCTCTGTCCCTCTCTATCATGTGCTTATGTACTACACAATCACCGGCCCGCTCTGCTGACCTTTGTCACAGATACATATATTCATTCCCACTCATAAGGGTTCCCCGGGGTCTCCCCTGGGACTCATAGTGGATGCTTAGCACGCACGGCGTTGACCAAGTGTTCCCGTAGCGTAAGCTAGCTTACGCAATACGAGAGAACCTCTCGTAAGAGAACGAATCGGTTGCCTAACGTAACCTCGGTTCTCTCAGGATGAGGGAACGAGTATTGCGTTCCTGGCCGTGCTTGTGCTACTAGCGTTCTCGCTTCATTCTATGAAAACCAGAGTTTACAGCCTAGGACGCCAA
The DNA here is from genome assembly GCA_036326025.1 of Chrosomus eos. Classification (NCBI taxonomy): domain Eukaryota; kingdom Metazoa; phylum Chordata; class Actinopteri; order Cypriniformes; family Leuciscidae; genus Chrosomus; species Chrosomus eos. Next base: position 7,714,595 of record CM070829.1, on the reverse strand, counting down.
TTTTATACTCTCGACCACGCCCGTTTCGGCGGGCTCTGACGCAATGAGAGCAAGTCAGACTCTCATTAGTCGCGAGTTCATTCGCGTCTCCTCATAGGCTGAAGCAGTTCTCTGTGAGCGAACCAATGAGCTGCTAGCTAGCCCGCTCATGGTTTGCTGCAGCTGAACTGCGTTGACAATGGATACAAATTATAGGATTTTTTTTGGTTACGTTAGGTAACCGATTCGATTTCATGCAACAGTTTTTTAATAAGTCCAGTATGTATTCAAGCAGCTTTTATCATGGATGAAAACATAAATAACATAAACACACACCAAACCATATAATAGATTGAATTGATATTTCTGTCAAATCTACAGTACTTACAATATAAATCAACTACATCATGATGAAGTATATTTTCTACATGCTTACCATTGCATGGGTTACTGATACTGACTGGGTGATTTATATTTGTTACAGTATACCCAATCAAGCAGGAACAGTTGTAACTCCCAACTGAGTTGGTGCAACGAGAGTTTGGACCACAGAACTCTGATGTCTTTAGACATTCATTAACATCTATATTACAGGAAGATATGAAAAAAGGTATTGTTGTTATAGGTACACTGAAATATGAATGTCATTCTAATTCAAACCTGCGTTTTCTTATGTTTTGGTAACTATAAATAGAGGACGAATAAAATTTAGTATGCAACAGTAAAAAAAATTGCTTTAAATTGTTAATTAATCAACAAACAGTGTTAAATATGATTTTTTTTGCAAAAAAATGAAAAGTCTAAAAAACTACACTAAGGTTATTTTCCAAATATTAGACTATATATACAGTATATATAAATGTGATTATAGGATTTACCTCTACATGTGTTATTGAAGCTGATGGTGAGATTTGAGTTTGTTACAGTGAATCCATCCAAACATGAGCAATTGTAACTTCCTATTTCATTTGTGCAGTTGGAATGTGGACCACATACAGACGGACTGAACAGACATTCATCTATATCTATGGAGAAAAAATAAATAAATAAAAGTATTACGCTTACAGTATTAAATTAGGCAAAAAGTCTAAAGACACGAAAGACTTCTGGTATTTAAAAAAAGTATTGATATAATTCTAAGACGGTAAAAAAGAAAAAATAATTATTTGTTTGGTGATGTTACACCTCAAACAGGAACTAAAACTCACACTAGTATTCACACAAACTGTAAAGAAATATAAGCTCTGTATACTCTCAATTTTATGAGATAAAAATAGAAAACAAAATCAGTTGATAACACTCACCCTGACATGAGTTGTTGCGGCTCACAGGACTGTCTTTATTGGAGGTATTAAACCCACTCCAGCATGAACACATGTGACTCCCAATGATGTTAATACAATCTGAGTATTGACCACAAACTGACACTGCATCTTCACATTCATTGATGTCTGAAAAAAAAAATGAAAAAAAGAAAGAATGAAAAGCTATTGTAATAATGTTAAGATTTCTAAACCACTAAAACGTGTCAAGTGTCACTGAGTAAAACCATACTGGTCATGTTACTACAATTAAAATCAGTACATTTGTGATCTAATGTGATTTCTCACCTCTCTGGCAAAGTGGACCCTCTGAAGGGAGAGCTTGAATACATCCACAAGTGCCTCCCACAATCTCATCACACTCATGATAGGCCCTGCAGGTGTCATTGGGCCAAACATGACGCTCCTCACACTTGCACTCATATTGTGTTCCATTTAACCCACACACTGTAATAGAATAGGATTTATTAATCTGTGTTCAAACTGTCAATTTGTCCTAATACTGAACTCATCTTAGTATGTGACACGATGAAACATTCAGCTCTCACCAGTAGTCATGTCGATATCTGTGATATTTATGCTGTTGCTCAGAGTCAAAGGCAGGCTGATATTTCTGACGAGATTCCGTAAGTAGTTCACCAGGAACAAGTCAAAGAATCTCACATCAATATCAATCAAGTACTTAGAAGGCAGGACTGCAAGAAAAAACAGAATCAGGTTCAGCCGAACAATTAGTCCAAGTAATTTAATTCTTAAAATAACTGATGTTGTACTGTAGAATGACGCCAGTGCCTCACCTCGACAGAACTGTCATCCACTGGAAGAGCATTGATACATGTACATGAACCATCATTGATGACGTCACAGGCCTCGTATGAGTGACACGTGTCATTCGGCCAAACAAACAGACCCTCACATTTACACTGATACCGGGTTTGGTTCAATGAACACACTGAGAAGCAGAAGAAGAGTCCAAACATCAAATCATTTATATCAGAATTCATGAAATATAAAGTTTATCCTTAGCTATTTTAGATTACCAAGCAAAGACAGAGCTCGTACCAGTAGTTATGTTGATTTCTGTGATGTTGGTGCTGTCACTGATTATGTAGGGCAAATTAAAAGACATCAGAAGTGTCCTCAGCTGATCAGTGACACTACTATCCACACTATTGATCTGAATTTCAATCAGATATTCAGTCAAAGGTACAGTCACTGTAGAAATAAAGATAAAAACATTCAGAAATTATGACTATGCCTTTTACCAACAAATACAATCATCAAAGTTCACAAAAGGAAACTATTAACAGATACTGATTTTTCAAGCATACAGGATTTCATGCAACAGTTTTTTAATAAGTCCAGTATGTATTCAATCAGCTTTTATCATGGATGAAAACATAAGTAACATAAACACACACCAAACCATACAATAGGTTGAATTGATATTTCTGTCAAATCTACTTACAATATAAATTAAATACATCATGATGAAGTATATTTTCTACATGCTTACCATTGCATGGGTTACTGGTACTGACTGGGTGATTTATATTTGTTACAGTATACCCAATCAAGCAGGAACAGTTGTAACTCCCAACTGAGTTGGTGCAACGAGAGTTTGGACCACAGAACTCTGATGTCTTTAGACATTCATTAACATCTATATTACAGGAAGATATGAAAAAAGGTATTGTCGTTATAGGAACACTGAAATATGAAGTCACTCTAATTCAAATCTACGTTTTCTTATGTTTTGGTAACTATAAATAGAGGACGAATACAATTGAGTATGCAACAGTAAAAAAAATTGCTTTAAATTGTTAATTAATCAACAAACAGTGTTAAATATGATTTTATTGCAAAAAATCAAAAGTCTAAAAAACTACACTAGGTTATTTTCCAAATATTAGACTATATATACAGTATATATACATGTGATTATAGGATTTACCTCTACATGTGTTATTGAAGCTGATGGTGAGATTTGAGTTTGTTACAGTGAATCCATCCAAACATGAGCAATTGTAACTTCCTATTTCATTTGTGCAGTTGGAATGTGGACCACATACAGACGGACTGAACAGACATTCATCTATATCTATGGAGAATAAAAAAATAAAAGTATTACGTTTACAATATTAAATTAGGTAAAAAGTCTAAAGACACGAAAGACTTCTGGTATTTAAACAAAAGTATTGATATAATTCTAAGACGGTAAAAAAGAAAAAATAATTATTTGTTTGGTGATGTTACACTTAAAAACAGGAACAACTAAAACTCACACTAGTATTCACACAAACTGTAAGATATAGCAGCTCTGTACTCTCAAATTTTATGGGATAAAAATAGAAAACAAAATCAGTTGATAACACTCACCCTGACATGAGTTGTTGCGGCTCACAGGACTGTCTTTATTGGAGGTATTAAACCCACTCCAGCATGAACACATGTGACTCCCAATGATGTTAATACAATCTGAGTATTGACCACAAACTGACACTGCATCTTCACATTCATTGATGTCTGAAAAATAAAAATAAAAAAAAATAAATAAATGAGAAGCTATTGTAATAATGTTAAGATTTCTAAACCACTAAAACGTGTCAAGTGTCATTGAGTAAATCCATTCTGGTCATGTTACTACAATTACAATCAGTACATTTGTGATCTAATGTGATTTCTCACCTCTCTGGCAAAGTGGACCCTCTGAAGGGAGAGCTTGAATACATCCACAAGTGCCTCCCACAATCTCATCACACTCATGATAGGCCCTGCAGGTGTCATTGGGCCAAACATGACGCTCCTCACACTTGCACTCATATTGTGTTCCATTTAACCCACACACTGTAATAGAATAGGATTTATTAATCTGTGTTCAAACTGTCAATTTGTCCAAATACTGAACTCCTCTCTATGTAACATGCAAGCGGAAACATTCTAATCTGATAAATGAAGCCTACCCGGAAGTGCGAAAAACTGCAATACATCGAAAATCAGCTAGGGGCAGGTCCCAAAAGGGAGCAAATGTCCATAGACCTCCATGTTAAAATGTCCGTTTTCACAGCATAAATTCATGTTTTTACATGTTGGTCCCATGGACATTTTTTTGTATTTTTCGATAGGTTCCGAGTGCCTGACAACTGTGAGGGGGGTGAATTTTTTCCTAACTCGTTAGTTTAGATCGTATTTAGATATAAAATGTATGACAAATAAGGGCGTGATTAACTTTGATTGACAGCTTGATTGACAGCTGATAACAGGCTGCGCCGAGTGGAATTCCTGAAATTTGATGTCTCGGCCATGATCTGACACAACACATCACACCACCTCTGTATCCTTTCTGAAAAGATTTTCCAAGATGGCACCGCCCATACCCCCCATAAACGGCCTCAAAACCGATCTTCAGAAAGTCTATGGGTGACGTCACAGAAGCTTTGTCCATATTTTTTTTTACAGTCTATGGTGACATCATGAAACATTCAGCTCTCACCAGTAGTCATGTCGATATCTGTGATATTTATGCTGTTGCTCAGAATCAAAGGCAGGCTGATATTTCTGACGAGATTCCGTAAGTAGTTCACCAGGAACAAGTCAAAGAATCTCACATCAATATCAATCAAGTACTTAGAAGGCAGGACTGCAAGAAAAAACAGAATCAGGTTCAGCCGAACAATTAGTCCAAGTAATTCAATTCTTAAAATAACTATATATATATATTTAATGACATTTTTAGTGGTTTATAATTTAAAAGAACATTAATGTGTTGTTATTTGCAAAAAAAAAAAAGCACATAATCAGTCTGTCAATCCAAGTAGCAAAATGCAGGAAAATCAAAGGAGTAAAAACAGAACAAATTAATTAAAGGGATAAAACTGATGTTGTAGAATGACGCCAGTGCCTCACCTCGACAGAACTGTCCATCCACTGGAAGAGCATTGATACATGTACATGAACCATCAGTGATGACGTCACAGGCCTCGTATGAGTGACACGTGTCATTTGGCCAAACAAACAGACCCTCACATTTACACTGATACTGGGTTTGGTTCAATGAACACACTGAAAAGCAGAAGAAGAGTCCAAACATCAAATCATTTATATCAGTATTCATGACATATAAAGTTTATCCTTAGCTATTTAAGATTACCAAGCAAAGACAGAGCTCGTACCAGTAGTTATGTTGATTTCTGTGATGTTGGTGCTGTCACTGATTATGTAGGGCAAATTAAAAGACATCAGAAGTGTCCTCAGCTGATCAGTGACACTACTATCCACACTATTGATCTGAATTTCAATCAGATATTCAGTCAAAGGTACAGTCACTGTAGAAATAAAGATAAAAACATTCAGAAATTATGACTATGCCTTTCACCAACAAATACAATCATCAAAGTTCACAAAAGGAAACTATTAACAGATACTGATTTTTCAAGCATACAGGATTTCATGCAACAGTTTTTTAATAACTCCAGTATGTATTCAAGCAGCTTTTATCATGGATGAAAACATAAATAACATAAACACACACCAAACCATACAATAGATTGAATTGATATTTCTGTCAAATCTACTTACAATATAAATTAAAATACATCATGATGAAGTATATTTTCTACATGCTTACCATTGCATGGGTTACTGGTACTGACTGGGTGATTTATATTTGTTACAGTAAACCCAATCAAGCAGGAACAGTTGTAACTCCCAACTGAGTTGGTGCAACGAGAGTTTGGACCACAGAACTCTGATGTCTTTAAACATTCATTAACATCTATATTACAGGAAGATATGAAAAAAGGTATTGTTGTTATAGGAACACTGAAATATGAATGTCATTCTAATTCAAATCTATGTTTTCTTATGTTTTGGTAACTATAAATAGAGGAAGAATAAAATTTAGTATGCAACAGTAAAAAAAATTGCTTTAAATTGTTAATTAATCAACAAACAGTGTTAAATATGATTTTTTTGCAAAAAATAAAAAGTCTAAAAAACTACACTAGGTTATTTTCCAAATATTAGACTATATATACAGTATATATACATGTGATTATAGGATTTACCTCTACATGTGTTATTGAAGCTGATGGTGAGATTTGAGTTTGTTACAGTGAATCCATCCAAACATGAGCAATTGTAACTTCCTATTTCATTTGTGCAGTTGGAATGTGGACCACATACAGACAGACTGAACAGACATTCATCTATATCTATGGAGAAAAAAAATAAAAAAAATAAAAGTATTACGTTTACAGTATTAAATTAGGTAAAAAGTCTAAAGACATGAAAGACTTCTGGTATTTAAACAAAAGAATTGATATAATTCCAAGACGGTAAAAAAGAAAAATAATTATTTGTTTGTGATGTTACACTTAAAAACAGGAACAACTAAAACTCACACTAGTATTCACACAAACTGTAAGATATAGCAGCTCTGTACTCTCAAATTTTATGAGATAAAAATAGAAAACAAAATCAGTTGATAACACTCACCCTGACATGAGTTGTTGCGGCTCACAGGACTGTCTTTATTGGAGGTATTAAACCCACTCCAGCATGAACACATGTGACTCCCAATGATGTTAATACAATCTGAGTATTGACCACAAACTGACACTGCATCTTCACATTCATTGATGTCTGAAAAATAAAATAAAAAAATAAAAAATGAGAAGCTATTGTAATAATGTTAAGATTTCTAAACCACTAAAACGTGTCAAGTGTCATTGAGTAAAACCATACTGGTCATGTTACTACAATTACAATCAGTACATTTGTGATCTAATGTGATTTCTCACCTCTCTGGCAAAGTGGACCCTCTGAAGGGAGAGCTTGAATACATCCACAAGTGCCTCCCACAATCTCATCACACTCATGATAGGCCCTGCAGGTGTCATTGGGCCAAACATGACGCTCCTCACACTTGCACTCATATTGTGTTCCATTTAACCCACACACTGTAATAGAATAGGATTTATTAATCTGTGTTCAAACTGTCAATTTGTCCTAATACTGAACTCATCTTAGTATGTGACATGATGAAACATTCAGCTCTCACCAGTAGTCATGTCGATATCTGTGATATTTATGCTGTTGCTCAGAGTCAAAGGCAGGCTGATATTTCTGACGAGATTCCGTAAGTAGTTCACCAGGAACAAGTCAAAGAATCTCACATCAATATCAATCAAGTACTTAGAAGGCAGGACTGCAAGAAAAAACAGAATCAGGTTCAGCCGAACAATTAGTCCAAGTAATTCAATTCTTAAAATAACTATAATTTTTTTTTAAATGACCATTGTAGACTGTGTTTTATTTAAATTAAAAGAACATTAATGTGTTGCTAATAGAGTTATTTGCAAAAAAAAGAAAGAAAAAAAAGCACATAATCAGTCTCTCAATCCAAATAGCAAAATGCAGGAAAATCAAAGCAGGAAAAACAGAACAAATTAATTAAAGGGATAAAACTGATGTTGTTGTAGAATGACGCCAGTGCCTCACCTCGACAGAACTGTCCATCCACTGGAAGGGCATTGATACATGTACATGAACCATCAGTGATGACGTCACAGGCCTCGTATGAGTGACACGTGTCATTCGGCCAAACAAACAGACCCTCACATTTACACTGATACTGGGTTTGGTTCAATGAACACACTGAGAAGCAGAAGAAGAGTCCAAACATCAAATCATTTATATCAGAATTCATGATATATAAAGATTATCCTTAGCTATTTAAGATTACCAAGCAAAGACAGAGCTGTACCAGTAGTTATGTTGATTTCTGTGATGTTGGTGCTGTCACTGATTATGTAGGGCAAATTAAAAGACATCAGAAGTGTCCTCAGCTGATCAGTGACGCTACTATCCACACTATTGATCTGAATTTCAATCAGATATTCAGTCAAAGGTACAGTCACTGTAGAAATAAAGATAAAAAAATTCAGAAGTTATGACTATGCCTTTTACCAACAAATAAAATCATCAAAGTTCACAAAAGGAAACTATTAACAGATACTGATTTTTCAAGCATACAGGTTCTCTTACGAGAGGTTCTCTCGTATTGCGTAAGCTAGCTTACGCTACGGAAAGATTCATCTTTTCTGAGAAATTGAAGCCAAAAAATTATCCTATAATTTGTATCCATTGTCAACGCAGTTCAGCTGCAGCAGAGCATGAGCGGGCTAGCTAGCAGCTCATTGGTTCGCTCACAGAGAACTGCTTCAGCCTATGAGGAGACGCAAATGAACTCGCGACCATGAGAGTCTGACTTGCTCTCATTGCGTCAGAGCCCGCCGAAACGGGTGTGGTCGAGAGTATAAAATTGGCGTCCTAGGCTGTAAACTCTGATTTTTCATTTCTTCAGCGAGGCTACACGCATCTGCTGATCCTGAGAGAAGCCGCCGTCGTCGAAAAGGCAACTCTAGCGAGCATCTGGGAGACTGAGGAAGCCGGCCGTCTTCGCCACCTTCAGCCGTCCTGCAGCTAGCGCCATCCGACGGATTTGTATCCTTTTTACAAAAGCTTCCTGTACATTGTATCTAAAAGAGCGAGCGTCTTTTTCAAGATGTCTCGAAAACTTTCCTGCGGTTCTTGCAGCGCTCCCCTCGAGGTTGGAGACCGCCACGTCATCTGCGCCCTCTGCCTCGGATTGGAGCACGCCGAGCTCGCCCTCGCCGATGGCGGCTGCGATCTCTGCGAAACCATGCCGTTGTTGACCCTGCGGGCTCGACTTCAGGCCACTAAAAATGCTTCCAGGCCGCCTCTGACTTCGCCGCGGAAGAGGAAACGCCGCTCTCAGAGGCCGCCGGAACCCCAGCCAGAAGCGTTCATCCCGACGGAGCCTGTCGCCCCCACTCTCCTTCTCCGCCGCTTCCGGACTTACAGTTGCCGCCGAGTGGCCGCTCTGTTGCCTCCGATGACGCCGCAGACATCAAGGAGACATGTTCGCTTCTCGCTTCGGACAGTGAGGATTGGTCCGGTTCTCACGCCTCCTCGGCCCGAGAATCTACCGGGACCCGCGTTGGAATCGAGGAGGAATTACTGCGCTTCCTCTCACAGGCCGTCGAACGCCTCGGACTCGATTGGTCTCCTCCCCCCGAGCAGACCATCAACCGTATGGACGGCAGCTACTTCCGCCAGTGCTCGACTCCGCCGCTAAACGGGCTGCGCCCTTCCTGCCTGAACTGCACGCAGAACTCTCGAAGTCCTGGAACGCCCTGCTCTCTGCTAGAACTCGCTCTGACTCTTCCAGCCCGCTTCGCGTTGTGGACGGAGCCGCAGAAAGGGCTATCTCTACATTCCCCTGTAGAGGACCTGGTCGCCGCACATCTATGCCCGCCCTCCGCGAGATGGCGCTCATCACCTGTGCTTCCCTCTAAAGCCTGCAGAGCGACTTCAAGCTTCCACGCACGCGCTTACTCAGCCGCGGGCCAAGCAGCCTCTGCACTCCGTCCTTCAGATTCTACAGGGTGACTTACTGCGTGAATGGGACGAGAGCGGAAAAAATCCCCCTTCGGTCGCGGATTTGAGGAGCGCCACGGACCTTGCCCTTTGCGCTACTAAATTGCTGCTCTAGCCCTGGGGAAATGCATGGCCACCATCTGTGTGTCTGAGAGACATTTGTGGCTCACACTCACCGACATGGGAGATTCTGAGCGCGCGCCTTTCTCAACGCCCCGCTTCTCCATCCGGCCTCTTCGGATATGCTGTCACGGGTATCGTCGACCGATTTTCCGAAGTGCAGAAAGCTTCCCAGGCCATGAATCTTTTCCTGCCTCGTCACGCTAGCTCCTCTGCAGGCTGCCCACGTGACCAGCCTCCTGCACGAGCCCCACCCCAGCGCCCATCTCAACACAGTCAGACTTCTCAGCGACGCCAGGGCGGCCGCCCTCGTTCTCTGCTCTGACAGCCGCCACAGACCGCCGCCTCCTCGGGGGCCTCGCCTAAGATCGCGCTGAAAACTGATCACTCAAAGTCTGCCTAGCACAGCTGAGAAAAAGACGGCGCTCTCCCGCCGCGGCTGGACCGCCGTCAAAGTTTCGCCCTCTGTTAGTCCCCGCTCACGCAGCTACTACAGCAGTGTATTCCGCCATTACCAAGCCGGTCTCCCTTCCCGCTTGCATGAGCACAAATGCCGTTTTCACGGCAACCCAGAGAAATCTCAAAAAGAGCATAAAAGCCTCTTGTGTAGAAAATGTGCCCACAACACTGTGTTCACTCATACACAAAAGCACTTCAGTTCCTGTGTCTCACCGAGTCACTCTCATAAAGCGGTTCCAACCCGCTCGTGTTTCAGAGTACATAACGCCGGCCGTGGGCGCCCCCTCTGCTCACTCTGTTACACGGCCCATAAACTCCTCTCCGAGTGTAAGTCCCGCTGTCATAAACACTATGAGCGCGCTCACGCAGCCCGCGAGGTGCAGCGACGGGGACCATGTAGCCATTCACCCCCTGGCGTTACGCTTCAAAGCGTGGAAGCTATTCCGGGAATTTCCCAGTGGGTGCTAAACACAATAAGGCTAGGCTATCGCTTACAGTTTCACCGCCGCCCTCCACGTTTCCGAGCGCGGCTAGAAACTACTGTGAACCCAGAAGCAGTGACGCTGCTCCGGTCAGAGATAGCAAAGCTATTGTACAAAAGGGCTATAGAGAGAGTGCCTCTGTCTATGAGCGAGTCTGGGTTTTACGGCCGTTATTTTCTTGTTCCCAAGAAAGACGGCGGCCTCTGACCAATCTTAGACTTCAGATTTCTGAACAAAGTTCGCATGAAGAGACCGTTCAAAATGCTCACTATCAGAAAACTCCTCGCGCAAGTGCACCAGGGACTGGTTCATTTCACTAGATCTGAAAGATGCTTACTTTCAGATCCAGATAAATCCCCTTCACAGGCCATTCTTACGTTTCGCCTTCGAAGGCCAGGTTTATCAATACACCGTCCTTCCGTTCGGCCTATCTTTAGCACCCCGTACGTTCACGAAGTGCATGGATGCGGCACTCGCCCCCCTGCGGAGTCAGGGGCTGCGAATACTGAACTATTTGGATGACTGGCTGATTTTGGCTCTATCACAGAGAGAGCTACTGTCTCATCGTACAGTTCTCCTCGACCATCTGAAAGTTTTGGGCCTCTCTGTCAACTGGACAAAGAGCGCACTACAACCCAGTCAGACTATCTTCTTCTTGGGTATAGAGCTAGACTGGTCACGATGACGCTCGTCTGTCAACACAGCGCGGCGCCGTGTTCAGCGTCTCGCCGCATCTTTTCAGATGAACAGACTCACGCCTCTGAAAACTTTTCAGAGGGCGTTGGGGTACATGGCCTCAGCCTCCGCGGTGCTCCAGTTGGGGTTGCTGCGCATGCGCCCGCTTCAGCTCTGGTTGAAGAGCCGTGTGTCTCACAGGCGTGGACCACAGGCCGCCAGCTGATAAAAAGTAACGCAGACCTGTATCACAGCTCTGCAGCCATGGTCTGTGGCAGAATGGTTTCAGCAGGGCGTTTCCATGGGGACCTTTTCTCGCCGAAAAGTCATCTCGACAGACGCATCCAACACGGGTTGGGGTGCGGTCTGCGAGGGCTCACCGGCCTTCGGCCCCTGGTCAGCTCAAGAGAGCCTCCTCCACATAAACTGTTTGGAGATGTTGGCGGTCGAGAACGCGCTCACGCACTTTCTCTCACGCATTCAGGGTCACCACGTGCTGATCCGTTCGGACAATATAGCCGTCGTCTCCTATCTAAACCGTCAGGGCGGAGTCAGATCCAGGAATCTCTTCCGGCTGACAGAACGCATCTTAGTTTGGTCTCAGTGTCACCTGCTCTCGCTCAGAGCAACGCACGTGCCGGACCATCTGAACGACGGTCCAGACAGTCTGTCCAGGAACCCCATTCCTCCCGGGGAATGGTCCCTGCACACTCTTAAAAGTCCAAAAGCTGTGGCGAATATTCGGCAGGGCAGAGGTGGACCTCTTCGCCTCAGAAGAGAACACCCACTGCCCAATATTTTTCTCAAAGAGCGAGGACGCGCTAGCCCAGACCTGGCCCAGCCGCCCGCTTTATGCATTCCCTCCGGTTTCTCTACTACCACAGGTGCTTCAGAGAATCAGGGAAACACGCCACTCGGTGCTCCTCATAGCCCCGCGCTGGGAGGGTCAGACTTGGTTTCCGGAGCTTACTCAGCTGTCACAAACAGCCCCGTGGCCCATTCCAGTCAGAGCAGATCTCCTCTCCCAAGCTCGCGGCATGATCTGGCATCCCACCCAGAGCGCTGGGCGCTACATGCGTGGGTGATCAACAACTACCCGTTGCTTTGCCAGAGGGAGTGTTAAACACGATCATGCAGGCTAGAGCGGCTTCTACTAGAAGGCTCTATGCGTCTAAATGGTCTGTGTTCTCGAAATGGTGCACCGACAGAAATTTGGACCCACGGTCATGCGAGGTTCCTTCCTTGCTAGTTTTTCTCCAAGAGATGTTGGACAAGGGCAGGTCCCCGTCCACTCTCAAGGTGTATGTGGCAGCCGTCGCAGCGTTCGCTGAACCCCGGCGCAGCCAGTCACTGGGCAAAGATGGCTTTGGTCATCCGCTTCCTCAGGGGAGCTAAAAGGATGAACCCCCCACGCCCCCCTTCGGTGCCGATTCGGGACCTTTCCATAGTTCTCGAAGCTATGAAAGCCGGGGGGGTTCGAACCGCTAAACACCGTGGACCTTAGGGCTGTATTCAACCAAAGAAAATCTTGGTCGACTGAAGTCCTGAAATTTTCGACTAAAAATCGACTAAAATCGACTAAAAATGACGTTAGAAAAAAAAAACGTTAAATTAATTAGCTGTGCACTGTGCGCAGTACTTGTTGTCCGCCTAAATAAATTATAAATAAACATAGAAAACTAGTAGGCTATTTGCAGTATATTAAATCGTTTTTGACCTAATTATTTTGCACTGAAATGAGTCTGACACACGAGTCTGTCGGCTCTGACAGCGCTGCATCACCTGCACCTGCGCAATATCATAGCCTATGATTTCCGAAAATAGTAGGCTACTATGTTGTCAACTAGTGATATCATCACAAGAACTGTTGAGGAATATGAAACATGATTTAGACAATTATTTTGGTCATATGTTATAATAATAAGTTATAACTGTCAGACACTATCATTTCAGCCGCTCTGCATGTCCTCGCACCGAGCTAGGCTGAACATGAGCTCAGCTTCGCGGCTGAGACACGAATAGACTATTAACTTAAAGCTCTTACTCTTAATAAACACAAAAGGCACGTCCACTTTAATAAAAAATAATATTTATTAAACAAACCAGAGCAAGAGCAGAAACGAAATAAAGTGCATAACTGAAAAATGAACATCTTAGGCTCAAAACTAACACTCAGTCGGCACAGCGCAATTGCGCATATAGGCTCCAAATAAAAAATAAAAAGTTAGGTTATCACACTAAAACATTGAAATGTGCACATTCTGATATGTTCATAGCCTACTCAAAACAGAAAGCGCAAGCTAACGCAGACAAGTGAGCTTACCACTTTTAGATGATATGTCATGTTTGTCGTCGAGCTTTGGAAAACTGTTGCTTGCAAACTTTGCATTCGACCTTTTTCCCGTTATCAATTTTAACAAAATGCTACCACACTGAGTACTGACAATTAAACGCTCTCAAAATTAAATAAATAGTACTCAGAATCAAAGCTTCTATAGCCTAGCCTACTTATCGTTCTCTCTTGGTTTGGGCTAATCCAAAAAAGGTGAAAACAAGGGGGTGTGTTCTGAAGACAGACTGTTACCTGTGAAACAAGGGTACTCTGAACCCCCCCCCTCCTCCACCCCTCCACCCCCCCCTCCACCTGATGAAATGAGCGCGCCTCAGTGCGGCAAAACTAATAAAATGAGCTCGTCTCAGCGCGGCAAAACTGATGAAATGAACGCGGCAAAAAATCGACCAATCAGAATTTTGGTCGAACCAGAACGTATCGACCAACTAATCGACTAATCGACTGGGACAATACAGCCCTAGTGGACCTCAAATACCTTTCGCTTAATACCGGTTTTCTGCTCGCGCTCGCGTCAGTAAAACGTGTGGGAGACCTCCACGCGCTGTCCACTAGCGCTTCCTGTCTCGAGTTTGGGCCCAATGACTTCTTAGTCGTTCTCAAACCTAGACATGGTTATGTCCCAAAAGCGATCGGTACCCCGTTCAGGGCACAAGTTATTTCCCTATCGGCTCTGCCTGCATCCGATAGCGAATCTGACTCTAATCGCCTGTGTCCGGTCAGGGCCCTGAGATTATACATTACTCGCACTGCTCCGGTCAGACGATCCGAGCAGCTTTTTGTTTCGTTCGGTGGGCGCACCAAAGTATTGGCCGCCTCGAAACAGACTCTATCCAGATGGATAGTTGATGCTATTGCAGCCACATACGCATCAAAAGACCTGCCATGCCCTCTGGGCATCAGGGCTCATTCCACTAGAGGCATGGCCATCATGACATTTGTGTGGCAGCAGGATGGGCTTCCCCCTCCACCTTTGTCAGATTTTACAATCTGGAAGTTCCCACCTTGCAGGCTAAACTACTAGCAATCTAGTATGTTACAGCTCTTCTGGTTGAGCTGCACTATAGGGAGTTATTCACACAGACCGTTCTCGCTCTGTCCCTCTCTATCATGTGCTTATGTACTACACAATCACCGGCCCGCTCAGCTGACCTTTGTCACAGATACATATATTCATTCCCACTCATAAGGGTTCCCCGGGGTCTCCCCTGGGACTCATAGTGGATGCTTAGCACGCACGGCGTTGACCAAGTGTTCCCGTAGCCGTAGCGTAAGATAGCTTACGCAATACAAGAGAACCTCTCGTAAGAGAACGAATCGGTTGCCTAACGTAACCTCGGTTCTCTCAAGATGAGGGAACGAGTATTGCGTTCCTGGCCGTGCTTGTGCTACTAGCGTTCTCGCTTCATTCTATGAAAACCAGAGTTTACAGCCTAGGACGCCAATTTTATACTCTCGACCACACCCGTTTCGGCGGGCTCTGACGCAATGAGAGCAAGTCAGACTCTCATTAGTCGCGAGTTCATTCGCGTCTCCTCATAGGCTGAAGCAGTTCTCTGTGAGCGAACCAATGAGCTGCTATCTAGCCCGCTCATGGTCTGCTGCAGCTGAACTGTGTTGACAATGGATACAAATTATAGGATAATTTTTTGGTTACGTAAGGTAACCGATTCGATTTCATGCAACAGTTTTTTAATAAGTCCAGTATGTATTCAAGCAGCTTTTATCATGGATGAAAACATAAATAACATAAAAACACACCAAACCATATAATAGATTGAATTGATATTTCTGTCAAATCTACTTACAATATAAATCAAATACATCATGAAGAAGTATATTTTCTACATGCTTACCATTGCATGGGTTACTGATACTGACTGGGTGATTTATATTTGTTACAGTATACCCAATCAAGCAGGAACAGTTGTAACTCCCAACTGAGTTGGTGCAACGAGAGTTTGGACCACAGAACTCTGATGTCTTTAGACATTCATTAACATCTATATTACAGGAAGATATGAAAAAAGGTATTGTTGTTATAGGAACACTGAAATATGAATGTCATTCTAATTCAAATCTGCGTTTTCTTATGTTTTGGTAACTATAAATAGAGGAGAATAAAATTTAGTATGCAACAGTAAAAAAAATGCTTTAAATTGTTAATTAATCAACAAACAGTGTTAATAATTTTGTTAAAAAAACTACACTAAGTTATTTTCCAAATATTAGACTATATATACAGTATATATAAATGTGATTATAGGATTTACCTCTACATGTGTTATTGAAGCTGATGGTGAGATTTGAGTTTGTTACAGTGAATCCATCCAAACATGAGCAATTGTAACTTCCTATTTCATTTGTGCAGTTGGAATGTGGACCACATACAGACGACTGAACAGACATTCATCTATATCTATGGAGAAAAAATAAAATAAATAAAAGTATTACGCTTACAGTATTAAATTAGGCAAAAAGTCTAAAGACACGAAAGACTTCTGGTATTTAAACAAAAGTATTGATATAATTCTAAGACGGTAAAAAAGAAAAAATAATTATTTGTTTGGTGATGTTACACCTCAAACAGGAACAACTAAAACTCACACTAGTATTCACACAAACTGTAAAGAAATAAAGCTCTGTTACTCTCAATTTTTGAGATAAAAATAGAAAACAAAATCAGTTGATAACACTCACCCTGACATGAGTTGTTGCGGCTCACAGGACTGTCTTTATTGGAGGTATTAAACCCACTCCAGCATGAACACATGTGACTCCCAATGATGTTAATACAATCTGAGTATTGACCACAAACTGACACTGCATCTTCACATTCATTGATGTCTGAAAAAAAAAATGAAAAAAAGAAAGAATGAAAAGCTATTTAATAATGTTAAGATTTCTAAACCACTAAAACGTGTCAAGTGTCATTGAGTAAAACCATTCTGGTCATGTTACTACAATTACAATCAGTACATTTGTGATCTAATGTGATTTCTCACCTCTCTGGCAAAGTGGACCCTCTGAAGGGAGAGCTTGAATACATCCACAAGTGCCTCCCACAATCTCATCACACTCATGATAGGCCCTGCAGGTGTCATTGGGCCAAACATGATCGCTCCTCACACTTGCACTCATATTGTGTTCCATTTAACCCACACACTGTAATAGAATAGGATTTATTAATCTGTGTTCAAACTGTCAATTTGTCCTAATACTGAACTCATCTTAGTATGTGACATGATGAAACATTCAGCTCTCACCAGTAGTCATGTCGATATCTGTGATATTTATGCTGTTGCTCAGAGTCAAAGGCAGGCTGATATTTCTGACGAGATTCCGTAAGTAGTTCACCAGGAACAAGTCAAAGAATCTCACATCAATATCAATCAAGTACTTAGAAGGCAGGACTGCAAGAAAAAACAGAATCAGGTTCAGCCGAACAATTAGTCCAAGTAATTCAATTCTTAAAATAACTATAATTTTTTTTAAATGACCATTGTAGACTGTGTTTTATAATTTAAAAGAACATTAATGTGTTGTTAATAGAGTTATTTGCAAAAAAAAAAAAGAAAAAAAAGCACATAATCAGTCTCTCATTCCAAATAGCAAATGCAGCAAAAATCAAAGCAGGAAAAACCAGAACAAATTATTAAAGGATAAAACTGATGTTGTAGAATGACGCCAGTGCCTCACCTCGACAGAACTGTCCATCCACTGGAAGGCATTGATACATGTACATGAACCATCAGTTGATATCGTCACAGGCCTCGTATGAGTGACACGTGTCATTTGGCCAAACAAACAGACCCTCACATTTACACTGATACCGGGTTTGGTTCAATGAACACACTGAAAAGCAGAAGAAGAGTCCAAACATCAAATCATTTATATCAGTATTCATGACATATAAAGTTTATCCTTAGCTATTTAAGATTACCAAGCAAAGACAGAGCTCGTACCAGTAGTTATGTTGATTTCTGTGATGTTGGTGCTGTCACTGATTATGTAGGGCAAATTAAAAGACATCAGAAGTGTCCTCAGCTGATCAGTGACGCTACTATCCACACTATTGATCTGAATTTCAATCAGATATTCAGTCAAAGGTACAGTCACTGTAGAAATAAAGATAAAAACATTCAGAAATTATGACTATGCCTTTCACCTACAAATACAATCATCAAGTTTACAAAAGGAAACTATTAACAGATACTGATTTTTCAAGCATACAGGATTTCATGCAACAGTTTTTTAATAACGTCCAGTATGTATTCAAGCAGCTTTTATCATGGTGAAAACTTAAATAACATAAACACACACCAAACCAGATGGGGAATTGATATTTCTGTCAAATCTACTTACAATATAAATCAAATACATCATGATGAAGTATATTTTCTACATGCTTACCATTGCATGGGTTACTGGTACTGACTGGGTGATTTATATTTGTTACAGTATACCCAATCAAGCAGGAACAGTTGTAACTCCCAACTGAGTTGGTGCAACGAGAGTTTGGACCACAGAACTCTGATGTCTTTAGACATTCATTAACATCTATATTACAGGAAGATATGAAAAAAGGTATTGTTGTTATAGGAACACTGAAATATGAAGTCACTCTAATTCAAATCTACGTTTTCTTATGTTTTGGTACTAAAAGAGGACGAATACAATTGAGTATGCAACAGTAAAAAAAATTGCTTTAAATTGTTAATTAATCAACAAACAGTGTTAAATATGATTTTATTGCAAAAAATAAAAGTCTAAAAAACTATACTAGGTTATTTTCCAAATATTAGACTATATATACAGTATATATACATGGATTATAGGATGTTACCTCTACATGTGTTATTGAAGCTGATGGTGAGATTTGAGTTTGTTACAGTAATCCATCCAAACATGAGCAATTGTAACTTCCTATTTCATTTGTGCAGTTGGAATGTGGACCACATACAGACGGACTGAACAGACATTCATCTATATCTATGGAGAATAAAAAAATTAAAATAAAGTATTACGTTTACATATTAAATTAGGTAAAAAGTCTAAAGACATGAAAGACTTCTGGTATTTAAACAAAAGTATTGATATAATTCTAAGACGGTAAAAAAGAAAAAAATAATTATTTGTTTGGTGATGTTACACTTAAAAACAGGAACAACTAAAACTCACACTAGTATTCACACAAACTGTAAGATATAGCAGCTCTGTACTCTCAAATTTTATGGGATAAAAATAGAAAACAAAATCAGTTGATAACACTCACCCTGACATGAGTTGTTGCGGCTCACGGACTGTCTTTATTGGAGGTATTAAACCCACTCCAGCATGAACACATGTGACTCCCAATGATGTTAATACAATCTGAGTATTGACCACAAACTGACACTGCATCTTCACATTCATTGATGTCTGAAAAATAAAAATAAAAAAAATAAATAAATGAGAAGCTATTGTAATAATGTTAAGATTTCTAAACCACTAAAACGTGTCAAGTGTCATTGAGTAAATCCATTCTGGTCATGTTACTACAATTACAATCAGTACATTTGTGATCTAATGTGATTTCTCACCTCTCTGGCAAAGTGGACCCTCTGAAGGGAGAGCTTGAATACATCCACAAGTGCCTCCCACAATCTCATCACACTCATGATAGGCCCTGCAGGTGTCATTGGGCCAAACATGACGCTCCTCACACTTGCACTCATATTGTGTTCCATTTAACCCACACACTGTAATAGAGTAGGATTTATTAATCTGTGTTCAAACTGTCAATTTGTCCAAATACTGAACTCCTCTCTATGTAACATGCAAGCGGAAACATTCTAATCTGATAAATGAAGCCTACCCGGAAGTGCGAAAAACTGCAATACATCGAAAATCAGCTAGGGGCAGGTCCCAAAAGGGAGCAAATGTCCATAGATCCCATGTTAAAATGTCCGTTTTCACAGAATAAATTCATGTTTTTACATGTTGGTCCCATGGACTTTTATTGTATTTTTCGATAGGTTTCTGAGTGCCTGACAACTGTGAGGGGGCGTGAATTTTTTCCTAACTCGTTAGTTTAGATCGTATTTAGATATAAAATGTATGACAAATAAGGGGTGATTAACTTTGATTGACAGCTTGATTGACAGCTGATAACGGCTGCGCCGAGTGGAATTCCTGAAATTTGATGTCTCGGCCATGATCTGACACAACACATCACACCACCTCTGTATCCTTTCTGAAAAGATTTTCCAAGATGGCACCGCCCATACCCCCCATAAACGGCCTCAAAACCGATCTTCAGAAAGTCTATGGGTGATGTCACAGAAGCTTTGTCCATATTTTTTTTTACAGTCTATGGTGACATCATGAAACATTCAGCTCTCACCAGTAGTCATGTCGATATCTGTGATATTTATGCTGTTGCTCAGAGTCAAAGGCAGGCTGATATTTCTGACGAGATTCCGTAAGTAGTTCACCAGGAACAAGTCAAAGAATCTCACATCAATATCAATCAAGTACTTAGAAGGCAGGACTGCAAGAAAAAAACAGAATCAGGTTCAGCCGAACAATTAGTCCAAGTAATTCAATTCTTAAAATAACTATATATATTTTTAATGACATTTTTAGTGGTTTATAATTTAAAAGAACATTAATTTGTTGTTATTTGCAAAAAAAAAAAAAAGCACATAATCAGTCTGTCAATCCAAGTAGCAAAATGCAGGAAAATCAAAGCAGTAAAAACAGAACAAATTAATTAAAGGGATAAAAACTGATGTTGTTGTAGAATGACGCCAGTGCCTCACCTCGACAGAACTGTCCATCCACTGGAAGGCATTGATACATGTACATGAACCATCAGTGATGTCGTCACAGGCCTCGTATGAGTGACACGTGTCATTCGGCCAAACAAACAGACCCTCACATTTACACTGATACTGGGTTTGGTTCAATGAACACACTGAAAAGCAGAAGAAGAGTCCAAACATCAAATCATTTATATCAGTATTCATGAATATAAAGTTTATCCTTAGCTATTTAAGATTACCAAGCAAAGACAGAGCTCGTACCAGTAGTTATGTTGATTTCTGTGATGTTGGTGCTGTCACTGATTATGTAGGGCAAATTAAAAGACATCAGAAGTGTCCTCAGCTGATCAGTGACGCTACTATCCACACTATTGATCTGAATTTCAATCAGATATTCAGTCAAAGGTACAGTCACTGTAGAAATAAAGATAAAAACATTCAGAAATTATGACTATGCCTTTCACCAACATACAATCATCAAAGTTCACAAAAGGAAACTATTAACAGATACTGATTTTTCAAGCATACAGGATTTCATGCAACAGTTTTTTAATAAGTCCAGTATGTATTCAATCAGCTTTTATCATGGGTGAAAACTTAAATAACATAAAAACACACCAAACCATACAATAGATTGAATTGATATTTCTGTCAAATCTACTTACAATATAAATCAAATACATCATGATGAAGTATATTTTCTACATGCTTACCATTGCATGGGTTACTGATACTGACTGGGTGATTTATATTTGTTACAGTATACCCAATCAAGCAGGAACAGTTGTAACTCCCAACTGAGTTGGTGCAATTAGAGTTTGGACCACAGAACTCTGATGTCTTTAGACATTCATTAACATCTATATTACAGGAAGATATGAAAAAAAGGTATTGTTGTTATAGAAACACTGAAATATGAAGTCACTCTAATTCAAATCAACGTTTTCTTATGTTTTGGTAACTATAAATAGAGTACGAATAAAATTTAGTATGCAACAGTTATAAAAACCCGAATTGATTTAAATTGTTAATTAATCAACAAACAGTGCTAAATATGATTTTATTGCAAAAAATGAAAAGTCAAATAAACTACACTAGGTTATTAGACTATATATATATATATATATATATATATATATATATATATATATATATATATATATATATATACATGTAATTATAGGATTTACCTCTACATGTGTTATTGAAGCTGATGGTGAGATTTGAGTTTGTTACAGTGAATCCATCCAAACATGAGCAATTGTAACTTCCTATTTCATTTGTGCAGTTGGAATGTGGACCACATACAGACGGACTGAACAGACATTCATCTATATCTATGGAGAAAAAAATAAATAAAACAAATAAATAAAAGTATTACGTTTACAGTATTAAATTAGGTAAAAAGTCTAAAAACATTAAAGACTTCTGGTATTTAAACAAAAGTATTCATATAATTCTAAGACGGTGAAAAAGAAAAAATAATTATTTGTTTGGTGATGTTACACCTCAAACAGGAACAACTAAAACTCACACTAGTATTCACACAAACTGTAAGATATAGCAGCTCTGTACTCTCAAATTTTATGAGATAAAAATAGAAAACAAAATCAGTTGATAACACTCACCCTGACATGAGTTGTTGCGGCTCACAGGACTGTCTTTATTGGAGGTATTAAACCCACTCCAGCATGAACACATGTGACTCCCAATGATGTTAATACAATCTGAGTATTGACCACAAACTGACACTGCATCTTCACATTCATTGATGTCTGAAAAAAAGAATAAAAAAAGAATGAGAAGCTATTGCAATAATGTTAAGATTTCTAAACCACTAAAACGTGTCAAGTGTCACTGAGTAAATCCATACTGGTCATGTTACTACAATTACAATCAGCACATTTGTGATCTAATGTGATTTCTCACCTCTCTGGCAAAGTGGACCCTCTGAAGGGAGAGCTTGAATACATCCACAAGTGCCTCCCACAATCTCATCACACTCATGATAGGCCCTGCAGGTGTCATTGGGCCAAACATGACGCTCCTCACACTTGCACTCATATTGTGTTCCATTTAACCCACACACTGTAATAGAATAGGATTTATTAATCTGTGTTCAAACTGTCAATTTGTCCTAATACTGAACTCATCTTAGTATGTGACATGATGAAACATTCAGCTCTCACCAGTAGTCATGTCGATATCTGTGATATTTATGCTGTTGCTCAGAGTCAAAGGCAGGCTGATATTTCTGACGAGATTCCGTAAGTAGTTCACCAGGAACAAGTCAAAGAATCTCACATCAATATCAATCAAGTACTTAGAAGGCAGGACTGCAAGAAAAAACAGAATCAGGTTCAGCCGAACAATTAGTCCAAGTAATTCAATTCTTAAAATAACTATATATATATATATATATATTTTTTTTTTAAATGACCTTTGTAGCCTGTGGTTTATAATTTAAAAGAACATTAATGTGTTGTTAATAGATTTATTTGCAAACAAAAACAAGCACATAATCAGTCTGTGAATCCTAGTAGCAAAATGCAGGAAAATCAAAGCAGGAAAAACAGAACAAATTAATTAAAGGGATAAAACTGATGTTGTTGTAGAATGACGCCAGTGCCTCACCTCGACAGAACTGTCCATCCACTGGAAGGGCATTGATACATGTACATGAACCATCAGTGATGACGTCACAGGCCTCGTATGAGTGACACGTGTCATTTGGCCAAACAAACAGACCCTCACATTTACACTGATACCGGGTTTGGTTCAATGAACACACTGAAAAGCAGAAGAAGAGTCCAAACATCAAATCATTTATATCAGAATTCATGATATATAAAGATTATCCTTAGCTATTTAAGATTACCAAGCAAAGACAGAGCTCGTACCAGTAGTTATGTTGATTTCTGTGATGTTGGTGCTGTCACTGATTATGTAGGGCAAATTAAAAGACATCAGAAGTGTCCTCAGCTGATCAGTGACGCTACTATCCACACTATTGATCTGAATTTCAATCAGATATTCAGTCAAAGGTACAGTCACTGTGGAAATAAAGATAAAAACATTCAGAAATTATGACTATGCCTTTCACCAACAAATAGAATCATCAAAGTTCACAAAAGGAAACTATTAACAGATACTGATTTTTCAAGCATACAGGATTTCATGCAACAGTTTTTTAATAAGTCCAGTATGTATTCAATCAGCTTTTATCATGGATGAAAACTTAAATAACATAAACACACACCAAACCATAAAATAGATTGAATTGATATTTCTGTCAAATCTACTTACAATTTAAGTCAAATACATCATGATGAAGTATATTTTCTACATGCTTACCATTGCATGGGTTACTGGTACTGACTGGGTGATTTATATTTGTTACAGTATACCCAATCAAGCAGGAACAGTTGTAACTCCCAACTGAGTTGGTGCAACGAGAGTTTGGACCACAGAACTCTGATGTCTTTAGACATTCATTAACATCTATATTACAGGAAGATATGAAAAAAGGGTATTGTTGTTATAGGAACACTGAAATATGAATGTCATTCTAATTCAAATCTACGTTTTCTTATGGTTTGGTAACTATAAATAGAGTACGAATAAAATTTAGTATGCAACAGTTAAAAAAACCCGAATTGATTTAAATTGTTAATTAATCAACAAACAGTGTTAAATATGATTTTATTGCAAAAAATGAAAAGTCAAAAAAAAAACTACACTAGTGTCACGATTCTATGTGTTTAGTTATCTTTTGTGATCTTGTTTTCCCCTGTCTTGTGTGATTTTTGGTTTAGTCCTGTTAGTTTTCCCGCTCGTCGTTTGTGTCCAATTTTCTGCACCTGTTTTCAGTTAATTATCTTGTTTGGTTCAGTTCATTTAAGCCCTGTGTTTTCCCTGAGTGTTTGTCGATCGTCGTCAATGTATGGTTGTGTGTTAACCCTGAATTCCTGGAGTTTTGTTCTTGTTTGATTTTGAAAGTTTCATTTTTGTAATTAAAACTATTATATTGAAGCTTCCGTGTCCTCGTCTTCGGTCACCTGCACCCAACCCTGACAACTAGGATATTTTCCAAATATTAGACTATATATATATATAAATGTGATTTATAGGATTTACCTCTACATGTGTTATTGAAGCTGATGGTGAGATTTGAGTTTGTTACAGTGAATCCATCCAAACATGAGCAATTGTAACTTCCTATTTCATTTGTGCAGTTGGAATGTGGACCACATACAGACGGACTGAACAGACATTCATCTATATCTATGGAGAAAAAATAAAAATAAAAACATGAATAAAACTATTACGTTTACAGTATTAAATTAGGTAAAAAGTCTAAAGACATGAAAGACTTCTGGTATTTAAACAAAAGTATTGATATCATTCTAAGACGGTAAAAAAGAAAAAATAATTATTTGTTTGGTGATGTTACACCTCAAACAGGAACAACTAAAACTCACACTAGTATTCACACAAACTGTAAGATATAGCAGCTCTGTACTCTCAAATTTTATGAGATAAAAATAGAAAACAAAATCAGTTGATAACACTCACCCTGACATGAGTTGTTGCGGCTCACGGGACTGTCTTTATTGGAGGTATTAAACCCACTCCAGCATGAACACATGTGACTCCCAATGATGTTAATACAATCTGAGTATTGACCACAAACTGACACTGCATCTTCACATTCATTGATGTCTGAAAAAAAAAGAATGAGAAGCTATTGCAATAATGTTAAGATTTCTAAACCACTAAAACGTGTCAAGTGTCATTGAGTAAAACCATACTGGTCATGTTACTACAATTACAATCAGTACATTTGTGATCTAATGTGATTTCTCACCTCTCTGGCAAAGTGGACCCTCTGAAGGGAGAGCTTGAATACATCCACAAGTGCCTCCCACAATCTCATCACACTCATGATAGGCCCTGCAGGTGTCATTGGGCCAAACATGACGCTCCTCACACTTGCACTCATATTGTGTTCCATTTAACCCACACACTGTGAAAAAAAGTAATGATGGCGACCTTTTGGCTATATTCATACAAGAAGTCACTTAAAATGATTAGTGTTAAGTGTAAAACCAAGAAAGCATTTCTGAATCTTTGCATTTGTAGGTAAAATTATATTAGGGGAGTAACTTTGTGTTTATGTGCATGTTAACATCCAGAGACATTCAGTGGCGCAGAAGGAAATATACAGTCTCACCTCAAAATACCCCAAATTTGATGATTTTAGGAAGTCTATCTAACATACATATTAAGAAATATAAAAATAATCATATTAAAAAAAAAATTTGTGCAAACACTGATGTAACAAAGCTTTCTGCTCTCACCAGTAGTCACGTCGATATCTGTGATATTTATGCTGTTGCTCAGAATGAGAGGCAGGCTGATGTTCGTAAATAGATTTCTTAAATAGTTCACCAGGAACAAGTCAAAGAAATTCACATCAATGTCAATCTCGTAGTTAGAAGGTGATGCTGCAAAAAAAAAGAACAGAGGGAAGTACAGCAGAACAAAAGTGAAACTATGTACCGGTACCCTCACTGTCAAAAACAGGTTTTTCTTGAAGCCACGGCCTTCTTCTGGAATGTTGTTGTGTTGCTGTATTTTTATGAAAGTTCTTACTTTGCAATAGAGATCAGCTGATTCAAATTCACATTATTTTAAACACCAGTGTCCAATTCCTGATATGCTGAAACAACGTGATTTCTGCTTTTAAATATCTGTATGATCATTTGATTTACCTATATAAAAAACATTATATCCATTACCAATATTTTATTAATGAATTCATTCTTATCTATGTTTTGGATTATGGCAAAAAAAATATGTTACACATTTCTCATTTTAATTAATTGCTGTGTTTTTTTTAAGTTGAGAAATTATCCAAACACTTCATTAAATAAGTTACTGTTGTTGGAAACTTTTCTTTAGAGACTCACTAAAATGGTTACAATTATCGGTATACCAGATATTAAGAAAATATAACCAATTAAGTTTAAGAATAAAAGTGTGAAATCCCTGTCCATGATATTTAGTTGCATTGGGGTTCTACAAATCAAATGTAAAATATAAAAAGTTAACGGGAGAATGCTGTTGTTTTTCCAGATTTATGAACGTTATGCCTCACCTTCTTTTAATTGGCAGAACTGTCCATTTACTGGAAGGGCATTGATACATGTACATGAACCATCAGTGATGTTGTCACAGGCCTCGTATGAGTGGCACGTGTCATTCGGCCAAACAAACAGACCCTCACATTTACACTGATACCGGGTTTGGTTCAATGAACACACTGAAAAGCAGAATCCACAAGTTTATCATTCATTTATATATGATGTATAAAGTACAAGTCAAGGCAAAGACAGAGCTCGTACCAGTAGTTATGTTGATTTCTGTGATGTTAGTGCTGTCACTGATTTTGTAGGGCAAATTAAAAGACATCAAATAATTCATCAGCTGATCAATGATGGAAGTATTCTCGGCATCTATCTGAATTTCAGTTAGATATTCAGCTGGAACTGGAGTGAGTGTAGGAAAGATAAAAAGAGTTAGGAATATTCACTCTTGTCTTCCAATATGCATGAAAATGCTGCAGTTATATGGATTTCGGGATTTAAATCAGATGTTTGTATGTACCTGTTAGTGGTTGCCCACATGTAGTGTTATCTTCCAGGAAAAGGATGAGAATGGATTAGAAATAATCTGTAACAATAACTGAGGTATTCTGTGAGATTGCAAACAGAAATGAATAAAACTATTTTACTTGTTATCTCGCTGACTGGTTGACAGAACTGTCTATCACTTGGAATATCATTGATGCAGCTGCATGTGTTGTTAGTGATGTCATCACAGCTCCCATATTCGGTGCACTTTTCACACGGCCAGAAATACTGATCCTCACATACGCACTTGTATCCACTGTCACTGAAATTGCACACTAAGAAAGGATAAAACGTAAAGTAAGGTTATTTTTAACAGATCAGATCTGCTGTGTTTGTTTTCAGAAGCTCATGAAGGTCATGTGATGTTCTTCACCTGTCGTGATGTCCACATCTAATACTTCAACCAGCTCATCTAACTGAAGTGGAAAGGTGATGTTCTGCAAATATCTCCTCATCTCATCGATCACAGAGATGCTTGATGATTCCATCTCAATTTCAAACAGTAAGTCAGTGAAGGGCAGTTCTGTGACAGAGACAACAAGCATATTATTGAACTTTGTATGTTTTATTATAATATACATGTTTATGTAATTAATTATATTATCAACAGCAATGTGTAATACATAAAATATAAAAATCAAAAGTATTTCCAACAGATGTTTATAGACTACATTTTTTTGTATAATTTACAGTACAAAACTTAAACTAGCGATTCCACTGTAAAACTTTCTTGGCATCATGAGAGGCATTTTGGTGTCCATATATTTTAAAGTATATACTTTGTACATTTTGTTAACTGATATGTTAATGTACCAACCTACAGTAAATCTAATTTTAAAAACCACCATAACACTAACCATGTTTACATAATTCATCAGAACTATTAAAAATATATATATGCCTATTGAAATGATGCATGACAAAGGACTTTGGAACATTTTAAATTGCTTTTCACATAAATTATAAGGTGACTCATGATTTTTTTACTTAAAAATATATTTTAAAGTAACACCAAGTACATTTTCCTCTTCGGTCGCCCTACTGGTTGGAAACGAAATTGTCCATTGCCGCTGTCTAAATAATTTATCCTACCGTCGCACGCACGCTCGCTGTTCATCCAGCACCGGCTTTAGAATGAAAGATGTCCACAGACAAGGTAGAGTATGTTACATGATTTCATGAAAGGATGATGTATTGCGACATCAGAAACGAAGAAAAACGAAATAATGACTATTGTAGCGCTTGACGTAAAGCAGTCGAATTTTGTAGTTCTTTTTGTGCACGGGTTCCTACCCGAAACCCGAAGTTACATAGTGCCAGTAAAAGCGATACAGACCCCGTCAGGATATGGCAGACGTGTCATTTAACTTATTTTAAGTCAATGTACCATCACAAGGGTCTTGGAAATATATTATGAAGGTTGAAAAACTACTTAGTGTTACTTTAATGTAAATATGCATTCAGTATATTGTCTTAGTAAATAAAATAAAAATTTTCACTAAATTATATGCAAATTCTTACTTTTACTGTATATGTTAAGGTAACTTACAGTATACCAATTTTACTGTAGCATTTTAACAAACATTAATACAGCTTTTTACAGTACATTTGCAGTTGGCTTGTTTGGTCATGATTCTTACCGCTCTCCAGCACACACATCTCTCCATCACTGGGAATACCACTGATACATCCACATGAGCCCAAACTGATGTCATCACAGGCCTCGTATGTCTTGCAGTTGTTGTATGTCCAGGCATAACCATCTTCACATACACACTGGAATTCGGTCACATTTGGCTGGCACACTAATGTAAATATAACAGAACTGGTTAACAACAGAATGTTTGCACAACATTAAAGATGAAAATGAAGCAGTAAGAATTACGTAAATAGCTTTTGATCACCGGTTTAACAGGCTCACCTGTTGTGATGTTCGCAGCAGTAATTGCAGTATTGTTGTCCAATTGAAGAGGGAATGTGATGGAGGCCAATGACGCTCTGATCTGTTCAATCACCACAGCTTGGGATGCATTCACTTCCACAACCACAATGAACTCCAATAGCTCTATACATGAGAAAATGAATGAGATTTGAATTAGCATGTGGTCATAAGGAGGCCTGTACTCTTGAAGTAAAGGACAAGACAAAACCATTGACAGACAAAATCCCAGACAAAAATAACAAACCATATTAAGTTAATGTGTCTTGATTCTTATATAAATAACATCAAACAATTATTATAACAGTGTGTGAGTAGAGGACAAAACAGTGAATCCAACCTGCGCTTCTTGGTAATCTATGATGCAGTTGCCCGTCAATGTAGCTAAACTGTAAAAATAAAATACATTTATCTATTATATATAAACTTTTATCATGTCAGTTAATCATGTGACCATGGCAGGGTTAATAACATTTAACTAAATGAAATCTAAAAATAAAATATAAATTGGTTGAAAAACAAACTAAACGGAAACTAGAAATGTTGCCGTGGCAATAATCTGACACAAATTTTTGTTTAAGTACTAAAATTATTAGCTATAAATAAATAAAACCCAACACAAAATAAAACTAAATCTGAACTAAAAACAAATTAAACCGAAATAGTAAAATTTAAAGAAAAACAACTAAAAAGACAAAAGCACATAACGAAATAAGTAAAAAAATAAACTAATTAAAATTCACATTCAAAATATGAATACAACTATAATAAAACTTAAATAACACTGGACCATGGCACAATACATTTGTTTTATGCTATACATTTCATGTTAAACATTTTAAAAGTGCTTTTAATGGTTACAAAATATTGAATTATTAGTGAAAACTAGATTATAGCAAGTTAATCTTAAAAAGACAGGAATCTATTGTTTTTCATACAGTACATAATTTATGTTTATGTTCCACGCAGTGAAAAAAAAAAGAACTTTCCCCTTACCTCTAAATCTATACTTGTTTCTGGGAAATCAAGTGTTTCCACAACACATTCAAGGGGCAGCAGGAGCGTCAGTATGATTCCTGCAAAGTACTTCAATATTTGTCCTGTATCTGAGAAATTAAATATACACATAAATATATAGCGTATATAAATGGATATCAGACAAACCAAACATTTATTTGCACAGATCGAGAAAAGATAATGAAATTTACTGCATGCATTCTGTCTTCAATGCAAATATGTAAACTGATAGTTGCAACAGTGAGCATTTTTGCAGGGTAAGAGCACCAAATTCGATCAATTAATTAGTGAGATATCGTAAACAAACCCAGAAAATATTTGCCATTATATAAGATCTAAAACCAAGAGGCTCAAGTTTGAGATAATTAACAACAATGACTTGCTTTAAAGCATTTTTGTGACAAACGTAGTTACAATGGACCAAAAATTATTTAGTTGATCGTACCTTGACCGGCCATGTTTCTCACTGATGTTGTTAGTCAAAATCACTTCAACATATTTCTTCAGAACAAAAGGCAATTCTATGGCTCATCCAGACACCTTATATCTGTAAAATAGGAAATTCTGTCATAGATAATCAGTGGACGTTCATAAGACTTTTGATCAAAGATGTTTAAGGTATTTTCAGTGCTCAAAACAGTCAAATTCCATGCGATTTGTCACAAATCAGCAGAAATTGTCATGATAACATCAATTTTCGTGACTCACAAAACAAAATTCCTTAAAAATCAGAAGAACTATATGTTTGACAGTTCTATCCATTAATTTTTAAATATCTACATTAGGGTCATATATTTGGAAGTACAGTACCCAGCAATCAAAAAAGGATAAGTTACAACGACACAAATTGCAGGCACAAATAAGTATTGCTTGCGCACCAGTCAACAGCAATCGCACACCTGAATTTAGGTCAAATTTCTACTCGCTTACATTAATGACATACAAAAATGACAACTTTCTAAAGTAAAGCATTGAACGGTACATTTTAAAGTCAAAGCTTTCTATTAATGTATGCCTACTTCAAAAAGGAAATTTAAAGCAGTTACACATGCAAAAGAATAAACACTGTTTTTTTACACCTACCTTTCCTCTGGAAACAACCACGAAGAGATGCCGAACTCGTTTCTGAGATCTGAGAGTCTGAGATTTGGTTTCCTTGTCAAATGATCCACCTACAAAATCTTCCTGGAATTAGCATGTCTTTGTCTAGATCACCACAATAATGTGACTGCGTGTGGGTCACCTGCTAAACCAGTTTAATTCTCTCTATTATTTCCTTGTTCTCTTGTGTAAAGAGAACAGATAAGTGGGCTGAGTTTTAAAAGAAACAGTGTAAATTCTTGTGGGCTACATTATCAGGAGTAAATCACATATATACTCAGATACCATTAGAAAAAAAACCATTATTGGCATATTATGGTAAGAGAATAAGCTATTATAGTTACACACTTTATCAGGCCTTGTCTCTGAAATTCGATCAACAAAGCAAAACAGTATCATATTTGTTTTGAACAGCTGATAATAAATAAATTGTAATATATTTTTATTCAACTCAGAATAAAATAAGAATAAGAAAATCATTTTCATGAGAGGAGTATAAAATATATTATCGTCATTGCATAACTAACAGTATCTGTGAATCGGAGTGTTTGAGAGTTGTTGTTCTGTAGGATTCATCAGATTAATTTACACTCAGCATTATGCTATCCTGAGCCCTGTGCGGAGTTGTTCCCACGAAAGTCAGAGGAGCATGAGGCCCACGCATTAGTAATCCTGAAGACCTTTATACTTTATTAGCTTGTTCAGGTATGCTTGATCAGGGCTGGAGCAAAACGGAGCTAAACTTTGGGGCTGATTGATACTATATACAATTATATATAACTAAGTATTAAATAACTAAGACAATAAATATTAAAGTAACTTACTTTGCACTATGGCTGAATAAACAGAAGATTGAAACGCTTTGATTGATTTTTTTAAATGTTGTCATTTGTTGGACAACAGGTTCATAAATGCTTCACATGTTTGGAAAGATGTTTGGCGCATGTTGCTTTTCCAAATTCACGTTATAAGTGACTCAAACTCGCAGTGCTTTCAGATGGACCACCATTTACTACTGCCGTCCGTCACTGACAAGCTGTGCGTAACAAATAATCACAGCCTTTGCGATTTCTTAATCACAATAAACCAAATCGATATAAGTGCAATTTCAAGTTAATTGAGATTACTTGTGCAGCCCTACTATGCACATGATATATAGTAAAATATATTTAGGCAAATAATATTTTTTTTCAATTTAAAGGTAGCTACATAACTTATTTTATTTTTCTAAATTTGCCAAATTTGAATGAGTCAATACATCATCGTTTTTTTGTCTTACCCTGATTCACTAGTAAGCCTATTATAAGCGTTTATATTTCATACAAGCAGGATGGTTTTCACTGGAAATTGCATACATGCATCACTCGCCCGTGCATGTGTTGTCATATCTGTAAATAGAAAAAGTTGCTCCGGCTATTTTGACGTGTGAGAGTGGCACCGGTTAGTTGTCACGAGCAAGAAAGGTTGACATGGAGCTCGCTAAATCCCAAACCGGGGAATCACACGTTTTAAAAATGCAGAACAGAGAAGAGTCTGCTGGCAGAAAGAGAATGCAGCAGAGCTCGTAATAAAATGAGAATCAACATTGGCTTGGCTTTTCGGAGATGGTGAGAAGAACTGAGGGATTTGAAAGGTTGTAAAAGCGACACAGAGAAGGGATTTATTACTCAACAGGTGAGTATGGTGTTTTAATAAACAGATTAATTGCCATGTGTAGCTCTTTAACAGAGTTCATTAGCCGCGTTTCCATTAGGCTACTCTTCAAATTGAGCAAATTGAAATTGAGAATTGAAAATATGCCCAATGGAAACAAAAATGTTTTTACACTCGCATGAGGTGGTTTTTCAGGCACCAATATTTCACAAAACAGCAATGGAAACAGTGCTTGCGCATTTACAGATCAACTGACGTAGATGACGCAGTATGTTTGGACAGAATACGAGACAGAGTTCTTTATTAAATTCATAAAAGACAAAATAATTACAGGAATGCTGGATTCTAAACCTCAAAGAAATGCCACAATGAAGACCTTGAAGCAGATATGAAGGAGAAACACCCAGAAACACCTCATATGTGCCGCTCTCAAGTATAAAGGCCTTTCCTTGTCATTAATGATTGGATAACACACATACGCCTCCTTTGATTATTAATAATGGCCAGTGTGGCAGCTGAGATAAACCTACCAACGTCCATTGCCATGATTTTAGTCGCATTTTAGTCTTTAGGTTTAGTCGCATGAGATCGGTTAATGGAAACGCTATCATTTTGCATTGGTTTTTTGTCAACATTTAGAAAAATCGCAAAAGTTTTGCGCAAATCTGTAATATAAACGCGCCTATTGTAAAGCATTATTTATTTCGAAGGGTCATTTCATTATGGTTGTTGTAGCGCTGCGCTGGAATTTATTTTCAAAGAAGTACCGTGTCTATTAATGTGTATAGCTACAGTAACGTCTTCAGCTAGTCAGCTTGAGATTCTTTCCATTTTAACTGGTTATATCCCCTAGGCCTAGTAGTGAATGTTTTATGAGCAGTAGGATAACCATATTCATCCTCAGTCATGCAAAGCCGAAGCACAACCAAAACAATGTTCTTCCACAAATGCATGTAGTTTTGCTTTTTAACCGCTAGAGGGACAAACATTAACTGTACCTTTGACTCTTAGGGCTAGATATACTGAACAGGTCAAATTAGCGTGAGAGAACAATTCCAAAAAACACCAATTTTTTAACGCCAAAAGGGTTTGTGCCTGTGCAAGCTGTTAGTAAATCTGGCCCTTAATCTGTAAAACTGATTTTTTCTTAAAATTAAAGTATGGTTTAAAGAGGACAGCATAACAAGATAAAGCTCTTGTGCAGCTGACAGTGTTGGTTTTGTTTTTCTATCTGTAAGCGGTAGCAAAGACATGACAAAAATCCTGGCTGACAGCATTCTTATTTTAAAACTATTTTAGTCAAATAATAATTCACATGTAACAAGGCAATCAAGGTCATGCTCTGTTATGCAACGTTGCTCTGAAAAACAAAGAAAACTGACAAATCTGCCAAAAAACAGCAGGAATAATTATTTTTCTTTATTATTTTTTGTGTGGGTGTGTTTGTTTGTTTTAAACTGGAATGAATTTTGTAGGACCTACGGTTAGTATCATTATTATATTATAAAATATTTCACAGAAGACGGAAAATAACCCTAAATTATCAGTGATTTTAAAGGGGACATATCATGCTAAATCTACTTTTTTAGCCCTTAAATGCCTTTTGTTGTATATTTGGAGTGTTTATAAGTACAGAAAAGTTGAAATCAGTCTCTTCGGGAACTTCGTTGATATCTTTATATTCTGTTTTGGTCACATTTTTCAACCGGTTTAGATTTTTCTGTAATCTATGACGTTTTGTGAACTATTACGTCAAAGTATTTGCAGCGGAACTGCCAAATAAGTACATCGACTTCCGGCCAAACACTTTGAGCAATCCGCCATTTTTATTTCTCGCTGCAATTTTGTAGTCCAAGTTCAAGGATGCAGAAGTTACGAGAGGGTACGTCAAAATGTTGGGTTGTTGGATGTAGCAACCCACACGCTTCATTACACCGTATGCCAGCATCAGAACCTCTTTGAAGTGCCTGTTTGAGTTTTAATTTTCACGGAAATGTACCGACATTTGTGGGTAAAGTCATGTTTGTGTGCGCGAAGCACTTCATGGATAACTAACGTCACTTCAGCAACCTCCGCCAGTATAAAGAAGGATTTGCCGATAGACTTCGTCTGATTGAGGGGTCAGTTCCTTCTATCTTTGGAGACGACGAACAAAGCACTTCGGTAAGCTGTAAATAACGTACTACATTCTTAAAACACACGGTGGTCATGGTTTAGCAGTTGTCTTGTTAGTGTGCTTGTTTTAACAAGAGAAATAATCGACTTTTCTTTAATTGTTTATAATATAACTTATATTTTGTTTTGTGGGTATTAAATAGTCGTTGTAAATCATGCAGTATTGTAGTAGTTGGCATGGATGGAGAACTTACTGTAAATACAGTACACCATTGCGATACATCCATATGAAGACGTTGTTCTGCAGGTTCGTCGTCTTTATTTTCATCTCGCTCCGACTCTGGCTCGAACATGTAAGGCTTGATGGACAAGTCTTCCGTTGTTGACATTTTGTAACAAAAGTTTCTGTTCCACTAGATAATCGTATCTCTGCTATAAAACTACAAAAATTGCCGAACGGGGTGGAGTTGAACCGAGTGTCACCTCTGCGAGCTGGAGAGGGGGCGGGGTATGAAGTGTCGCATTTGTATTTAAAGAGACCGCACCAAAACGAGTTGATCTCAGACGCACATCAGAAAAGCGGTAGAAAAGTGGCCTGTGGAGCTATAATAATGAGGAATTCAGACCCAAGCATTGCAGTTCTGCTTTAAATAGACCACAAATGTATGATTTATATGTAAAAAAGGAACGATTTAAAAGCATGATATGTACCCTTTAAGACAACTGCAAAAATATTACACTTGCTGACATACCAAACACTATACATTCATTTATACATCATATACATCTGTTTTCTATTTGAATATATTTTAAAATGCAATTTATTCTTGTATTGGCAAAGCTGGATTTTCAGCATCATTACTCTAGTCTTCAGTGTCACACGATCCTTCAGAAATAATTCTAATATGCTGATTTGATGTTTATTATTATCAATGTTGAAAACAGTTTTTGATTAATTTCTCAGATTCTTTGATTAATAGAAAATTAAAAAAGAACAGCCTGTGCTGGCAAAGATAAAATGGCTGTCGAAGTAAACTTTTTTTATGTTTAGCCATTTTTCTTACACTTGTGTGTGTACTGGTCAAAAGTTTGGAAACATTACTATTTTTAATGTTTTTGAAAAAAAAAGTTTCTCATGCTTATCAAGTCTGCATTTATTTGATCAAAAATACCCAAAAAGACAGTAATATTGAGAAATATTATTACAATTTAAAATAATGTAATAAAAATATTATTACAATTTAATAATATTACAATTTAAAATAATATTGAGAAATATTATTACAATTTAAAATAATGCTTTTTTTTTTTACCAATTTAACACATCCTTGCTGAATAAAAATATTAATTTCTTTAAAAAAAAACAACAAAAAAACAATGACCCCACACTTTTGTTTGATAGTCAATTTTTGCAAAACATTAGTATTTTAAATAAATGCTGTTGTTTTTGTTTTTATTGATCAAAGTATCCTGAAAAAAAGTATCACAGGTTATAAAAAATAAAGCATCACAACTTTTTCCATCATTGATAATAAATATGTATTATATTTTATAAATATATATAAAAGCAATATCACAAGATTTTTTTTTATAATTTAAAATAATAGTAATTATATATGTGTGTGTGTGTGTGTGTGTGTGTGTGTGTGTGTGTGTGTGTGTGTGTGTGTGTGTGTGTGTGTGTGTGTGTGTGTGTGTGTGTGTGTGTGTGTGTGTGTGTGTGTGTGTGTGTGTGTGTGTGTGTGTGTGTGTGTGTGTGTGTGATTAAGAGCAGGTTATGTTCAGAGAACAGCTATGGCTACTATCCTGAAAGTTACCTCAGGTTCTGGAACCGAATAAACAAAGTAATTTTTTTTTTTTTGCTGAATTGTTGTGTAAACTTAGCCAGGTAAGTCCCATAACCTGCTTTCTAGAGTGCCCACTTAGAGAAGAGAAGAGATGTGTCACAACACAACAAAATTTAAAAAGCAAACATAAGTTCCCAACACAACGGTATCAAGCCACAAAACAACGACATCAAGCCCCAGCACAATGGAAATAAGACAAAACACACTGAAAACAAGTCACGACACAGCGGAAACAAGCCACAACACAAAGGAAACAAGTAACATGTCTATAGTTATGACGAAATCAAACCCCAGAAATGCTCCAGATCACTAGGGGGCAGTTGGAACGCGTTAAAGTCAGGTTCGATATTCGCCAGATATTCATTTTCACTTGACACTATTCTATAGAGCAGGCACGTGCACAGGTAGGGCTCAACCTGTGCAGAGCACATGCCCTTTTTGCTCTTACACTCGAAGTGCCCTTTCTTTGGTGGTGTTTTTTTTTTTTTCTTATATAAATCAATGCTATTGGTCACCCTTTACGTCTGTCTGTCTGTTTTAAAATATTTAGCCAATGACAGTTCTTAAAAAGAGCTTGTGTAAATCTTGTTCGATCCTCAAACTGTCAGTAAAGCTGATAACTCCGCCCCCGCTATCGTGACTGAATGAAATGAAGCTCCGCCGCAGCCGCACAGCAGACAGCAGCTGAACGAAGTTTTGCAAGGGTAAACATCTTGTTGTTTGAATAAGTACTAAACACTTTGTCTATAAAAGCTCATATTTTATTTATTTAATGTCTGACTGAGACATGTGGGACCTGAGAGGGAGGTCTAGGCTAGCAACGTTAGTCAATACATAGCCTACACTTAAATAGCCTGTGCATAAAGTAGCATTTCAGCTTTTAGAAAATGCGATTTTGGTCAAATGTATTTTACAACAGGAAAAACTGAGCGTCTAACAAACTAGTAATCCGTTGATGAAAATGTAGCCTATGCCGCCGGCGCCATTTTAATGACGGACAAAATGCACATTTGCACGCATTCGCTGGTCAAAAAACCCGTAACTGTATTTGAGTTTGACTTTTGTAAAATGTTAACGATATATTCATAATACAACAACATATACTTTGTTTTTAGCATCGGAAAATCATAAGCACAGGCGCGCCCCCGTGCTGTTTTGTACTGAAACTACACAAAGCGACGAGTGATCCTCGTCACCTCATATTTCTAAGAAATTTTCTTCTTTGATTTATGATTGCTGATACACTTAATTTATTAACATTTCATCTTGTTATGGTAATATTAAATTATGGTTAATTCAAGGCTGTTGATATGCACGTGCAATGTAGTTTTTTATTATTATTCTATACTCTCCGCTCGTCCTCACATGTATAATTGTAGTAAAACATGGTTTTACTCCAGTAATGTTGTAGTAGTAAAAAAAAAAAAACATTATAGAAGATCACTGTGAAATCTTTATATTTTATCATGCAGAATGTAATCCATTATTTAATTCATTCCAATGCTTAATTTATTTGATCCAAAATACAGCAAAAACAATAATATTGTGAACTATTTTTACAATCTAAAATAACTGTTTACTATTTAAATATTTTAAAAAGTAATTTATATCTGTGATCAAAGCTGAATTTTCAGCATCATTACACCAGTTCAGTACTCCTTTTCAATGCAACTGTACTTTTCACATTGCTTTATTTTTTTATTTTCATTGCTGGCTTATTTTAGGGAAAGTGTAGTGAACAAGGGACCTTCAAGAAACTAATAAATGCCTGGTCCTCCACAGTATCAAGTTTTTGCCAGGTAGGCAGATACATGTTGGATATGCTATATTAATGGCATGGGTATAGTTTCTTATAATCTGGAATTGAGTTGGACATAATTATTTAAATTATATTTCAAATAGTTTGTCAAAAATACTTGACTCATGTTTATGTGTGACATTTAGAAGAGGGGAAGGTAGAGCAATTTTAACCAAATAATACAAATTAGCTTATTAAACCAAACAGAATAGCTAAACAAATATTTTATTGAACTTAAATGATATATATATATATATATATATATATATATATATATATATATATATAAGAACTATAACATTTATAAAAATAATTATAACTGATATAACTTTTTTTTGTACTTATATGAATTTTGATTACTTGGTAGAAAAAAAGGGAGGGGGTGCCCTTTTTTAGTTTCAGCACATGCCCCTCAAAAGGTCTATGCACGGTCCTGCTATAGAGTCGAAAGTCATACAAAGATATCAATACCACGATTAGTTTAACAGTAGGCTATGTAACCATTGAATATAGACATGAAATATTAATTCAAAATCACCTACGTGCCTTATAGCTCCATATTTATATCTGTAATGCTTTGACGCGCTATATGCATATAGACAGTAAAAGAAAGGCTATATGGCACATGATGCTTAAGGGATCATCTC
The DNA here is from genome assembly GCA_036326025.1 of Chrosomus eos. NCBI lineage: Eukaryota > Metazoa > Chordata > Actinopteri > Cypriniformes > Leuciscidae > Chrosomus > Chrosomus eos. The sequence goes on along the minus strand of CM070829.1, from coordinate 7,675,127 downwards.
CCACTTGTACCAAGTGCGTTAAAAGTATAATTTGTATTAATTAAAACGACTTTTAACATTTAAAATCAGTTCAAATTCCAAAGCTTGTAGTACATTCCTAGTGACCAAACTGACTTACTACAGGTGAAATTGTCCCAAACCTCCCTGTATAGTTCATAATTAGTTTTTTATAAAAGAATAGGCTACTGTATAATTCACCTTAAAGGTTTTTTTTTTCATGTTCCAAAGCTTGTACTTTCCCAGTGACCGGACTGACTTACCGTATCCAGGTGAATAATGTAAAACATGCAGAGGAACGGGTTTTTTTTAAGTAATAAATCCTTACTCATGTACCTACTGTACAAGCGACATATTGGCAGAAGCTTATAGGCTATACAGTAAGTCAGTCTGCCCACTAGGCATTTGTAAAATATCGTTATTTTGAATGAATGATTGGACGTTTTTTTGGACTGTGTAATTTGCAGGAGGTCCCTTTAACAGCCTGTGAATATGCACTATATCAAACCTAAAACTGAACTTGTGCTATGAGTCGGCATTTCCATTGTGTCGTGAACTTACAGCTTTTAAACTCTGTTTGCTTTTTAAACTCTGTTTATGAGGACACAAATTTGTATAATGGCATGTGTATTACACTGGTATTACAAATTTTGGGTGGTTTATGAGGACATTTCAAAAGTCCTCATAAATCAAATGGCTTAAAAAACATAAAAAACAATGTTTTATTAAAAAATTAAAAATGCAGCATGTCTCCTGCATGGGTAGGTTTAGGGATAGGGGCAGTGTAAGGGAATATAATATATAGTTTGTACAGTATAAAAACCATTACGCCTATGCCTGGAGAGTCCTCATAATGCTGTTGCACCAATGTGTGTGTGTGTGTGTGTGTGTGTGTGTGTGTGTGTGTGTGTGTGTGTGTGTGTGTGTGTGTGTGTGTGTGTGTGTGTGTGTGTGTGTGTGTGTGTGTGTGTGTGTGTGTGTGTGTGTGTGTGTGTGTGTGATGTGGTGTGGTGGGGATAGAATGGGGTCTCATGTTTTGCTAACAATGTAAGGAATCCTTGAAACACCTGGGAGACACCTGCTACAAACGGCTAACAATACAGCCAAATGTGTGTGTTAGCTTAAAAGTCATCAGTGAAAGCTTGCCACATAATAGACATTCAAACACTGGAAAGGAACACGATCTGTCTTATCTCAAGTATTAAACCTCTGAAAATGCATCCTGTGTGAACTTGAGCCAAAACCCACTTTGTTCTGCAGTTTAAATGCTTTTCACCGCAGGCAAAAGCTGCTTTGTAAATGCACAACCGCAGTATGATTTGTAGGCCTTCATGTCTGGCAGTTGTGTCTGAATGAGTTTTATACTACATTCATTAACCATAAGGCTTTGGGGTATATGTAATGAATGTGACTCAAGCATGTAAGTTTAGACAACATGGTACTGCATATGAGTGTTGAATGAGCTGTTGATCTCAATAAACCCTCTAAAGACCATATACCTGACATGGTGTCAGAAGTTCATCATACCCGCTGACTAAACAAACAGAGATGTTGACGTTTCGAGCTCTGGAATCGTTCGATTTTAGACAGCCCTGCTCATTCCAGTTATTATAAGATGGTAGAAACGTTTAACGATCATTTCATACCGTGCAGGAATGTTATACATGTGCATGCTTTAACCAACGTGCCCAAAAGACAGGTGAGTCAGTGGAAGTGCAAAAGTGCTTGGAGAAATTGCCTGTCCGTAGCCTTCGTGTGAACTTTCCGTAGTGCAAGAAATTTAAAGTAATGTTAGGGTGAGGGAGCATACTAAATCAAACGACCAATCAAAATTCGACTTTGCCTAACAGACTGTCCTTAACTAAAATATAGTTATTGTTGGTGGTTGAAAGTCCGAATGTCGACAGATATTTTTTTAAAGGATAATAATTTAAAATTTAAAATACATTTTAAATGTACAAATATTGTAAGTAAACAACAATAGTCCAAGTTTAGAAAAACATTTTTATTAAGACTTTAAAAAAAAAATTCTTGATCTATTTTTAGGTGTGCCAGCTGCCACTGTGGGTGGCACCGTACACCCTGGTACACACTGGCACACCCTGGCACACCCGTGGCTACGCCTGGAAAGTTTCTACCTTTCGACTTGTCCACAGTGCTACGCCCACTCAACGAACTGTTCAAGAAAGATTCTGCATGGCTGTGGGTGGGACACAACAACACAAAGACAATAGGCTTGTTTGAGATGCGCCATGCCTGAAATATAGGCGAGAGGCGGCTGCAGTGAGGGGAGGACTCGGAGTGAAAAAAGCGCAGGCAAGACGGACATTTCTCTCTTCTCTTAGTGGATCTGACACCTGCGAGATCAACGACGGATCGTGGGATTCACGCTCGTGCAAAGTTGCTAATAAACTGGATGTAATTTAAATTATGTTGCTTTTATGCAGAGGTGGACAGTAACAAAGTATTTACTTGAGTATTGTACTTAAGTACACTTTTTGAGTATCTGTACTTTACTCGAGTATATTTTTTTCTGGAAACTATTGATTCAAGTATTTTTTTTTTACATTTGGGTATACAATGTTTTAAAGCAACACTAAGAAAGATTTTTTTACCTTAAAATAATGTTTTAAAAATCGTTTCAGTGGTTAATCAAGTCGTGACCATTTGCGGTCCTTTATCTGATATAAGATTGCCAGATCGGGTCGCGTTTCTGTAGTCCAAATGAGACATAAGAAAACTACAAATTTGACTTGCTTTACGGCCAGCTTTACATCATAATTTCATAAAATCATGCATCATACTATACCTTGTCTGTGGCCATTGTTGATTCCAAAGCTGCTGGATAAACAGAGAGCATGTGAGTGCGTGCGCGTGCAGTAATGGACAATTCCGCTTTAATTCTGGTCGCTTTAATTCTACAGTATATGGTGTAAAAACCTATGTGTAAAAACGTATGAGTGCTGCCCTCTTCAGGTTGAACGATGGCTACTGCAGTTGAATTTTCCTATTGGAAGTTGTGTAGGCTACTTTGTCCACCTCTGCTTTTATGTGAAAATAAATATAATGAACAAGACACCCAAAGTACTTATTTAATTCCATTCCAAATATGTGTTTATCAATATTTTTTCTATAATACAAACATGTTTTTTTGAGTGTTTGTATAAAAATTACATTGCACGACCCATAGAGTTCGCACTGTCAGAGAGGGAATATTCACACATAATGTACACATAAAACAGGATAGAGTTTTATAATCAAACATTTTAAAGGAGAACAATACATCACGGTTGTTTTCCCATCGTGCTTTTGATCAGAGCAGTTCATGGAGAGCAACTCATAGACAGTAAAAGAACTGTCAGGAACTGCGCCCGACTGCAGAATCCGACACATCCGCCTTGCAGTCGCGGGAGTTTTTTGATAGGCCTATACGTCAGCATGACATCCGAGAGAGCTAGGCGTACCACACTCGGACACATTTCTAACCGGCATGCATCTCGCGCTGATCACCGGTGATCGGTGTCTGGGCAGATTTTTCTCATCTCAAACCAGCCTAATCTCATAGGTGATCCACAGGACGCTCGTAGCGACTCTTGCATTTAGCCTATGTCAGCAAGAGGACCATTTATCTACATCCAAATGCAGGGCCGGATTAACCATTAGGGCAACTGATTACTTGCCCATTGGCACCACACTGTCTTAATACGGCTCTGGGCACAGGACATCTGAGGGGCCCTGAGCATCGTCAAATATTATGTTAGATCACGTTATAAACTCCGTCCTCGCTTTCCCAATTAGCCTATATGCAGATTTTTGCAACCCGTTCGATCAAAATATTGTTAAATCACGTCAAAAACAGTGTCTGTCTTCCTGCGCAGCGAGCGAGTGCGAGCTGTCACGTCGACTCGCGTGACTTGACGCTCTGAAATTTGAAATCGGTGGGAAGATGGAGAAGCAGTTAAGCTTGAGCGCCAGGCCAGCTGACAGTCTTGCCTGGGCCAGAGACAAGATAATCTTAGACAGTGACGCATTTCAGCCGACTTTTTATTTTTCATCTCCATAAACATATCTAGTAGTAAAGCTAATGCAAGGGCTAGAAATCTTGGGCCTGTAAAAACGAGCATGCCGTGTCGCTATTATGAGCTAATATCGACAATTTTGAAACATATCCCAACATATTTTTTTTTTACTTCAAATCAGTGCTCTCTGAGAAAAGGCGATGATAACGCTGAAATCCCTCCTTCACCTGTGGCCGCGACAAGCCAAAACGAAATCATGTAAATCGAAAGTAAGCAGCCTTGCGCTCGGGTGTCTCTCTCATTACAATCAAAATGTTTCAACATTCGCCATGTATTTGGATGGAAAACTATTCTTTATTATAGGCTTTGTCGACGGAAAAAATCATCCTCTTCACATGCGCAAAAATGTGCTTGGAAAACAGTGCCGAATGGTATAAATAAGTGACTATTTAAACAGAGCAGTGCAATTTTTATATATTAGGTTGACTATTTTATGATTACATTTTGTTATGGCTATAAGGAACAGGCTGCGATGTCAAGATTGCAATGCTGGTGTGTGTGTGTGTGTGTGTGTGTGTGTGTGCTTGTTTTTGTGATATATGAGGACACAAATGTGTATAATGACATGGGTATTACACTGGTATTACAACTTACACGTGAAATATGAGGACATTGCATGCGTCCTCATATTTCAAACAGCTTAAAAATCATAAAAAACAATGTTTTTTTTTAAATGTTAAAATCCAGCATGTCTCCTGTAAGGGGTAGGTTTAGGGACAGGGGCAGTGTAGGGGATAGAATATATAGTTTGTCCAGTATAAAAACCATTACGCCTATGGAATGTCCTCATAAGTCACAAAAACAAACATGCGTGTGTGTGTGTGTGCGTGTGTGTGAAGAGCGGGCGCGATCGAACAGTGGAAATACTATGAGTTATTCACACATACAGTAGGCCTATAATCTGGAATGCAGTGTGTTGTTAGGCTAACCTTTCACCCAAAGATGATAATTAATTGATAATAATTAAAAAGTGTGTATGAGTTCAGTCTTGAAATGAGGCCAATTGTAGGCCCATTTGTTAAAATAAAATAAGAATAAATAACAGTGTATCAACATAAGATGTACAATAGGCCTATAGTTGATTGTGAAACAATAAACATGATCTTGACTTTGAACTATGCAACAGTGTAGCCAATGGTTAACCTTTCGCTACACTAATTGCCTGCTTGGCTGATGGTAATTTCACATTTTAGCATTTTTGAAATAATTTCCAGTTAGCTGTCTGCTTTATTACACTGTTGCAGTCAAAAGATAATTGATTGGCTATATTGAAACATTTAATAATTACCCTGCCCAAATGTTATTTAATTTACACAGAACTTAAACATAGAATTTAGAATAGCCTATAAACTGCTTAAACTGCTTAATCTAACCTGCCAGGAGGGGAGTGACGTTTAGCTTTTCGTAAACTTACAAATTCACACTCATGACAAAACTTGGAATTAATTTTAATTAACTTTTCATTTGACCTCTTTAAATCAATTTAATTGAAACTTACATGCTAATGTTTTAATTTGATTGCTTAATTATAGCATTAATAATTAACTATTTAAATATTTTTATTTAAGTGGCTCCATAATTTTGTTATGGCACTGAAATTGGTACCTAATCATTTTCCATAATGTATAATTATGAGCTATTTAAGAGCTGATTACATATTATACATTCAACTCAGTTTGAAAACGTATATTTGGCAAATGTTCAACTTTTGCTTGTTTACACACATTTGATATTAAATTGCATTTTCAGAAATGTCTCTCTCATCTCCACTTTCCAGTCTGTTTTTTAATTGTTCTCTCCAATTAAGGCAAGAAACATTTTATTAGTGTTTGATTTTGACCCAGCAGTTCACAAGAAGTATAAAATGAATTAGCTACTCAAGTGAATACACTATGCAGAGGCATTTAATTGGCAATTATTGTGATTATTGCCAACATGATGATTATTGTCCAACGAATTTAATTATTGTCTAATGATTTTTTGGAAACATTTGGAATTTATTATAAAAGAGCAGAAAATCATGTAATTAAATCAAGAATTCCTCACTCATTTAAAATGTCTAATATTAAACCAAAGTGAATCACAAAGCAAAGAAAATTTACTCTTGAGTTGTAAATATTTACCTCAATTTTAAGTATAGATAAGTCCATACCGACCAATCACTGCATTCACCATATATTACACAACCAAGTATAAAGTCATAATGTAACCTAATTTTTTGACTAATAATCTCAGGACAGAAACATTTCTTCCACAAAACAGTAACAGAAATTGCAGTGGAGGGAACACTTTTGGAGTGTGTTTTAAGTGTTCATAATGCCATATGAGCCACTGGAGCTGTCTGCAACTGCTGAGGAAGTGTTGGCTTCAGACACGTTGTATACATCTGCAAATAGTTAGATGTATGTTACTCACATCTATTGTATTTACTTTAATTCATTTAGCAGTCATATTTATTCAAATGAAAAATATAACAACATTAGTGATTCATCTTCTTGAATTTATATAATAACCATTAGGTTTTAAATTTATGTCATCTACTCACTCCTCCGTCGCATCCTTTGAAGTAAAGTGAGTTTAGATGTGGATGATGATCCTGCACTGGTGCTCTGTAAGGAGATATCAGTCAAAATATGTAAAAATATTTGAGTAATGGTTAGAATTTGAACATTAGTTAAAGTCCTATAGAGCTCATGAGTGTGTGCTTTGTCTTTTATATAATGTAATTTACCTTGGTATGGCTGGAACGGAGTTTCTGTGGTGACATCTTTTCTTGTAGTGACTCACAAACCTGCAAAAAAGAAAATATCTCTGGTTAGCTTCCAGAAATTTGAAAGTCTCCTACATGTCTTTCTAAACCCCAGGCATCCTGGGTTATTCATGTTTCACACAGCTCATACTTTTAACTGGGGTTAACAATTAATCTTGGGTATTCATAAGCTGACCTTTCACACATGGGTTCATTGTACACACCTAAACGCTGGGTTAATGTCCTTATTTGCAGTGTCTATGTCACAGATTGGACGAACGCTATATGAGATTACATAAAGGCTCCTGCATCCTCATATTATATATTGCAGTATGTAGGCCTACTATCAAGTTTATCCAGTAGGGACTTTTTGGAATATAAAGGTAAGAATGAAACGGTCTATTCTTCACCGCAGTTGTCGCGTTTTCTGTCACCATTTAGGGCTTTGTTTTTTTTACACCACGCTTAACCCCAGGTTATCATCGTTCTAAACCCAGCTTTTAACCCCAGGGGAAAGGTTTTCCTTTCTCACTTGTTTCTCGTTTCTCACTTGTAGTTTAGAAGTGGGGTTAGCACCGCTTTTTCATAGTCCGAAATGTCCATTCAAGATAATCTTGATAGTAGCTATGGTCAGCAAATAGGGCGTTCGTCCAATCAGTGACACAGACGCCGCAAATATGCAAATAATGCCGGGTTTATCAATGTACTGTGTGAAACTGGGGTTCTGGACTTCAGTTTAAAGAACTCTTTATGTAAAAAAGGTTCCATGTAAAGAATAACGTCTTAAAATATTGTACAATATTTGCATGTTTAACTGTTTTTTTTGTGATAAAGTATGTTTATGAGCTGTAATGTAATCAAAATTGTATAAAAAATTTTTTTATTAAAGTAGGCTATTATATCCATAATGATCCTATGATGGGAACCCCTAAAAGGTTCTATATATGAATCACTTGACAGAACAATTTATGGTTTCATTTATGGTGCAGGGTGATATGTTGTCAAATATAGGCTAATGTATGGTTTATTATAATGCATATAATGGCAGATATTTAGATTAAATCCAAGATAACAAAGTTAAATGGCTTTACTATTCACAAAACAACAGAAATATACTCATACCTTGCGGTCCAAAAGCGTTCCAAACAACAAAACAAATAATCCCTATTAAAAGACAATGTTATTAAATTAACATTGTTATACATATTAAATGTTATTATTAAATGTTATACATAGTCTACATTAAGGTATCAGTTCCAAAATAGTTCAATTTTAAATTTTGAAAAAATTAACCGCAAAATTTGAAAAATTTAAACTTGCTATAAAATAGATATTATATAGAAATTATATAGAAAGTGATACCTGCAGTGAATTGAGGAGTGCAAACACCACATGAATGCCTAAGTCACGGGACACCATGGTTCCAATTCCAAATCCCCATGTTAGACCAAAGATAGGAGTCAATATGGCCACACATCGGGCAATGACCACCAGGGCATGTTTCTCATCTGGTTGAGTTGTGGCACCAACTCCTCTCCTCAACATCTTATACAGAACCACAATCAAAACCCCAAAGTTTATGGCTACAATAGTGAGAGCTGGAATCACAAAAGCCAGCAGGGCCTTAGATTCATTCCAGTTTAGCCAGCATGCTAATTGTTTCGTGACATAATTCTGAGGTCCAGCTGTCGACGCAACAGTAATGACCGCTATGAGCAAAGGCGCACCATAACCGACTATGAAGGCAATGGCCATCATTGTGGACCTTGACATTTGGGACAAGACCCAGACTGTACGGTAAAAGAGCAACAGCGCTGAAATTAACATCCAGAAGAAAAGAGCCAGGTAAAAAAAGTGCATGAAGAAAACCGCTGGACTGCAGCGACCCACTGATGTTGGCTGCTCTTGTTCTGCGACTGCGGCTCCAATGATAAAACAGATGTTTGCGATCAGCAGGGACACGGCAATGTTGACTATGGACACATGTCGCATGTAGGATGTGTCATTTCTTGTCATTGACTTCCACACGATAATCTCAATAATGAGGCATATTACCAAGCTGGCCATTGAAATAGCTACACCAATGTAAGTTATGTAGTCTAAGGCTTTGTGATCCAGGGAAAACGGCGACATTAGGATTGAAAAAGAGGTTGTGTGGTTGCATTCACATGTAATCTTGCCCGCTTTCTTCCCTACTTTACATCCAGTGGAATCCCATGCGCTAAGATTGAAGTTCCAAAAGACACACTGAGGATTTCCCAAAGACTGATCAGTAACATTAAATGCAAAAGAAATGTTGTTAAGTGTTTCATTAACCTTAACAACAACCACGTCTCCATTGATGCGCACATCTGAATTCCTAATGGCATTATTAGTATCACGAGTAGGTAGGACTTTGTCGAGAGTTGAGAAGATTATGATTGTTATGGCAGTCACATTAGGAACCTGTGGTATTACAATCTCTGTAGCTGAGTTTTGCAGTGTTGATGTTAAACTGAATGAGTTTTTTACTGCAGTTCTGTTCAGCTGAATGGATGTTTCATTAATCGCAAACTCATCTTTGAGACGGTCACTTATATTCTCAATAGCGCTCAGAAGTTCAGTGCTGGTGTTTTCTGTGGTGTTTCCTTTGTTCAGTTTGTTCCATGTATCACTGATATTACCTGATACAATGATGTTCACTGTTTTTAGGTAATCCTGGAAATGAAATATAAAATGATTACTATGATGTTTAACTCATAAAATGTGGAAATATTTCATATAACAGATATTTGGATGATATTATTCTATGAGAGAATGTCTATTGCACAACACAATTACCGTATGTGCACTGAATCAAAACAAGTTTATGTTAACTAGACATCTTTCAATAATACAAGAATAAAATGTCTATACATTAAATTCGCTTAAATGTGGATATACATACCACCATCACTGGATTGTCGATGTCAGTAGTTTGTGACAAATTAGCAATTTTAAAAAGTATAAAAACAATTGCTTGAACAGTAGCAGGAGACTGTGTTATATTAACATTATTCTGCACTGTGGCACTACTGAGGTTAGTCATAAACCCTGGAATCTGCTCCACAATCAAGGCCTACATTGTGAAGTACAAAAATTAAATATTAGAACCATTTAAATTGGCAAGATGAATAGAGATAGAGATACACGATCTAAATTACCTCAACTATGAATTTAAGGTTGTCTATAACCTCAAGTACACAGTTGTCTTGTACTGGTGTCCAATTGGGGGAATCACATCTGTAAGTTATGGTGCCTTTAAAGCCACTTCTACAGATTCCTTTTGTTTCTTCATTTTTTTTTCCAAGTCCAAGTTCTGTATTTTGACAGTCATAAACTGGAGAAGTATTTGATTGAAAGTCAGAAGGAAACTGATTCAATTGAAAAGGTGTTCACACACTATGTAGAAGTGTCTGAAATAACTAGGGTCAAATAAAGTAACTAAATAATGGGATCAAAGCAGCCAACAGCACAGCATAAGATGCAATGTGACCGAAAGAAAAGTCTGCTGCCAGATCGTTAAAATCATCCAATGCAATTCCATAACAATGAAAAACAACTTGATGCCGAAAACAATAAGAAACTTAAGGTTCACCTTCTGTGCTTGTCTTTACTGTGACTCTGCTCCAGCTGTAACTGTATTGAAGTAGTTGTGACAGGCCCTTGAGACGGCATGTAAGGGTTTCCTCCTTACAATTTCCACTTTGAGTAGCATAGTTTACTGTGTAGTCAGATCCTGATTGGGTTAAAAGGGGTAAAAACATTTATAACATGGAGGATTTAACTGAAGGTTTAAATGACAACTCAGTCTCTTTCACAAATCTGCACATCTGATTTGGCAGGTTTTACACACCGGATGGCCGTCCCTAATCAACCCAGCACTGAGAATCCACGAACTCGGGAACCACAGTGCTGGGACACACTCTCTCAAACCCTCACTCCTACAGCCAATTTTACTGTGTCCAATCCACTCAAACAGCATGTCTTTAAACTGTGGGGGACACCGAAGCACCCGAAGAAACACACACAGACACACGGAGAATATGCAACTCCACACAGAAAGGCCTCCTACATGGCTCACCAGTGACTTTGTTGCGAGGCAATAGTGCTACACACTGTACACACACTTTATAAAAATGTACCAACCTGAAGATTGTACGATGTCATTCAGGACCCACTCAATAGAGTAGCCAGCATCAACAGAACATCTCAGTTGAACAGTGTTGCTTACACACGGAAAAACGCGATATTCATCACCCACAATGATATTGGGGCGTTTTTTGATAACAATGTTTTGCCATTGAATGTATGGTATTGTATTTGCTTGCATGATGCATGAGTATTGACCTGCATGAGGGAGAGGGGCAAAAATCAAACAAAACTATTAATAATTTAATTATTACAGTTTTTCTCAATTGCTTAAACACTATAACCAGGCTTTTGAACTAAAATTTCAAAACCATAATGCCATTTATCAAAAAGCACACCCATTTCACTGAACTATGAACACTATTCCCCTGTTTTGACACATTAGTCAGATTTGTTGAACTGTCACAGCAAAACTCTACACACAAATCCCTTCATTTCTCATTGCCTACACCATGTGGTCATTTAGAAAGCACTAGGATTCAAAATTGTTCACTCAAGTCAGCACAGCTTCAGCTCAGTTAGCACACAATTACCCAGGTGAAAACACTAAGAGTCAAAATTGAACACACATCAGTCAGATCCTTCAATAGATAGATAAAAGGTTATACAATCTTTTATAAAAGATAAAAATCAGTTTACTGAGTTTTGGAACAATGGATCCACAGAGAAATTACGCAATAGGTCGAGGAGGGAGAGGAAGAGGAGCAGGAAGAGGAACAGGAAGAGGAGGAGGAGGGAGAGGAGGAGGAGGAAGAAAGAGGAGGAGGAAGAGGAATAGAAGGAAGAGGAGGAAGGCCAAGGGCAAGAAGACAAGCAGTCTCGGATGAAATTCAAGCCACTTTAGTTGGCCATGTACTTGTCCATGTTATGAGGGAGGCTGGGCAACGAGTACAGCCAAATTTGAGTCGCTTCACCGTCGCCTCCATCATCAGAACCTTCAGGGAGGTGTGGTGGCAAACAAATTTCTATCACTGAATAAGAGACAAACATTTCCAATTGTCTTTGATGAGGTTTATGTTCTTGCAAGAAAAGGCCAGCATTCGTACAGTCACACAGACTGGCTGCAGAGTGTTACAGTGAAGAGAGGGCATCCTTTCTCCTTTATAGTCTTGACTGCCAGAATGTTATCTTTCTAGGCCAATGACGGTATTTCAACCATATGTGGATTGTGGAACATTCTTAGACTTGTTCATCATATATATTGTGAGTGGAGGTATGTACCAACACTCTTTACCATTCCAATACAACTCCATATTTGAATACGGTTTGTGTGTGCTCTTTTACTGTCATATGATGCTCACACACCGAATCTTACGTAAGAGTAGGAGAGAGTAAAAAAAAAGATGAGTGGGGGGACAGACAGACCACAAGCAACATGAATTACCAGTTTTGGAAATGTTGTTTTGAATTTATAGCACCAGTGTGTAAGACTATGTTGTAGTGTGTGTGTTTTTGAGGGCTTGTGTGTCCTGTATGAGGGCAAAGTTTGGTTTTTCAGCAAGAGTGAATGGTTTTGAGTGTAGAGCTTCATTTTGACCTGAAAATAGTATGTTTGGGGAATTGGGTGAGACGTTATGGATTTGTGTTTACTGTTTTGAGAATACGAGGCATAGTTTCAAGAAATGTGTTTAAGCAATCGAGAAAAACTGTAATAACAGTTTGTAAATGAGAGAGTGTTCATGGTATTGACATCCTGTAAGCGTAGCTTAACTTTGATTGGTTGTTTTGTTTCATAATTAAACTTATTTTTATGTTTATTTGGCAGTATCAGTCAGTGGTTCTCAACCGGTTTATCGGTGGGACCTATATTTTACCATGATCATTAAGCTGAGACCCAAATTTTTAGCAAATTTTTCCTAAAAAAAAGGCTGACACACACACATACAAGTAAGCTACCAGCCCATTTTACTTAAAGGTGCAATGTGTAAAAATTTTGAGTATCTATTAACAGAAATGCAATATGACACCCATAACTATGTTTTCAGTGGTGTATAAAGAACTTACTTAAACCGCAATGTTTTTATTACCTTAGAATGAGACATTTATATCTACATAACCGCGGGCACCCCCTTCTATGAAGGTTGACATATTGTGACGTCATGTTTCTACCGTAGCCGACAACGAACAAACAGCGCCACAGAGCGTGTTTCGTCACTACCTTGAAAGAGAAGCCGCAGAAACCTAGAAGCTAGCCATAAACACCGCGAGAAGTGACTTTTCCCTTGTCGTGGTGTAAAATATGTAGTTCTTCTCCCTCGCTGTGTTATGGCTTTGCTATGTGAGGATAAATGTGCTGGTTACGTTCATGAGACAGCTGATTAGTACTCTTGTCATTGACCGTAAAACAGTAACGTTACAGGAATCACCAACCCGTCGATCGCGGTCAACAAGTCGATCTTGGAAGCATTTTAAGTCATGTAAGGCTTGTGCCAGTATGTCTGGTCGACCCCTCAATGTGACAAAAGGCCCTCCTGGGAATTAACACTTGAACTATCTCTTGAATATGTAACTCCCTCTTGCATATGTAACAGGAACTTTGGAGACGCAGCACACAGTGCAGTTCACACTTCACCCACACTATCTCCCCCATATCCCCCTCCTCCTCACCTGAAATACACTGAAACCTTATGCAATGTTATGTGTGTACAAAAATGTAATTACTCATGTTTGCTGTCTTTTGAAGTGTCACAATGCGCCTGGTAAAATGGTCTCATTCTCCCAATTATGATGAAAAGCTAATAGAAGTTATGAAATGTGAGAAAAAGTGATGTGTCCCATAATAGCCTCATTCAAACCACCTCCTGTATGTAAAATCAGGCAAACCTCACAGTGTGAGCCCCTGATTAGACAACCAAAATCTAATTATAATGACAGACATCACCATTTGGTAACAATTGAATTATCTGGGTATATAAGGAAAAAGAGCAGAAAAGTTCGGGGAGTCTGTAGGTTGACTGCCTGCACAATCGCTGTGTGTAACTCTATTGACAGGTAATAATTTCTACAAATTCTGTGTACACACTGAAAAACGCTCACAGTTTGCGCACTCTGTCCCCTCGAGAACAGAACGCGTGTGCTCTTTACTTAGACAGAGCACGCAAAGGTCATGAGTGTCACCAGGTGTGAGAAACCTCTCACACGGGTCAGCACACTTCCTAAATCGATTGTTTGCAATAGTCGTTTTTTTAACTCACAGTGCAGTTAAACAGTCCCTGAAGATGAAAAGAGGATGACATGTTCTCTATGTGCCCCTTTTATACTTCCGGGTCACGCTAGAGCATGACGTCATGGCTGATGCCGTCCAACAAGGTTGTCGTGATTATACAGTGTTTCAGTCATCAGTCACGCTGAAGCGTTCCCCTAGAGCTTTGACGCAGTGCAAGTTCCCTTTCGAAAGGAAACTCTGGCCACAGCTGACCGTCTTAGTTAAGGGAATAACATAGTTTAATATGAAAAACCAGTAGAGTGTCCCTTTAAACAGTGAGAAATGTACAATGGATTTAGAGAAAATGTTTATTTTAATCACAGGATCCTTCGTTCCCAGCCCCTACCATTCATCACTGCAGCAATGCCCTCTGAACCAAAAGTGGCAGTTTCCACAGGATTAGATCTCACTGATTTATAACTGCTTTAAAAGTTGAAGCTTGAGATTATGGTAAAAGGGGCGTTACAATACCGACACAACATACACTGAAAAAAGTGAAACTACTGTGTCTTTCATTTAAAGCGCATTTTTATATTGGACTAAAGTGAAAATCACAGTTTCTGATTTAAACCTGTTTTGTTCAGTTTTCCTTAAAGCAAATAACAAACACAAAATAATGATACTTTGGACCAACCTAAAAAAAATACTGTAATTTGTTACAGCTAAATTTATTAGTTTTTCTCAAGCTATATATTTGATTTGGTTTAAACTTAAAATTTTAATTTAATATCAATCAAGTCTGTTCAACAAAAAGTTAAAGTAAACCTGAAGAAGTGTTATATTAAGTGATAATTGAGCATTATTGAAGACACCTGATGTTAACAAGCAGAAAAACATAATTTTTAAGTCACCGTTATGGAGATGAGTGTTTGCTTTAGTTGGGCTCTTGACCCTCAAATCATTTACTTTACATTTTTTTGGTTGCTGTACGTGAGTTATAACAGCCAGACGAACAAATAGAAAAGGTGATCTGATGATATTGGTTGTGTTTTAACATAATCATTATTTCACAATCGTTTGAGTCATTGAACTCATTTGAGTCCAATTTAGATCTATTTTATTAATTATAGCATGACTGTCCTTGTACGGCATAATATTTAAACCTTTTACAATGTAATCCAAATTTTTTTTTTTTTAACATTTCTCATATACCAAAAAAAAAAAAGATTTTGTTTAGTTTTTAAAAACACAGACATCAAGAATCAGCCTGTGAATCTCATCAATGGTGACAATTATAAAGCATGTTGCAGTGCATTCTGGGTACCACCAATTAAAACTCATTCATGGCTCCCATCATGCATTGCTGCATGAATAAATAATGAGCTTGTGTTCAGAGGTGATCTGTTTGTCACCATTGCTGAGATTCATACGCTAATTATTGATGCCTGTGTTTGCCAACATAAGGGGCTTAGAAGGTTTCTTTTTATTGATTAGATAATTTGGATTACATTGAAAATGTTAAAAATAAGATGCTGTACAAGGCCATTGCTGCTATAATTAATAAAGTAAACCTAAATTGGGCTCTACATAAGTTCAGTGATTCATGTCAAGAGATTGTGTAATATTGATTGTTTTGTTCATCTGGCTGTTATATCTCATGTACAGCAGCAAAATAACATCTAAAGTTAATGATTTAAGGGCCAAGAGCCCAATTAAAACACACACTGATCTCCACAACGGTGACTTAAAAATTACGGTTTTCTCCTTCGGTGATTCTGCTTGTTAACATCAGGTGTCTTCAATAATGCTTAATCATCGCTCAATTATTCATTTAATTATCTCATTAACTTTAACACTTCTTCAGTGTTCATTTAACTTTTTGTTGAGCAGAATAACTATTTTGATTGGTATTAAATTAAAATGTAAAGTTTAAACCAAATCAAAAATATAGCTTGAGAAAAACCAATAAATTTAGCTGTAACAAATTACAGTATTTTTTTACGTTGGTCCAAAGTATAATTTTTTTCAGTGTACTGGGTCAGCTGGTCAATCAGATCACACTGCGCTTTTCAGAAGGAGGGGCTTTGTAGAAATCGATGCGTTTTAAAAAGATGGGGCATAGAGGAGCAACAATAATGTACACTATTTGGAAAATTATGTATTTTTTGAACTTTAAAGCATGTTAACATATTCAATTACACCCAATACACAAAATAATGATCTTTGAAAAAAGCATCATATGGCCTCTTTAAACCGCTTCTGTCAGAAAACTCAACAGCTTTCGCATGTCTTATATATAAAAAAAGTCTCGGCTCAGAAACACATTTAGAATTAATTTTTTTGTGGTTCTTTGACTACCCACTCAAGAGTGTTCTTGCGTCCTGCTTTTGGGTCGAGAAACACGGTTGAGAAACACTAATCTCTATTGTGTCAGATATTATCATCATTCTGCTATGCTATAGTTAATCAGTAATAATATACTTATTATGGTAAAGTTTTACAGCAGTTTGTTGTTTAAAACAGGACACTAAAAGCAGCTTTGCCAAGTCATAGAGAGGACAAAGAGAAATCGCACGTCACTCACCACTGTCACTTTCACTTGTGGTTTCCACAGTGAGAGTTCTATTGTTGTTTGAAATTATGTATCTTGTGTTGTCCAGTGCAATATCATTGTTATTCACTTTCCATTTTATTGGTTCTTTTGCAAAGTCTGGGGTATACAATTCAGGTCCAGCTTTTGCAAAGGATATAATTCATCTGTTGTGAAGTCCTTTTGTTCTGACAATAAAAACCATATAGATTGAATATAACAAATATGATAGAACTAAGAAATGTGAAGGGTTTTAGATTAGGCATCAACTATCCTTACCACTTTGAGCAAAAGCATCTTTAGCTAAAACAATTCCTTGTGCTCTTAGAGAGTCAGAAACATCTGTGTGTGCTGCTTTAAAATCAAGGTTGTTAGATGTTGCACTTATTGTGTAATCTGCTATAACACTACCAGATCTACAGAGTGAAACACAAACCACACCAAGGTGAAAACACTGTATTAATATTGTATTTGAAAAAACAAGTGAATAAATGGGAATGTTGTATAAATAAGAGAGCATTTAAATGATAGATCATACCTGAATCTAGAGACTTTTGTAGAACCAGAAATGTAGCCAGTTAGATTTTTAGAATAACTTGTGTTAATCTGTAAAAACGTAGCAAAAGGTAAGACTTTTAAACAGCATGACATTTTTCACAGGATCATGTTTTTTTTTAGTTTTATCGCTGGGTAAAATGCTGCAGCTAAATTGGGATTCTCCCAGACTCGTGGAAGCATAATATGCACATTCCATTGTATTAAAGGTGCATTGTGTAATATTTCGGAGGATCTGTTGACAGAAATGCAATATCATATACATAGCTATGTTTTCAGTGGTGTATTAATGAACCGTTATGTTTTTATTACCTTAGAATGAGCTATTTCTAGCTACATACACCGCGGTTCCCTTTCATAGGTCTCTCAACTGCGACAGCTATCGCTATGAGAACACCTTGCTGTGACGAATGTCTGAAGCCCTTACCAGAGCCGTTAAATATTTTCGCTATATTGGACGAGTCATGTATTAAGATTAATTTCTATGGCAAGCTGTTTTATTAACACTAATGCCATAGTGGCTGCAGAGTGAACTGACGGTTTCTGATCTCTCTCTCTCTCTATATATTCTGCGCTGCATTCATTCGTGCAAAGAACCTAAAGTCATTGAATAAAACACTGACACAATGATGAACAAGTAACAATAATATTCGCAATAATATATAGTTTTACTGAATAATTAAGTAAACCAAATGTCTTAATTTATCTTTGTAAAGAAACCTCACATTTGTGGGTGCATGGGCTGTGCCAATCATCAACCCAGAGTATTGTAAACTGTAAGGCCTACTTCATCATGAATACTCATGCGGACTGATCACTCATGTATAATCCCTGATACTTGTTCTGGAATGTGGATTAGACTCTTTATATGGACGCTAACCATAATGGGCTCCTTCATCAGTGTTCATCTGTGATCTCTATAATATAAGCAGATTATTGTAATTCAATGTGGACTCATGTCTGTATGGAGTTATGTTCAATTATGCATTTTCTTTGATGAATGTTTGTTTTGTTTTTTGATTTATATTACAAAGGGGTTAAATACTTTAAAATACAGATGGTGGATGATCTGAGGATGACTCAAAACTCACTTTAAACCACCATCGAGTATTTCCAGTAGGGATAAATTCTCTAATCTCTAAGCGTGTAGCTTGCGGGCAAGAACGGTACGCGCAATATGTCAGAATTCACCATTAACTAAAAGCTTTTCACCTGCTTTACAACTACCAGAACTGTGTTCCATTTAATCTTGTTGTGTTGCGTAAAAGGAAAGATAGCAACAAGCAGAGACCTCCCCCGTATTATTGGAAAGCCTCTTTGGACATACATATAATAAATAAAACAATAAATAAATAAAGTTTTAATGTCATTTTCTGACAGAAACGATGTCTTCATTTTACAGAACACACATTTAAAACAGAAATGCCTGATAATGGTAATCTTATATTTGCTGAGATAAAAATTACAGCACTAATAATACTGATTATTACTGTAATAGAAATCACAGTAAGTATATAGTGATGCAATTTACAGTAAGCTTACAGAGGAATAGACTACAGCAACTTAGTTCTATTTTCTGCAAGTTGTATTCAAAGTTTTATTCAAAAATCAACATGTTCTTTTTTATAAACAATTTAATACGAAACATGGAATACTCACGGCTGTCTCAATTTGTCCAGATAAATCTTTGTAGTTCTTGCTATTAGAGTCAGCAAGACTGGTGTCATAAGTCCGAACTATTTTTATTGACATTCCAATAACTGTAAAACAAATGTACATGTATGTGCATTGTGTCAGGTATAAAACAATCCTCAATATACAATACAATATACAAATATGAAAATACTGAGGGTATTCAAGATAAACAATGCTGCCCCCGCCCCTCCCTCCAAAAAAAATGAACCCATGAAAAATGAACAAAACTTATTTCCTGTTATTGTTATTTGCCTGTGCCCCTGCTAATACAAATTATATTGATTCAGAGATATATTTTTGTGCAGTAAGGTAGTAAAGAAAAAGACATCATTAAAGTAATTCATTGGACGTTACTCCATAAAATTGAGACTGTAGTCACATGGATTACTTTAATGATGTCTTTACTACCTTTGTGAGGCTTGAAAGGGGTTGCGTAGACTGTCAATGGAGGGACAGAAAGGTCACAGATTTCATCAAAAAATTTCATTTGAGTTCCGAAGATGAGGAAAACTTTTACCGATTTGGAACAACATGAGGGTGAGTAATTAATGACAGAATTAATTTTTTTGGGTGAAGTAACCCTTTAAGTGTCCACCGAATTAACAGATTTTAGTAACAGTTCTTACTACTAATACAAATCTTCTCCATCATCACAATTGTTGTGCTTTATTACAAATTTTGTTTTACCGGGCATACCTATTGTTGCAGCTGTTGGTGCTTGTGTTGGTGATGCTGGTGGTGTTATTGTTGATGATGTTATTGTTGGAACTGAAGAAAACAGAAATGACTTGGTTTGAAAATTCAGCCTCTATTCTCTTGTGTGTCACACACACCGTTTGGACTTTGTTTTCAGTTTGCACCGTTTCCCTGAGTTCATTGTCATGTTTATTAATTGATTAGTTATTTAGTTCAGCTGTGTTCACCCATTATCACTATTTAAGTTCTCTCTGTTTCTGCTCAGTTTGTCTTGCCTTGTTTTAAAAAAAAAAAAAAAAAAAACCTGTGTTCCTGTTTACCTGAGAGTTATATTAAAATACTTCTGATAATAATTAATTCGTTACATTTATATTGCGCTTTTTCTGGGACCTCAAAGTGCTTTACATGGAAGGGGGGGGGGGGGGGGGGGGGTCTCCTCAACCACCACCAATGTGCAGCATCCACCTGGATGACGCGACAGCAGCCATATTGCGCCAGAACGCCCACCACACACCAGCTTACAGGTGGAGAGGAGACAGTGATGAAGCCAATCAGTATATAGGGATTATTAGGAGGCCATGATGGACAGAGGCCAATGGGCAAATTTGGCCAGGATTTCGGGGTTACATCCCTACTCTTTATCAAAGTCATCCTGGGATTTTTTATGACCATAGAGAGTCAGGACCTCAGTTTAACGTCTCATCCGAAGGACGGTGGTTTTTACCAGTATAGTGTCCCTGTCACGATACTGGGGCGTTAGGACCCACACAGACCACAGGGTGAGCGCCCCCTGCTGGCCTCACTAACACCTCTTCCAGCAGCAACCTGGTTTTCTCAGGAGGTCTCCCATCCAGGTACTAACCGGGCTCAGCCCTGCTTAGCTTCAGTGGGCAACCAGTCTTGGGCAACAGGGTGATATGGCTGCTGGTGACATGATCCTTCATCATCGTCTTCCTGTTTGTTCCTACTTCAAACCTTGACATTGTGCATTCTTTATACATTCTTTACATTTTCTAAAATCTTTATAAAGTCACTGACTGAAATAAGCATTAAAACGCTTAAAGGGCACCTATTATGGAATTTTGAAAATGAACTTTCATGTAGTGTGTAACAGAGATCTAAGTGAACAAAAAGTTCACGTAAAAGTTTTATATATGAACGTTCACCGTAAAAAAAGTCATGTCTCTTTTAAAAGTATGAGTCGACTCTGAGCCAATTTAATGAATCGTTCTTCCAATGAGTCATTTTCCTTTTCGTTGTGACGTCAAGATGAAAAATGATCAAATTGGCCATGCCCACTCATTGCGCGCGCCACGCAGACACCAGGGAAAAGGGGAAAACTTGAAAACATGTCGACAACAAGACGCTGTGTTCTGAAGTGCGAATCAAAAGCGACCTTTTTTTCACTGTCCAGGGACGAGCATGTGAAGAATCAGTGGCTAGAGTTTATATTTAAAAATAAATGCGTATTATAAGACAAGAAAAGTGTTTTTTGTCATTGCATGCATGTAAAACTGTTGTTGGGGACTCTCAAAACAATATTAGGAAAATTTTAAATGCCATAATAGGTGCCCTTTAATGCTCTACACAGAAAAATATTCTCATTATTTCTCATTAATCACCTTACCTTATTATCTACGGTAAAATACACACAAATCTGAATATACAGAATGTACCTCTACATGTGTTATTGATGCTGATGGTTAGATTTGAGTTTGTTGCAGTGAATCCATACAAACACGAGCAGTTGTAACTTCCTGCTTCATTTGTGCAGTTGGAATGTGGACCACATACAGACGGACTGAACTGACATTCATTTATATCTGGAAAGAGACAAACAATTTTTTATATCTCAATATGTAATACTGTTTTCTTACAGTTCTCAATACTAATATGAATCTTCACCATCAACATACTGTATACAGTTTTCGTGCTTTATTTCAGATTGTGTTTTACTGGACACACCTGTTGTTGTCATTGTTCTTGTTGATGGTGCTTGTGAAGGCACGTTTATAAAAGCTACATAAACGTCCTTATTTTAACTAAGGCCTACTCCTGGCTTAATCTAAGCCCTGTCTGTAATACCAGACCATAATGTTACACTGGTACACAAAAACTGGATGGCATTATTCATCTTACCGTATTATCTACAGTAATAATACACACAAATCTGAATATAGAATGTACCTCTACATGTGTTATTGATGCTGATGGTGAGACTTGAGTTTGTTGCAGTGAATCCATACAAACACAAGCAGTTGTAACTTCCTGCTTCATTTGTGCAGTTGGAATGTGAACCACATACAGACGGGCTGAACTGACATTCATCAATATCTGGAAAGAGACAAACACTTTCCATATCTCAATATTTAATACAATTTTCTAGTTAGAAAAAATATAATGAAATAAAAAAGTTTTATCAACATCTGAAAAACTGCTGGGGTTCTGTCACGATTCCCCTATGTCTGTGTTCCTAGACTTCATTTTAAATTTCTGTCCTTCATTTAGTCCCTGGTTATTTGTGTAGTGTAAATCCTCAGTCACTGTCCATTCATTGTCTTGTGTTAAAGGTACAATATGCAGGATTTTTCGCCACCAGGGACTGCTACCTCTTACAATAACAAAGCAGTATATTGATGATGTATATTCCGCATTAAGCGCAATTATGGATCTTGTCGTCAAGCTGATCTTTTATGGATGAGTGAATACATTGATGTTTTTAACATGACTGTGGTATGAAGCAGGGCGCGATTGCTAGACGCATACCAGCGCCACACGCAACGCGAGTCCCGTGGATATAAAGGAATAAGGACATTACATTCTACCGAACTACACGCAAGTGCTGAATTAATACTCACACAGGTCAGTTTATTAGACGAATGAAACTTGATGTAACGCAGCGCTGTTTCACTTGCTCTAACAGTTACACTATCAAACTTAAGTCACGGTCAAGTCCAAGTTAGTTGCGGACGTGGAGCTCTCGGCATCTCGTAAGATGTTGATCTTTGTTTTAGTCTTTTTGTCTCAAAGTCTGCTTGCCATGGTCCATAATGTTTGAACAAAACAACAACAGCGTGAGCGTCCTGCTAGGTATTACGGGCATAACCCAGTCAATGTCTGTCGCCATGGTTACTTTGGCAGTACAAGGTCAAACCTGGCGGAAACCGGGGGTAAAGGGGATATGACACCATTGACTGGCGACTCCTCACCCCTGCTCACACGCCCCTTTTCCTTGGTTAAAAGCGCAATTTTCTCAAGATTTACAAATAGTTGGAAACATTTGGGATATTGTAAGTAATCAACTAAACAAAATATAAAACATTGGCCTACTGGTTTTTGGATATTTTACTGCAAAATTCCTACATATTGTACTTTTAACGTTTCATGCTGGTATTTATCTCTGTTTGAAAACTAGTTTTTAATAAATGTGTTTTCATCATTCCTCTGCATTAATCATCTTTATTGGGGATTATCAAGTCAAGCCAGAGCGTGACAGACATCAAATATTTTTGCACAAAAATTAGATTTAAATTCACAGTTGCTTTTGACACGGTTGAATAAAAAAACATTAGTACAAAAAAAATATGAATATAAATTTTTTCTTACATGAAACCAATAAATTAAAAAGCAAAGCATTTATCTATCTATAATTTGTTTTCCTTAAGGCGGGCGTACACTGTGCGAGTTCGGACACTCGGGAGGTCGTGAGATATTGCACACGTTACGAGTCAGTTAACTTGATAATTGCATCAAAGCAGCTGGTACATGAGAGACTTTAACATGCAAAGCTATAAAATAATTGTATGTATTTTGTATACCTTAAATCAATTTATTTCTAGAAGCCAAAATGTAAAATAAACTGATGACTTCGTATCAAAATATAGATATATGGTCACTGACTTGAATGAAGTCAGCATTGCATGAATAGATTTCAGTAACAGTTCTCAATACAAATATGAATCTTCACCATCAACATATTGTCACATTCACGTTTACCTTCATCACCTACATTCACTACATTTCCCAGCATTCCCCTGGATCCTCACCTGCACTCGATTCCCTCATCACCACACCTGATCTCCATCACGTCATCTCATCACCAGCACGGACTATATAACACTCACTCTCCCTGCAGTCACGGTCTGATCTCGTCAATGCCTGACACACAGACTCACCCATGCTATACCAAAGCCTTACCTGCTACTTACCTGCTACTCACCTGTTCCTGTTGGATTATCTTCATCATCATCTACCGTCTCCAGTTCCCAGCCGTTCTACTGCAGCCCTTTCCAGTGACGGGTCATCATCTTCTGTAACAGAGACTCTGATTATTCCTGTGGCTAAGTCCATCCAATTATCATCTGTTAAGATACTCACCATAACTCCGTCTGCTTCTGCTGTTTCAGTAAATAAACACTGATTTCACTTATTACCTGTCTGTCTCCTGCATCAACCGTGACAGAAGATCAGACCGCCCCAAGATGGACGATGGGGTAAAAATTATCGTCCTGGCTCAGGAGAGCCAAAGTTGGTATTCTTTTGTGGAAGGCTTTATCCGCATCGCACTCGTCAGTAACGTGGCTGACGAGCGATTGAGTACCTTATTCTGGCTCGGGGCCAGATTTCACCACCAGATCGACCTTCCAGACACCACCGGACTCAGCTGGAGGGAGACCGTGATCCGGTGTCTGGAGAGTGTCGGTTCCCGACCCGGAACACACCCATCCAGCACAGAGCCTTCACCGCTGGTCCCGTCCAGCACAGAGCCTTCGCCGCTGGTCCCGTCCAGCCCATTTGAGCCTTCGCCGCTGGTCCCGTCCAGCCCATTTGAACCTTCGCCGCTGGTCCCATCCAGCACAGAGCCTTCGCCGCTGGTCCCATCCAGCACAGAGCCTTCGCCGCTGGTCCCATCCAGCACAGAGACGCTACCCGCTGGCCCCTGCCAGTATGGACCTAATAGACTTTTTCACTGAACCAGAGCCCGTTGACCCAGCGCCAGAGCCAGAGCCCGTTGACCCAGCGCCAGAGCCAGAGCCCGTTGACCCAGCGCCAGAGCCAGAGCCCGTTGACCCAGCGCCAGAGCCAGAGCCCGTTGACCCAGCGCCAGAGCCAGAGCCCGTTGACCCAGCGCCAGAGCCAGAGCCCGTTGACCCAGCGCCAGAGCCAGAGCCCGTTGACCCAGCGCCAGAGCCAGAGCCCGTTGACCCAGCGCCAGAGCCAGAGCCCGTTGACCCAGCGCCAGAGCCAGAGCCCGTTGACCCAGCGCCAGAGCCTGAGCCCGTTGCCTGCCCGCCAGAGACCGCCGTCCAGCCAGAGACCGCCGTCCAGCCAGAGACCGCCGTCCAGCCAGAGACCGCCGTCCAGCCAGAGACCGCCGTCCAGCCAGAAACTATATTCCCACCCTGCCTCCCTCTCCCACCTCCGCTATTGATGTCTTCATGCTCTACTGCCTCGCCTCTTCTGAGCCCTGTCGACCCTGCTGCCCATCCACAGCTACCCCCCAGTATCGCTGTGGAGCCGCCTCTGGTCTCCAAGCCTCAGCATCGCCCTCGTCAGTGGATCCCCTGTCCTTGCCTCAATACCCTGAACCTCTGACTCCACCTTGGTCCTCCGACCCTACAGCCTCTCTGCGGCTCATTGTGCCCTCACCTCCGCCGGGTCTTGTCAGCCCGATAGCTCCACCAGGCTCACTCCTCCTTCCTTCCTCACATTGGTCAGCCGTCACCCTGGTTCCACCTCGGGACTCCGTGCTACCGGCTGTGCCTCTGCCCTGCATCCCTTCTGCTCCACCGGGCTCCATCTTCCCTCCTGCTCCTCAGTCGTCCTCCCTCGCACTGGTTACGCCACGGGCTTCCAGAGCCCCTTCTCCGTGTCGATCCCATGAGCCTGCAGATCTGCCTTGGCCCTCCAGACCTGTGGTGTCACCTCGGCTCTGGGTCCATTCGGCACAGTTGGGGATCTTGGAAACTTCTACTGGGTCTTCACCGCCATGGCCACCCGAAGGGGTTTCACCGCCATGGCCACCCGAAGGGGTCTCACCGCCATGGCCACCCGAAGGGGGCTCACCGCCATGGACGCCCGAGGGTCCCACAGCTCCGCCCTGGACACGTCCTCTCTCATCTGCTCCGCCTTGACTCCTCTGCAGCGCGAGGTCGCGCTTTCCGGAGGGGGGTGTAATGTCACATTCACGTTTACCTTCATCACCTACATTCACTACATTTCCCAGCATTCCCCTGGATCCTCACCTGCACTCGATTCCCTCATCACCACACCTGATCTCCATCACGTCATCTCATCACCAGCACGGACTATATAACACTCACTCTCCCTGCAGTCACGGTCTGATCTCGTCAATGCCTGACACACAGACTCACCCATGCTATACCAAAGCCTTACCTGCTACTTACCTGCTACTCACCTGTTCCTGTTGGATTATCTTCATCATCATCTACCGTCTCCAGTTCCCAGCCGTTCTACTGCAGCCCTTTCCAGTGACGGGTCATCATCTTCTGTAACAGAGACTCTGATTATTCCTGTGGCTAAGTCCATCCAATTATCATCTGTTAAGATACTCACCATAACTCCGTCTGCTTCTGCTGTTTCAGTAAATAAACACTGATTTCACTTATTACCTGTCTGTCTCCTGCATCAACCGTGACACATATACAGTTTTCGTGCTTTATTACCAATTTTGTTTTACTGGACACACCTGTTGTTGCCGTTGTTCTTGTTGATGGTGCTTGTGAAAGCACGTTTATAAAAGCTACAAAAACGTCCTTATGTTAACTAAGGCCTACTCCTGGCTTAATCTAAGCCCTGTCTGTAATACCTGACCATAATGTTATACTGGTACACAAAAACTGGATGGCATTATTATCTTACCGTATTATCTACTACAGTAATAATACACACAAATCTGAATATAGAATGTACCTCTACATGTGTTATTGATGCTGGCGGGGAGACTTGAGTTTGTTGCAGTGAATCCATACAAACACGAGCAGTTGTAACTTCCTGCTTCATTTGAGCAGTTGGAATGTGAACCACATACAGACGGACTGAACTGACATTCATCAATATCTGGAAAGAGACAATCACATTTAATATCTCAATATGTAATACAATTTTCTAGTTAGAAAAAATAAAATAATATATAAAGTTTTTATCAACATCTGAAAAACCGCTGGGGTTCTGTCACGATTCCCCTATGTCTGTGTTCCTAGACCTTATTTTAAATTCCTGTCCTTCATTTAGTCCCTGGTTATTTGTGTAGTGTAAATCCTCAGTCATTGTCCATTCATTGTCTTGTGTTAACGTTTCATGCTAGTATTTATCTCTGTTTGGATACTAGATTTTATTACATGTGTTTTCATCATTCCTCTGCATCAAGCATCTTTATTGGGGATTATCAAGTCAAGCCAGAGCCTGACAGACACGCTCCCCACGGCTAGGGTCCCGCTTCTGTCGAGGCAGAGCGGCGGCTTCAGTCGTGGGATCGCAAATGGATCTGGCAGCGGGGTTTGAGACGGGCCCCGCCCTTTCTCAGCCTTCACCTGTCAGATCCACAGCCTCAGTTTGGAAGCACGCGCTGTGGTTTCTTCCGCCCAGGCTGAGGCTCCCGTACTACAATTATCCAGTTCAGAGGAGCTGGATGTTGTCAGTATCGGGATGGAGGATACTGAGGACTCGTCACTTCAGTCCCCCGAGAATGAGGAGCTTATGGAGGTTCTCACACGTGCAGTCGAAAAATTAGGCATTGAGTGGCCAGCAGATAGGCAGGAGTCTAAATCTCGTAGTAAACTCGATGAACGATTTCTACCTTCTCGTCTGCAACCTCCAACGCTGGTGCTTACCGTTATTATCTACAGTAATAATACACACAAATCTGAATATAGAATATACCTCTACATGTGTTATTGATGCTGATGGTGAGACTTGAGTTTGTTACAGTGAATCCATACAAACACGAGCAGTTGGTACTTCGTGCTTCATTTGAGCAGAATGTGGACCACATACAGATGGACTGAACTGACATTCATTTATATCTTTAAAGAGACAAACACATTTAATATCTCAATATGTAATACAATTTTCTAGTTAGAATTTTTTTTTTTTTTTTTTTTTTAACAACAACTGAAAAACTGCTGGGGTTCTGTCACGAATCCCCTATGTCTATGTTTCTAGACTTCATTTTAAATTCCTGTCCTTCATTTAGTCCCTGGTTATTTGTGTAGTGTAAACCCTCAGGGCTCTATCTTGCACCCGGCGCAAATGACTTTGTACACTGACGCATGTATCATTCCTATTTTGCACCCGCGCAAAGCGGGCTTTTCCCTCCACAGACACATGTCGGTATACTAGGAAATTAACTTGCGCTCCCTGGGCGGGTCGGCGCAAAAAGGAGGCGTGTTTCGGCGCAAACATTCCCAAGTGCTATTTTGCAGTTCCAGAAAACAATTCTTCCACTGACCAGAAAAAACCTAGTCTAAAGTCAGTGGCGCGTTGTTCATAATGCTATTTTAAGTGCGCATGCTTGGCCATAATGTAGCGGGTGCACAACGCGCATACACTTTGATTCTCTCATCAACACAGATGCAGCAGTTTTTATTTTTGCAAATCATACATTATAACAAGAAAAAATATTACCACACGAGGGAAATCATTGTGGTGTCCATGAAGATGTGAAAAAATAGGCATAAATCTAGCTTAAACATTTACCCAAATTTTTCAGGCAAATTGTAGTAATGACGGATCACAAGGCGAGCATTTGTGCTTATAAAACTTAAACTTTTTTATTTGTTTTTGAAATGGCCGATCATTTCGCTAGATAAGACCCTTATTTATCGTCTGGTATCGTTTAAAGCCCTTTGAAGCTGCACTGAATCTGTCATTTGGACCTTGAACCGTTTGGGTCCCATTGAAGTCCATTATATGGAGAAAAATCCTGGAATGTTTTCATCAAAATCGTTAATTTCTTTTCGACTGAAGAAAGAAAGACATGGACATCTTGGATGACATGGGGTGAGTAAATTATCAGCAAAAGTTTTTTTAAAAGTGAACTAATCCTTTAAATGTGTTTTCATCATTCCTCTGCATTAATCATCTTTATTGGGGATTATCAAGTCAAGCCAGAGCGTGACAGACATCAAATATTTTTGCACAAAAATTAGATTTAAATTCACAGTTGCTTGTGCAGCTGTGCTGCTTTTGACACGTTTGAATAAAAAAACATTAGAACAAACAAAAATATGAATATAATTTTTTTCTTACATGAAACCAATAAGTTAAACAGCAAAGTATTTATCTATCTATAATTTGTTTTCCTTAACATGCAAAGCTATAAAATCATTTTATGTTATGTTATGTTATACCTTGAATCAGTTTATTTCTAGGAGCCAAAATGTAAAAAAAACTGATAAGACTTTGTATCAAAATGAAGATATATGGTCACTGACTTAATATCTGTATAAAGGGCTTCAGTCTGCATTGAATAAACAGATTTCAGCAACAGTTCTCAATACTAATATGAATCTTCACCATCAACATATACAGTTTTCCTGCTTTATTACAGATTTTGTTTTACTGGACACACCTGTTGTTGCCGTTGTTCTTGTTGATGGTGCTTGTGAAGGCACGTTTATAAAAGCTACATAAACATCCTTATTTTAACCAAGGCCTACTGTACTCCTGGCTTAATCTAAGCCCTGTCTGTAATACCTGACCATAATGTTATTCTGTTACACAAAAACTGGACGGCATTATTATCTTACCGTATTATCTACTACAGTAATAATACACACAAATCTGAATATAGAATGTACCTCTACATGTGTTAATGATGCTGGCGGGGAGACTTGAGTTTGTTGCAGTGAATCCATACAAACACGAGCAGTTGTAACTTCCTGCTTCATTTGAGCAGTTGGAATGTGGACCACAGACAGACAGACTGAACTGACATTCATCAATATCTGGAAAGAGACAATCACATTTAATATCTCAATATGTAATACAATTTTCTAGTTAGAAAAAATAAAATAATATATAAAGTTTTTATCAACATCTGAAAAACCGCTGGGGTTCTGTCACGATTCCCCTATGTCTGTGTTCCTAGACCTTATTTTAAATTCCTGTCCTTCATTTAGTCGCTGGTTATTTGTGTAGTGTAAACCGTACTCGGTTACTAACGTAACCTCGGTTCTCTCTAGAGAGGGAACGAGTACTGCGTAATATCTTACGCTATGGGGAAAACTCTTTTCCACGAGATATTGAAGCCAAAAATTATCCTTATTTTTTTATTAATGTAAAACGCTTTGAGGCAGCAAGCAGACATAGGCGAGACAGCTCGCGCGCCTATTGGCTGCCCTGCGGCAACAGCAGCAGCCTATCGAGAGAGGCTCTGCGTGACGTCACGACGAATGGGGGCCTTTCGCGCCCATATCGTCACGTCCCGCCAGAAAGGGCGTGGTCTCGCCCTAGAAATAGGCTCGATAGCTGCTCTTACGTTGGTTTTCATCGCCGAAGCGAACCAGAGCTTATTCCAAGCACGGCAAGATACGCAGTACTCGTTCCCTCTCTAGAGTGAACCGAGGTTATGTTAGTAACCGAGTACGTTCTCTTACGAGAGTATCTCTCGTACTGCGTAATATCTTACGCTATGGGGAACACAATGCAACACGCCGTGCTGGTAGGGATCCAACACCAAAGTCCCAGGGGCCGAAGCCCGGGGCGCATATAGTGCATAATCACCATAAACTCACAGAGAGTGAGGGAAGAGAGGCTAGAAGCATCATTCCCTGTAAAATAGCATCCGAAAGGAGCTAATCATGTGACAAATAGAGCATACCGTCAGGGTGAACATTCAGCCTGAACTGGGTGGCCACATGTGTGTCAACATTTTTAATGAGCTGCTGTACCGGTCAGTGAGCAATACGCAGGTCAAACTCAGTATCCGAGCCGCACAGCGGGCAGATAGCACTGAATTTTATACCGCCAAAAGCTTAGCTTGTAAGGCGGGAACCTCCAGGTTATAGTATTTTATAAATGTAGACGGCGAGGCCCAGCCCGCGGCCATACAAATATCTTGCAGGGTAACCCCGCTAGACCATGCCCACGAGGAGGCCATGCCTCTTGTGGAGTGCGCTCTAACAGTCAAAGGGCACTGTAGGCCCTTAGAAGTGTAAGCCAGCGCTATGGCACCGACTATCCATCTCGATAGGCTCTGTTTCGAAGCGGCAAGTCCCTTAGCACGGCCGCCAAACGAAACGAAAAGCTGCTCAGTCTGTCTGAAACCAGACGAGCGGGACACATAAGCCCTTAGTGCCCTGACAGGGCAAAGGAGACTCGCGTCCTTCTCCTCATTGAGAACCGGAAGGGCAGACAGGGAAATCACCTGGGCCCTGAACGGTGTGTTGAGGGATTTTGGCACGTAGCCGTGCTTCGGTTTGAGTATGACCTCTGAGTCATTAGGTCCAAACTCCATGCATGACGCGCTCACTGAAAGCGCTTGCAAGTCCCCTACGCGCTTCACTGAAGCGAGAGCCATAAGAAACGCTGTCTTGAAAGACAAGTGTTTCATGTCTGACGACTGGATTGGCTCGAATGGGGCACCTTTCATGGCCTCTAAGACCGTGGAAAGGTCCCATGTCGGGACTGAAGGGGGCCTGGGAGGGTTTAGCCTCCGAGCTCCTCTAAGGAAACGCACGACTAAGTCGTTCTTTCCTAGTGACTGGCCAGACACCGGTTTTGCAAACGTTGCTATGGCCGCCACGTATACTTTGAGCGTGGAAGGGGACCTGCCCTTATCCAGTAGCTCCTGAAGGAAGGAAAGCACTTCCGTAACCCCGCAGTCTACAGGTGAAAAGCCCTGCGCTTGACACCAAGCAGAGAACACAGACCACTTCGAGGAGTAGAGCCGTCTGGTAGACGGGGCTCTAGCCTGCGCGATCGTGTTTAACACTCCCTCTGGGAGGTCAGCGGGTACCCGTTGATGGCCCATGCGTGCAGGGACCACAAATCCGGGCGAGGATGCCAAATCGAGCCTTCCGCCTGAGAGAGGAGGTCTCTCCTCAACGGTAAAGGCCATGGGGCAGCGCTGGTCAGCTGCATCAGGACAGGGAACCACGACTGGTTTGTCCAGAGCGGAGCTATGAGTAGCACTGGGCATCCCTCCCTCCTGATTCGCTCCAACACCTGAGGCAGGAGTGAGACAGGGGGAAAAGCATATTGGGGGCAGCAGGGCCAAACATGGGCCAGCGCGTCCCGGCTTTTCGAGAAGAATCTCGGGCAGTGAGCGTTTTCTTGGGACGCGAACAGGTCCACCTGCGCTTTGCCAAACGTTTCCCACAGCAGCTGGATAGTCTGCGGGTGCAGAGACCATTCTCCTGCTGGGACGTTGTTTCTGGACAGCCTGTCTGGTCCCACATTTAGGTGACCAGGCACATGCGCCGCTCTCAGCGAGAGCAGGTTGTGCTGAGCCCAGACCAGGAGGCGCTCTGTCAGCCTGTAAAGGTTTCGGGACCTGACGCCGCCCTGGCGATTTATGTACGCCACCACTGACATGTTGTCCGACCGGACCAATACGTGGTGGCCTTTTATCTGGGGACAGAAGCGCCGTAGCGCTTTGTCGACTGCTATTAATTCCAAGCAGTTTATGTGAAGGAGCTTCTCCCATACTGACCATAGGCCAGCTAGCGGTCTGCCCTCGAGCAGCGCTCCCCACCCCGATGTGGAGCGTCCGTAGACACCACCCTCACACTCAAGGGGATCCCCAGACTCACACCTAACTGATACCAGTCGGTTACTTTCCATGGTTTCAGAGCTGAAATGCACTGAAGGTCGACCCTGAGGCGAAATAGACCTGCGGTCCACGCCCTGGGGGGAACTCGGGCTTTTAGCCATAGCTGCAGTGGGCGCATGCGGAGCAGGCCCAACTGGAGTACGGAGGCTGCTGAGGCCATCAGACCCAGCATTTTCTGAAACCTTCTAAGCGGGACTATAGAACCGTGGCGGAAGGATTTCGCGACGTGCTGAATATTCAATCCGCGCTCCGGTGACAGGCGTGCCGTCATGGATAGCGAGTCCAACACTGTTCCCAGAAAGGAAATTCTCAGACTGGGGAGCAGTGAGCTTTTCGCCCAATTGACTGTAAGGCCCAGCTCCTCGAGGTGCTCGAGTAATGCGGCCCTGTGTTCTATGAGCTCCGTTCGTGAACGAGCTAGAATCAACCAATCGTCCAAGTAGTTCAAAAATCGCATGCCCCGAAGTCTCAGGGGGGCGAGTGCCGCGTCCATGCACTTCGTGAACGTACAGGGTGCTAGGGACAGGCCGAACGGCAGGACTGTGTATTGATATGCCTGGCCCTCGAAGGCGAATCTCAAGAATCGCCTGTGATGGGACGCTATTTGTATTTGAAAATAGGCGTCTTTAAGATCTATTGACATGAACCAGTCTCCTTGGCGCACTTGCGTGAGGATTTTCCTGGCTGTAAGCATTCTGAACTGGCGCTTCGAGCGTTCTGTTCAGCAGTCGCAGATCTAGAATGGGTCTGAGCCCACCATCTTTTTTCGGTACCAGAAAATATCTGCTGTATAAGCCCCCTTCGCTCTGAGCCTGAGATAAAGGTTCTATAACCCCTTTCCTCAGTAGTTTCGCTATCTCGGCTCGAAGTAGATGAGATACTTCGCTTTTCACCATAGTTTCGACGCGCGCCGTGTAACGGCGAGGGCGTTGAGCGAATTGTAGCGAATAGCCTCTCGTTATAGTGTTCAACACCCATTCTGATACCCCGGGAAGCCTTGACCACGCATCTGCGTGAATAGCTAAGGGTAGAATGAAATCTGGGCTCTGGCCGCGGCAGAACGGCGGCTCGAGAGCCCCTGTGTACTGGGAACACAACACCTTGTTTACAGCGTTCGAGGCGGGGGGGGGGGGGGCGCGCTGATCACAGCGGGCAGCCTGGCCGCGCTCAGCTTCTCTATGGCGGGACGCGCAGAGAAAGCGAGCGGGGCGAATCCCGTGGGATTCGGCGTGTGTTAGAGAATGTGGGCACATTTACTACACTGAGAATACTGTCAGCTCGCGCCGACTGAATCAATGCTGTGTTTACAGCGTGCGAGGCGCGCGCTGATCACAGCTGGCAGCCTGGCCGCGCTCAGCTTCTCTGTGACAGGTTGTGCAGAGGAAGCGAGCGGGGGTGAATCCCGTGGGATTCGGCGTGTGTGCCAGAATGTGGGCGTGAGACTGCGGGCACATTAACTGTAATGAGAACACTGTCAGCTCGCGCTGACTGAATCAACGCTGCTGTGTTTACAGCGTGCAAGGCGCGCGCTGATTACAGCGGGCAGCCTGGCCGCGCTCAGCTTCTCTATGACGGGTTGCGCAGAGGAAGTGAGCGGGGGTGAATCTCGTGGGATTCGGCGTGTCAGTGAGAGGATGCGGGCACGGGACAGCGGGCACATTTACTGCACTGAGAACACTTTCGGCCGGAGCCGACTGAATGTGTGTTGGTTTCGTTTTTACAGAAACCAAGGGACACGCAGTGTGTAGTGTAAGCGGGCATTGTATGGGCGCGTTCACTACATAGTCTGCACAATCGACCTGAGTCGATTTTATGTGTGCTAGCCCTGCACCGTGGCGGGCTGTGTCTGGGTGTGGGAATGGGCACTGGGGCGTGGGCATTCTTACAACACTCATAACACCATCGGCTGTAGCCGGAACACCAGAAAATACACTCTTTATTGGATTTATCTGGGTAGCCATAGAAACGGCTTTTGTGCGCAGGCAAGCGGGCTGAGACACCGGCTGCTTCGCTGCGAAATACACTGGGACAGTCACAAAGCATGGAACTGAACGAGCGAGAAGTTTTGTTGGAAATCCGGCCGCAGCGGGATCTGAACACAGTCACTTTCCTAGAGAGACTAGGAAGGCCTTGAGACCTCGGGCTTTACCTCAATCCTCGGCCGGGCCCGCGCTGAGGGGGGGCGGCGTCCAGCAGAGCGAGAGCGCGGTGTCTGATCTCGGGCCTGGCGGCGCTGCTGAGTAGCCAAAACGACGGCCTTTGTGCGCAGGAAAGCGGGCTGTGGAACCAGCTTGCTCACTGCGAAATACACTGGAACAGTCACATTGCTTGGAACTGAACGAGCGAGAAGTTTTGGTGAAATTCCGGCCGCAGAGGGAACTGAACACCGTCGCTTTCCTAGAGAGACTAGGAAGGCCTTGAGACCTCGGGCTTTATCTCAATCCTCGGCCGGGGCCCGCGCTGAGAGGGGCGGCGTCCAGCAGAGCGAGAGCGCGGTGCGTCGAGGAACACGGAGCGCTCAGCTTCCGTCATCTCGGATAGCGTTAGCCACGAATGTCTCTCACCGTCCAGGGAGGAAGGGCGCGGGTCTCGACTGTGACGAAGCTTTGTCTTTCCCGAGAAAGCATCCGCCCAGCCTGTTGCGCAGCGGCAGCGTGGGCGCCTCCCAATCTCGTAAGAGAACCTCAGTCATTGTCCATTCATTGTCTTGTGTTAACGTTTCATGCTAGTATTTATCTCTGTTTGGATACTAGATTTTATTACATGTGTTTTCATCATTCCTCTGCATCAAGCATCTTTATTGGGGATTATCAAGTCAAGTCAGAGCCTGACAGACACGCTCCCCACGGCTAGGGTCCCGCTTCTGTCGAGGCAGAGCGGCGGCTTCAGTCGTGGGGATCGCAAATGGATCTGGCAGCGCGGTTTGAGACGGGCCCCGCCCTTTCTCAGCCTTCACCTGTCAGATCCACAGCCTCAGTTTGGAAGCACGCGCTGTGGTTTTCTTCCGCCCAGGCTGAGGCTCCCGTACTACAATTATCCAGTTCAGAGGAGCTGGATGTTGTCAGTATCGGAATGGAGGATACTGAGGACTCGTTACTTCAGTCCCCCGAGAATGAGGAGCTTATGGAGGTTCTCATACGTGCAGTCGAAAAATTAGGCATTGAGTGGCCAGCAGATAGGCAGGAGTCTAGATCTCGTAGTAAACTCGATGAACGATTTCTACCTTCTCGTCTGCAACCTCCAACGCTGGTGCTCACCGTTTTTTTTCCAGACCTCCACACCGAGGTGTGAAAGTCTTGGAAGAAACCGGCCTCGTACTGTATTTTTAGCCCTCAGACCTCTACTTATTCTAATATCGTGGGGGCTAAATATCATGGTTACGGAGCTATGCCTAAAGCTGAAGAGACCCTTGCCAGTCATCTTACCTCCGAGTCGGCATCCTCTTTTAAAGCACCAGTATTACCTTCCAAGCCTCTCAGAAATACCTCGGCTTTGGTTGGTAAGGTGTATTCGGCGGCAGGTCAGGCCGCGCCATGCCTGCACACAATGTCCATCCTGCAGGAGTACCAGGCTGACTTGTTAAAGAACATTAAAGACAGTGAGGAGGTTAGCTCTGATGCAGTTAGTGAACTGCGTCAGGCTGCAGATTTGTCTCTCCGGGCCACCAAGGAGACGGCCAAGTCATTGGGCCGGTCTATGGCAGCCCTGGTGGCTTCGGAAAGACATTTATGGCTTAACCTCTCTGGTAGGAAGGAAAAAGAGAAAACCTTCCTTCTGGATGCCCCACATTCTCCTGCTGGCCTATTCTGTGACTCAGTAAATTCGGTCATCGTTTGGTTTCAAGAAGAAAAAAAGCAGACGGCGACGTTTCAGAAATACCTCCCACTCTGCGTTCATGTCCCTGGGGCTGCTTGGGTGGGAGCAGTCCCGGCTGTCGACGAGGTCCTCACACCCGGCGCAGCAGAAACAGAGTGTCGCGTCTCGTGCTCCCCCACAAAAAGAACGGGACGTGGCACGGCGCTCGGAGGCGAAGAGAACCCACCGCGAGAGAAAAGAGTTCCCTGCATTACAGGGTGCCCATTCTCTCTCTGTGCCCTCAGGGGCCCATTCTGCCAACCCTGCCTTTATGCCGGGGCGTAGACAGTCCCAGCGAGCGTTTTTCTCGAGGGGCGCTCGCTCCCTCTGAGGAGGGATCCAGAGCAGTCAAACCAGTCGTTCCCTGCCGGTGCGCCGTTACAGGGCACTGTGTTTGCTGATCAAAATACTTCAGAGGCCAGCCTCGAGAGGCTGGTACCCTTAGTAGATTTTCTGGCAGAGTGGAAAAGCCTTCCAAAAATATCTCAGTGGGTCCTGCTAACGATTGAAAAAGGTTACGCTATAAAGTTCAGGTCTCGTCCACCTCGATTCAGAGGGTTCCTGCCCACAGTGGTGGGCCCCGAGCAGGCTCTGGTAATGGAACAGGAGGTGAAAACGCTCCTGCAAAAGGAGGCTATAGAACGGGTTCCTCCTCCCAGCAGGGAGTCAGGTTATTACAGCTGATATTTTATCTAGGGATGTCCCGATCAGGTTTTTTTGCCCTCGAGTCCGAGTCCGAGTCATTTGATTTTGAGTATCTACCGATACCGAGTCCCGATCCGATACTTCTATATTAGGCTACATTACAGGGTATCCGCGGGGTCTTGAAAAGTATTAAAAGGTGATAAATCAATTTTGGGAAAATTAAGACCCTTAAAAAGTATTAAAAAGTCTTATCACGGGTTTATAAAGTCTTAAATTTGGAAAGTATTTTTTCTGAATTAGCTGTCCAACAGTTTGAGTCCCAAAAAACATCGTCAAAGTGTGTGAATTTAGTCATTTTATTAAAAAAATGAACAGGTACATAAAAAACTTGGCTATTTTGGTTGTGTTCGTAAAATTGCCTCTCTGTCATGTCAATCACTGTACTGATGTCAATCACTGTACACTGTACAAATAATGTTTTGGTCATCACATTTAAATATATTTATATATATAATATTTAGATAATATTTGAGTTTTGAAGTGCTGGGAAAAGATGTGTTAAGTACTTGAAAGCATTTCACTATTCCAGGCAAACTTTCATGGCTACAGTTAGTGTTACTATATTAAATCCATGGTGAATGTTGCTGATCTGTGGACTTAAAGCCTATAACTAGTTCATTCACGGCACAATGTTTCTCCTGGTTTGCACGTCAGCGCTGTAGAGATATAATAGAAATCTGCGGTTATAACGGAGAAATTTGAATGCTTCTCACTAGATCTCGCAGCGATGTTATTACTTCAGTGGCGAATTAAAATGCTTTATTCACTGGATCTCTAATAGCGCTGTGTAGTAACAGTGTCGCTTGATCGAGATCGGCTCGCGCTGCACAGATGTTGCTGGTCCGAACTGATAAACGGTCCATACAAGCACAATATAATGAGTAGCGCAGTTTCGTTCCGCTTTCATTACGTTCGTCATTTGATGTTGCGCAACGTTGTGGTGTTGTTCACGTTCACGCCAGCGCGGATTTTGTCGGCAGGAAAAATGATCCAAGGGCCTTGTTTTGGTTTGTATTCGTACACCTAATATACATATATATCCGAGTCCTGATCGGGAAGTGACGTCCGATTCCGATCGAGTCTGAAACCACGTGATCGGGCCCGATTTCCGATCACTTGATCGGATCGGGACATCCCTAATTTTATCGTTCCAAAGAAGGATGGGGGGTTGCGTCCAATCTTAGATCTGTGTTAATAATCGCTCAGTAGGGAAGCTCAAGTTCAAAATGCTCACTCTCAAGCAGATCATGTCAGAAATCAGATAAGAGGACTGGTTTGTCACGATAGATCTAAAGGACTAAGGAAGGAAGTTCCTGAGGTTCGCTTTCGGGGGCGAAGCGTACCAATATCGTGTTCTTCCATTCGGTCTAACCTTGTCACCCTGCACATTCACGAAGTGCATGGATGCAGCGTTAGTTCCTCTGCGCCTCCAGGGCATTCGTATCCTAAACTATATCGACGATTGGTTGATTCTAGCTCAATCAGAGCATCAGATGGTTTGGCATCGAGATGTCGTTTTCGCTCACATCAAGAAGTTGGGGTTGTGGCTGAATATCAAGAAAAGTGTGTTATCTCCATCACAGAGGACCTCTTTTCTGGGTGTTATATGGGATTCAACAATGATGCAGGCGCACCTGTCACCTGCTTGTATCGCTTCGATTCTCTCAGCCGTAAAGCAAGTGAAGCTAGGCCAGCCGCTCACTGTAAAGCAGTTTCAGAGACTGTTAGGTCTGATGGCAGCAGTGTCCAACGATATACCTTGCGGCCCGCTTTACATGAGACCGTTACAGTGGTTCCTCAGGACCAAGGGGTTCTCCCCAAGGGGAAACCCACTCCGCACGATCAAAGTCACGCGGCGCTGCCTTCGTGCTCTGGTCATGTGGAATGAACCTTGGTTCCTGTCCCAGGGACTCATGTTGGGAGCTCTTTGTCGTTGTGTAAGGCTAACGACAGATGCTTCCCTCACGGGCTGGGGGGCGATCATGAGTGGTCGCCCGACAAGCCAAAGGTCTGTGGCAGGACCATCATCTCTCGTGGCATATAAACTGTCTAGAAATGTTGGCTGTGTTTCAGGCCCTGAAACACTTCCTCCCAGACCTGAGGGGCCATCATGTGCTTGTACGGTCAGACAATACAGCAGGCGTCTCTTATATAAACCATCAAGGGGGTCTGCGTTCGCGTCCGTTATACAAGCTGGATCCAGGGGAAGCTTCTTTCTGAAAAAAAAAAAGGCTTAGCTACATAAACATCCTTATGTTAACTAAGGCCTACTCCTGGCTTAATCTACGCCCTGTCTGTAATACCTAACCATAATGTTATACTGGTACACAAAAACTGGATGGCATTATTCATCTTACCGTATTATCTACTACAGTAATAATATGCACAAATCTGAATGTACCTCTACATGTGTTATTGATGCTGGCGGGGAGACTTGAGTTTGTTGCAGTGAATCCATACAAACACGAGCAGTTGTAACTTCCTGCTTCATTTGAGCAGTTGGAATGTGGACCACAGACAGACAGACTGAACTGACATTCATTTATATCTGGAAAGAGACAATCACATTTAATATCTCAATATGTAATACAATTTTCTAGTTAGAAAAATAAAATAAAATAAAATAAAAAGGTTTTATCAACATCTGAAAAACCGCTGGGGTTCTATCACGATTCCCCTGTGTCTGTGTTCCTAGACCTTATTTTAAATTTCTGTCCTTCATTTAGTCCCTGGTTATTTGTGTAGTGTAAACCCTCAGTCATTGTCCATTCACTTTTTCTTGTGTTAAGGTTTCATGCTAGTATTTATCTCTGTTTGGATAAATTTTGTTTTCATCATTCCTCTGCATCAAGCATCTTTATGGGGGATTATCAAGTCAAGCCAGAGCCTGACAGATACGCTCCCTGCGGCTCGGGTCCCGCTTCTGTTGAGGCAGAGTGGCGGCTTCAGTCGTTGGGATCGCAAATGGATCTGGCAGCGGGGTTTGAGGCGGGCCCCGCCCTTTCTCAGCCTTCACCTGTCAGATTCACAGCCTCAGTTCAGGGTTTGGAAGCACACACTGTGGTTTCTTCCGCCCAGGTTGAGGCTCCCGTACTACAATTATCCAGTTCAGAGGAGCTGGATGTTGTCAGTATCAGAATGGAGGATACTGAGGACTCGTCACTTCGGAGTATGTTCTTGTGTTTTCGCCAGTCGATCGCGTCTCTCTCTCAAATACATCAAATATATTCTATAATCTTTGGAAGCCGCACACACACACACACACACACACACACCACACACACACACACACACACACACACACACACACACACACACACACACACACACACACACACACACACACAACACACACACACACACACACACACACTCCAGGATTGCAATCTTGACATGAATTCTGACTGCATGCAGATAGATGAGAGAGCGCGAGGAGTGTGGTGCTTAAACTTGCGACTTGAAATTACTGAAAACTTCGTGTGTGTAGATTTGTCATA
The DNA here is from genome assembly GCA_036326025.1 of Chrosomus eos. NCBI lineage: Eukaryota > Metazoa > Chordata > Actinopteri > Cypriniformes > Leuciscidae > Chrosomus > Chrosomus eos. The sequence goes on along the minus strand of CM070829.1, from coordinate 7,634,598 downwards.
CGTTTGTGCATTTTGTTTATTTATTTTTTTGGAATTGAGAATGAATTGTCGAGTCTGATTTATATATATCTCATATCATGTAGTTGAATATGGGTGCTGGAAGTTGGGCAACAGGTTGACGTCTCCTGACCAGTCACTCATAAGGATCCAGTCCCTTGATTTCCTTTATTTTCTCCTCATATCTCGTCTTTGCATTAGGATTTAGTTTTAGGCGGTATGGTCCGACAATGTTATCTTTAGCCCACTGCATTTTGTAGGATTATAATATGTTTTTCACACTACTGTTTTATTTTTTTCATGCCAGAAAGCAAGCCTGCTATGCCAGCCCATGTAAACTCTGTGTAAACTGGCCAAACATACCCATAATTCTTTGCGTTCTGATGACGTTGCCGCCCAGTTGGTCACATGTCTTAGCGATCTCTATAGAAGAAGTTGCTGAGAAATTCATTACTCTAAAAACTATCTTTCTTGTACCTATCTCGTCTCTCAAGAGAATTGGAGACATTCAAGCACTCTCGGTTTCTCCCTTGTGCCTGGGATTTTTGCCTGGTATGGTAAAGGCCTTTCTCCACCCTAGACCAGGTTACATTCCGAAGGTTCCTACTAATATTGTTAGACCTATAGTTCTGTAGGCCTTCTGTCCTCCTCCCTTTCTGACGTCGGACCAGGAGAAACTTAATCTGCTTTGCCCAGTGAGGGCTTTAGATGCTTATGTCCACAGAGCTGCCCTGTGGAGGAAATCTGAAGAACTGTTCATCGGTTTTGGGCCATCCAGGAAAGGGTGTCTCGCTTCTAAGCAGAGGATGAGCAAGTGGGTGGTCGAGGCTCTCACTTGCTTACGAGTCGGCTGGTCAGCCTTCACCATTGGCTGTTCAAACTCACTCGACTAGGAGTATGGCTGCTTCTAAAGCTCTATTGTCAGGACTTTCCTTTCATGATGTTTGTGATGCGGCAGGCTGGTCCTCACCGCACACATTCATTAGGTTTTATGACCTTGACTTCAGCTCCACTCCAGGGGCGCAGGTGCTTTCGTCTGAATGTGTGCTCTGACTTCACACTACGGACACTTGCTCTTATGGCGACGTGGGTATTAGCGTTCCCACAGTGTTTTACGCAGCTTGAGTTCCCTTGAAAGGGAACGTCTTGGTTATGTATGTAACCCTAGTTCCCTGATAGGGAACGAGACGCTGCGGCATGCCCGTGATCGACTTGCTTCAGGCTATCAGAAGCTGATGCGGTTGTGATTCTGGGGTGCTTTATAGTTTCCTGGTCGATGACGTCACCCACCTATGACGTTCCATCTCGCCATTGGACTGATTCCATATGTACTTCAGGACGCACTCACGCAGGGGCGTTCCCAGAGCGTTTGACACAGTGTCTCATTCCCTATCAGAGAACTATAGGGTTACATACGTAACCAAGACGTTTTCGTGCTTTATTACAGATTTTGTTTTACTGGACACACCTGTTGTTGCCGTTGTTCTTGTTGATGGTGCTTGTGAAGGCACGTTTATAAAAGCTACATAAACGCCCTTATTTTAACTAAGGCCTACTCCTGGCTCCTGGTTTAGGCTCTAAGCCCTGTCTGTAATACCAGACCATAATGTTATACTGGTAAACAAAAACTGGTTGGCATTATTCATCTTACCGTATTATCTACAGTAATAATACAAACAAATCTGAATATAGAATGTACCTCTACATGTGTTATTGATGCTGATGGTGAGACTTGAGTTTGTTGCAGTGAATCCATAAAAACACGAGCAGTTGTAACTTCCTGCTTCATTTGTGCAGTTAGAATGTGGACCACATACAGACGGACTGAAATGACATTCATCTATATCTGGAAAGGGACAAACACTTTTACATATCTCAATATTTAATAAAATTTTCTAATTATATAAAAATGAAAATAAAATAAAAAAGTTTGATCAACATCTGAAAAACTGCTGGGGTTCTGTCACGATTCCCCTATGTCTGTGTTCCTAGACTTCATTTTAAATTCCTGTCTTTCATTTAGTCCCTGGTTATGTGTGTAAACCCTCAGTCATTGTGCATTCATTGTTATGTGTTAACGTTTCATGCTGGTATTTATCTCTGTTTGGATAGTAGTTTTTATTAAATGTGTTTTCATCCTTCCTCTGCATCAAGCATCTTTATTGGGGATTATCAAGTCAAGCCAGAGCGTGACAGACATCAAATATTTTTGCGCAAAAATTTGATTTAAATTCACAGTTGCTTTTGCAGCTGTGCTGCTTTTGGCACGGTTAAATACAAAAAACATTAGTACAAACAAAAATATGAAGATAATTTTTTTCTTACATGTAACCAATAAATTAAAAAGCAAAGCATTTATCTATCTATAATTTGTTTTCCTTAACATGCAAAGCTATAAAATCATTTTATGTATTTTTTATACCTTGAATCAAATTATTTCTAGAAGCCAAAATGTAAAATAAACTGAAAAGATTTTGTATCAAAATATAGATATATGGTCACTGACTTACACACAAATCTGAATATAGAATGTACCTCTACATGTGTTATTGATGCTGGCGGGGAGACTTGAGTTTGTTGCAGTGAATCCATACAAACACGAGCAGTTGTAACTTCCTGCTTCTTTGTGCAGTTGGAATGTGAACCACATACAGACGGGCTGAACTGACATTCATTTATATCTGGAAAGAGACAAACACTTTCCATATCTCAATATTTCATACAATTTTCTACTTCTAAAAAATAAAATATAAAATAAAATAAAATAAAATAAAAGAGTTTGATCAACATCTGAAAAACTGCTGGGTTCTGTCACGATTCCCCTATGTCTGTGTTCCTAGACTTCATTTTAAATTTCTGTCCTTCATTTAGTCCCTGGTTATTTGTGTAGTGTAAATCCTCAGTCACTGTCCATTCATTGTCTTGTGTTAAAGGTACAATATGCAGGATTTTTCGCCACCAGGGGCTGCTACCTCTTACAATAACAAAGGAGTATATTGATGATGTATATTCCGCATTAAGCGCAATTATGGATCTTGTCGTAAAGTTGATGGATTTTTTTTGGATGAGTGAATACATTGATGTTTTTAACATGACTGTGGTATGAAGCAGGGCGCGATTGCTAGACGCATACCAGCGCCACACGCAACGCGAGTCCCGTGGATATAAAGGAATAAGGACATTACATTCTACCGAACTACACGCAAGTGCTGAATTAATACTCACACAGGTCAGTTTATTAGACGAATGAAACTTGATGTAACGCAGCGCTGTTTCACTTGCTCTAACAGTTACACTATCACACTAAAGTCACGGTCAAGTCCAAGTTAGTTGCGGACGTGGAGCTCTCGGCATCTCGAAAGATGTTGATCTTTGTTTTAGTCTTTTTGTCTCAAAGTCTGCTTGCTATGGTCCATAATGTTTGAACAAAACAACAACAGCGTGAGCGTCCTGCTAGGTATTACGGGCATAACCAGTCAATGTCTGTCGCCATGGTTACTTTGGCAGTACAAGGTCAAACCTGGCGGAAACCGGGGGTAAAGGGGATATGACACCATTGACTGGCGACTCCTCACCCCTGCTCACACGCCCCTTTTCCTTGGTTAAAAGCGCAATTTTCTCAAGATTTACAAATAGTTGGAAACATTTGGGATATTGTAAGTAATCAACTAAACAAAATATAAAACATTGGCCTACTGGTTTTTGGATATTTTACTGCAAAATTCCTACATATTGTACTTTTAACGTTTCATGCTGGTATTTATCTCTGTTTGAAAACTAGTTTTTAATAAATGTGTTTTCATCATTCCTCTGCATTAATCATCTTTATTGGGGATTATCAAGTCAAGCCAGAGCGTGACAGACATCAAATATTTTTGCACAAAAATTAGATTTAAATTCACAGTTGCTTTTGCAGCTGTGCTGCTTTTGACACGGTTGAATAAAAAAACATTAGTACAAAAAAAATATGAATATAATTTTTTTCTTACATGAAACCAATAAATTAAAAAGCAAAGCATTTATCTATCTATAATTTGTTTTCCTTAAGGCGGGCGTACACTGTGCGAGTTCGGACACTCGGGAGGTCGTGAGATATTGCACACGTTACGAGTCAGTTAACTTGATAATTGCATCAAAGCAGCTGGTACATGAGAGACTTTAACATGCAAAGCTATAAAATAATTGTATGTATTTTGTATACCTTAAATCAATTTATTTCTAGAAGCCAAAATGTAAAATAAACTGATGACTTCGTATCAAAATATAGATATATGGTCACTGACTTGAATGAAGTCAGCATTGAATGAATAGATTTCAGTAACAGTTCTCAATACAAATATGAATCTTCACCATCAACATATACAGTTTTCGTGCTTTATTACCAATTTTGTTTTACTGGACACAACTGTTGTTGCCGTTGTTCTTGTTGATGGTGCTTGTGAAAGCACGTTTATAAAAGCTACAAAAACGTCCTTATGTTAACTAAGGCCTACTCCTGGCTTAATCTAAGCCCTGTCTGTAATACCTAACCATAATGTTATACTGGTACACAAAAACTGGATGGCATTATTATCTTACCGTATTATCTACTACAGTAATAATACACACAAATCTGAATATAGAATGTACCTCTACATGTGTTATTGATGCTGGCGGGGAGACTTGAGTTTGTTGCAGTGAATCCATACAAACACGAGCAGTTGTAACTTCCTGCTTCATTTGAGCAGTTGGAATGTGAACCACATACAGACGGGCTGAACTGACATTCATCAATATCTGGAAAGAGACAATCACATTTAATATCTCAATATGTAATACAATTTTCTAGTTAGAAAAAATAAAATAATATATAAAGTTTTTATCAACATCTGAAAAACCGCTGGGGTTCTGTCACGATTCCCCTGTGTCTGTGTTCCTAGACCTTATTTTAAATTCCTGTCCTTCATTTAGTCCCTGGTTATTTGTGTAGTGTAAATCCTCAGTCATTGTCCATTCATTGTCTTGTGTTAACGTTTCATGCTAGTATTTATCTCTGTTTGGATACTAGATTTTATTGCATGTGTTTTCATCATTCCTCTGCATCAAGCATCTTTATTGGGGATTATCAAGTCAAGCCAGAGCCTGACAGACACGCTCCCCACGGCTAGGGTCCCGCTTCTGTCGAGGCAGAGCGGCGGCTTCAGTCGTGGGGATCGCAAATGGATCTGGCAGCGCGGTTTGAGACGGGCCCCGCCCTTTCTCAGCCTTCACCTGTCAGATCCACAGCCTCAGTTTGGAAGCACGCGCTGTGGTTTCTTCCGCCCAGGCTGAGGCTCCCGTACTACAATTATCCAGTTCAGAGGAGCTGGATGTTGTTAGTATCGGGATGGAGGATACTGAGGACTCGTCACTTCAGTCCCCCGAGAATGAGGAGCTTATGGAGGTTCTCACACGTGCAGTCGAAAAATTAGGCATTGAGTGGCCAGCAGATAGGCAGGAGTCTAGATCTTGTAGTAAACTCGATGAACGATTTCTACCTTCTCGTCTGCAACCTCCAACGCTGGTGCTTACCGTTATTATCTACAGTAATAATACACACAAATCTGAATATAGAATATACCTCTACATGTGTTATTGATGCTGATGGTGAGACTTGAGTTTGTTGCAGTGAATCCATACAAACACGAGCAGTTGGTACTTCGTGCTTCATTTGAGCAGAATGTGGACCACATACAGATGGACTGAACTGACATTCATTTATATCTTTAAAGAGACAAACACATTTAATATCTCAATATGTAATACAATTTTCTAGTTAGAAAAATTTTTTTTTTTTTTTTTAACAACAACTGAAAAACTGCTGGGGTTCTGTCACGAATCCCCTATGTCTATGTTTCTAGACTTCATTTTAAATTCCTGTCCTTCATTTAGTCCTTGGTTATTTGTGTAGTTTAAACCCTCAGGGCTCTATCTTGCACCTGGCGCAAATGACTTTGTACACTGACGCATGTATCATTCCTATTTTGCACCCGCGCAAAGCGGGCTTTTCCCTCCACAGACACACGTCGGTATACTAGGAAATTAACTTGCGCTCCCTGGGCGGGTCGGCGCAAAAAGGAGGCGTGTTTCGGCGCAAACATTCCCAAGTGCTATTTTGCAGTTCCAGAAAACAATTCTTCCACTGACCAGAAAAAACCTAGTCTAAAGTCAGTGGCGCGTTGTTCATAATGCTATTTTAAGTGCGCATGCTTGGCCATAATGTAGCGGGTGCACAACGCGCATACACTTTGATTCTCTCATCAACACAGATGCAGCAGTTTTTATTTTTGCAAATCATACATTATAACAAGAAAAAATATTACCACACGAGGGAAATCATTGTGGTGTCCATGAAGATGTGAAAAAATAGGCATAAATCTAGCTTAAACATTTACCCAAATTTTTCAGGCAAATTGTAGTAATGACGGATCACAAGGCGAGCATTTGTGCTTATAAAACTTAAACTTTTTTATTTGTTTTTGAAATGACCGATCGTTTCGCTAGATAATACCCTTATTTATCGTCTGGTATCGTTTAAAGCCCTTTGAAGCTGCACTGAATCTGTCATTTGGACCTTGAACCGTTTGGGTCCCATCGAAGTCCATTATATGGAGAAAAATCCTGGAATGTTTTCATCAAAATCGTTAATTTTTTTTCGACTGAAGAAAGAAAGACATGGACATCTTGGATGAAATGGGGGTGAGTAAATTATTAGCAAAAGTTTTTTTAAAAGTGAACTAATCCTTTAAATGTGTTTTCATCATTCCTCTGCATTAATCATCTTTATTGGGGATTATCAAGTCAAGCCAGAGCGTGACAGACATAAAATATTTTTGCACAAAAATTAGATTTAAATTCACAGTTGCTTGTGCAGCTGTGCTGCTTTTGACACGTTTTAATAAAAAAACATTAGAACAAACAAAAATATGAATATCATTTTTTTCTTACATGAAACCAATAAGTTAAACAGCAAAGTATTTATCTATCTATAATTTGTTTTCCTTAACATGCAAAGCTATAAAATCATTTTATGTTATGTTATGTTATACCTTGAATCAGTTTATTTCTAGGAGCCAAAATGTAAAATAAACTGATAAGACTTTGTATCAAAATATAGATATATGGTCACTGACTTAATATCTGTATAAAGGGCTTCAGTCTGCATTGAATGAACAGATTTCAGCAACAGTTCTCAATACTAATATGAATCTTCACCATCAACATATATAGTTCTCTTACGAGAGGTTCTCTCGTATTGCGTAAGCTAGCTTACGCTACGGGAAAGATTCCATCTTTCTGAGAAATTGAAGCCAAAAAATTATCCTATAATTTTGTATCCATTGTCAACGCAGTTCAGCTGCAGCAGACCATGAGAGGGCTAGCTAGCCACTCATTGGTTCGCTCACGGAGAACTGCTTAAGCCTATGAGGGAGCGCGAGTGAACCCGCGACCAATGAGAGTCTGCCTCGCTCTCAATACGTCACCGCCCGCCGAAACGGGTGTGGACGAGACTATACATATCCCGAAATAGGCTGAATAATCTGATTTTTCATCCTTCAGCGACGCACCTGCATCTGCTGATCCTGAGAGAGAAGCCGCCGTCGTCGAAAAGGCACCTTCTAGCGAGCGTTTGGGAGACTGAGGAAGCCGGCCGACTTCGCCACCTTCAGCCGTCCTGTGAGTTAGCGCCATCCGACGGAGTGTATCCTTTACTCAGAGTTTTCCTTATTGTATCTAAAAGAGCGAGCGTCTTTTTAAAGGTGTCTCGGAATTCCTGCGGCTCCTGCCGCGCTCCCCTCGAGGCTGGAGACCGCCACGTCATCTGCGCCCTCTGCCTCGGACCGGAGCACGCCGAAGTCGCCCTCGCCGATGGCGGCTGCGACTTCTGCGATACAATGCCTATGTTGACCCTGCGGGCTCGACTGTTGGCTGCTAAAAATACTCCAAGCCGCCTCTGTCTGCGCCGCGGAAGAAGAAACGCCGCACTCAGAGGCCGCCGGAGCCCCAGCAAGAAGCGTTCATTCCGCCGGAGCCTGTAGCCTCCCGCTCTCCTTCTCCGCCGCTTCCGGACGAACGGTTGCCGCCGAGTGGCCGCTCTGTTGCCTCCGATGACGCCGCGGACATCAAGGACACTTGTTCGCTTCTCGCTTCCGACAGTGAGGATTGGTCCGGTTCTCAGGTCTCCTCGAACCGCGAATCTTCCAGGACTCGCGCTGGCATTGAAGGAGAGCTAATGCGCCTCCTCACACAGGCCGTTGAGCGCCTCGGTCTCGATTGGTCTCCTCCCCCCGAGCAGACCATCAACCGCATGGACGGCAGCTACCTCCGCCAGCGCTCGACTCCCGCTGCCAAACGGGCTGCGCCCTTCCTGCCCGAGCTACACGCTGAGCTCTCAAAGTCCTGGAATGCCCCGCTCTCTGCCAGATCTGGCTCTGACTCTTCCACCCCGCTCCGCGTTGTGGACGGAGCCGCAGAGAAGGGCTACCTCGCCATCCCTCCTTGGAACACTTGGTCGCCGCACACTTATGCCCGCCCTCTGCTAGATGGCGCTCATCACCTGTGTTTCCCTCGAAAGCCTGCAGAGCGACTTCAAGTTTTCACGGCCGCGCATATTCAGCCGCCGGCCAGGCAGCGTCTGCACTCCACTCGATGTCCGTGCTGCAAATTCTGCAAGGCGAGTTGCTGCGTGAGTGGGATGAGGGCGGAAAGAACCCCCCTTCTGTTGCGGATTTGAGAAGCGCCACGGACCTTGCCCTTCGCGCCACAAAGTCTGCTGCTTCAGCCCTGGGGAAATGCATGGCCGCCATCTGTGTGTCTGAGAGACACCTATGGCTCACTCTCGTTGACATGGGAGATTCCGAGCGCGCCGCCTTTCTCAACGCCCCGCTCTCTCCAGCCGGCCTCTTCGGATCTGCCGTCACGGGTATCGTCGACCGCTTCTCCGAAGTTCAGAAAGCTTCTCAGGCCATGAACCTCTTTCTGCCTCGTCGCGCTAGCTCCTCTGCAGGCCGCCCACGTGATCAGCCTCCTGCACGAGCCCCACCCCAGCGCACAGCTCAGCACAACCAGACTGCTCAGCGACGCCAGGGCGGCCGCCCGCGTTCCCGCTCTGACAGCCGTCACAGGCGCCGCCTCCTCGGGGGCCTCGGCCTAGAATCGCGCTGAAACCTGAGCAACCAAAGTCTGCCTAGCACAGCTGAGAAGAAAAAGACGGCGCTTCCCCGCTGCGGCCGGACCGCCGTCAAAGATTCGCCCTCTGTTAGTCCCCGCCCAGGCGGCTACTGCAGCAGTGTTTTCAGCCATAACCAAGCCGGTTTCCCTTCCCGCTTGCATGAGCACAAACGCCGTTTTCACGGCGACCCAGAGAAATCTCAAAAAGAGCATAAAAGCCTCTTGTGTACGAAATGTGCCCACAACACTGTGTTCACTCATACACAAAAGCACTTCAGTTCCCCTGTCTCACACAGAGTCCACTCTCATAAAGCGGGACAACCCCGCTCGAGTCTCAGAGTGCGTAAGCGCGCCCACAAGCCAGTGTGCGCGTCCCACCTCTGTTCACTCTGTTACAGGGCCCTCAAACTCCTCTCCAAGTGTAAGTCCCGCTGTTATAAACACTATCAGCGCGCTCAGCGCAGCCCGCGAAGTGCAGCAATGGGGGCCATGTAGCCATTCAACCCCTAGCGTCACGCTTCAAAACGTGGGAAGCTATTCCGGGAATCTCCCAGTGGGTGTTGAACACAATAAAGCTAGGCTATCGCTTACAGTTTCGCCACCGCCCTCCTCGCTTCCGAGCGCGGCTAGAAACTACTGTGAACCTAGAAGCAGTGTCACTGCTCCGTTCAGAGATAGCAAGCCTGTTGTGCAAGAGGGCTATAGAGAGGGTGCCTCTGGCTATGAGCGAGTCGGGTTTTACGGCCGTTATTTTCTTGTCCCCAAGAAAGACGGCGGTCTCAGACCAATATTAGACCTCAGATCTCTGAACAAAGCTCTCGTAAAGAGACCGTTCAAAATGCTCACTATCAGGAAACTCCTCGCGCATGTGCGCCAGGGGGACTGGTTCATATCTCTAGATCTGAAAGATGCATACTTCCAGATCCAGATAAATCCTCTTCACAGGCCATTCTTACGTTTGCCTTCGAAGGCCAGGTTTATCAATACACCGTCCTACCGTTCGGCCTATCCCTGGCACCCCGTACGTTCACGAAGTGCATGGATACGGCGCTCGCCCCCCTGCGGAGTCAGGGGCTGCGAATACTGAACTACTTGGACGACTGGCTGATTTTGGCACAATCTCAGAGAGAGTTACTGTCTCATCGTACAGTTCTCCTCGACCATCTGAAAGCTTTGGGCCTCTCTGTCAACTGGACAAAGAGCGTACTACAACCCAGTCAGACTATCTCCTTCTTGGGTATAGAGCTGGACTCGGTTATGATGACGGCGCGTCTGTCGACGCAGCGCGCGCACCGTGTGCAGCGTCTCGCCGCATCCTTTCAGATGAACAGACTCACGCCTTTGAAAACTTTTCAGAGAGCGTTGGGTTGTATGGCCTCAGCCTCCGCGGTACTCCAGCTGGGGTTACTGCGCATGCGCCCGCTTCAGCTCTGGTTGAAGAGCCGTGTGTCTCACCGAGTGTGGTCCACGGGCCACCAGCTGATAAAAGTAACGCAGACCTGTATCACAGCTCTGCAGCCATGGTCAGTGGCAGAATGGTTTCAGCGGGGCGTTTCCATGGGGACAGTTTCACGCCGAAAAGTCATCTCGACAGTACTTGCGAGGGCTCACCGGCCTTCTGCCCCTGGTCAGCTCAAGAGAGCCTCCTTCACATAAACTGTTTGGAGATGTTGGCGGTCGAGAACGCGCTCATGCGTTTTCTCCCGCGCATTCAGGGCCACCACGTGCTGATCCGTTCGGACAATTAGCCGTGGTCTCTTCTCTAAACCGTCAGGGCGGAGTCAGATCCAGGAATCTTTTCCAGCTGACAGAACGCATCTTGGTTTGGTCTCAGTGTCACCTGCTCTCGCTCAGAGCGACGCACGTGCCGGGACATCTGAACGACGGTCCAGACAGCCTTTCCAGGAACCCCATTCCCCCGGGGAATGGTCCCTGCATCCTCTTACAGTTCAGAAACTGTGGCGTCTATTCGGCAGAGCAGAGGTGGACCTCTTCGCCCTGGCGGAGAACACCCACTGCCCAATATTTTTCTCAAAGAGCGAGGACGCGCTAGCCCAAACCTGGCCCAGCCGCCCGCTTTATGCTCTCCCTCCGGTCTCTCTGCTACCGCAGGTGCTCCAGAGAATCAGAGAAGCGCAGCACTCGGTGCTCCTCATAGCCCCGCGCTGGGAGGGTCAGACTTGGTTTCCGGAGCTCACGCAGCTGTCACAGACAGCGCCGTGGCCCATTCCAGTCAGAGCAGATCTCCTCTCCCAAGCTTGCGGCACGATCTGGCATCCCCACCCAGAGCGCTGGGCGCTACACGCGTGGGTGATCAACGACTACCCGTTGCTTTGCCAGAGGGAGTGTTAAACACGATCATACAGGCTAGAGCGGCTTCTACCAGAAGGCTCTATGCGTCAAAATGGTCTGTGTTCTCAAAGTGGTGCACCGAAAAGGGTCTGGACCCACGGTTATGCGAGGTTCCCTCCTTGCTAAATTTTCTCCAAGAGATGCTGGACAAGGGCAGATCCCCGTCCACTCTTAAGGTGTATGTGGCAGCCGTCGCGGCGTTTGCTGAACCCCGGCGCGGCCAGTCACTGGGCAAAGATGGGTTGGTAGTCCGCTTCCTCAGGGGAGCTAGAAGGATGAACCCCCCTCGCCCCCCTTCGGTGCCGACTTGGGACCTTTCCATAGTTCTTGATGCTATGAAAGCTCCCCCATTCGAACCGTTAAGCACCGTGGACCTAAAGCACCTGTCGCTTAAAGGGTCATTCCACCCATTTCAACATTAATCTTTATTGAAAGTGGGTCATATATGTAGTCGAAATGTAAAAGAAATTTTGAATTTGGTGCCATCTTGACCGAGAAAAGACAGAAAATAACTGAAGGGCGCATTTGTATGTAAGACAACAACTCCCACAATGCACCACATTGCACAGCTCCTCAAGCCACTCCCACTAATCCAGAACAGCGCAAACATCAGAGAAATCACTCTTCCTTCTACAAGGCTAACGTTAGCTGCCAAAAGAGTTTGAAATTCATTTCACACAAAATGTCTAGTTAGTTGGCTGTGGCGAGCAGGACGAGGGCGAGGGACGTGAGAGGACGGCGCGAGTCATAATGAATGACACCTGTGAGACGCAGCGGTCTTATATCTCTCACGGAGGAGCGGAGGCATAAAAGGAACAGGCCTGATGTTATGTTATGTTTTGTTTCTGTTGTGTGTGGCCAGCTGGCTTAAACTTTTGTTTTGTATTTGTTTATTTGACTATTAAAATGTTTAAATGTTCGCCGGTTCCCGCCTCCTCTTACCACAACAACGAACCCGTTACATTGGCAAACTCATTAGCGAATTACTCCTCGTTTGTATTTCTTTCTATATGGTGAATTATTGCATGATACCTGGATGTTCAGTCAGAACATATGCGGTGAGCAACTAGGACGGTTCACATCACAACACAAACGTCCGTGTGCTCGTCTGATTTAGAAATTTTGTCCAGGAGAAATTGCCATCGTTGAAATTCTCTGCAGCAGAGCAGACGGACTCTATCTGTGTCCGAAGCGCACAGCGACAGCACAGGCACCAGCAGTCCGCCTCAGCTCGAGCCAGTCCGGGCTCAGTCCGCGACAGGCAGCCGCCTCCTGTTCCTCCATCAGCCTCAGCTGCTCTTCACTATACTGCGGCTCGTAAAGATAGCCATGAACATCGGATTCGAGCAGCAGAATTTCAAAATCCTCTTCTTCCATATTATGTTTAGTTTATTCCGTCATTGTCGTAACTTCCTATCTCCACAGCGCTTGTTAGCTTAGCTTATAAACAAGATGGCTGATATTGATTTCAGTATCTGCAAGTGAAGTCCCACCCACTGATCTTTGATAGGTCTGTTAGTGCATTAGGTCCAACCCCCTATGGGCGGGTTTGAAATGGTGCTTGTAGTCTTTACAGAAATTCCCCCCTCTTACACTTCCTCCTACAATGACGTAAAATGATGATTTTTGCGTCATTGTAGGAGGAAGTGAAAAAGGTAAATAGTGGATTTCTCTCGTCTCAGGGGAAAATGAGAGAGTGTTGCACGACCATTCAATAGTATGACTGGGTTTCTAACAATGGAAAGCTTAATGCAAATGGGTGGAGTGTCCCTTTAAGACCGTTTTTCTACTCGCGCTCGCGTCAGTAAAACGGGTGGGAGACCTACACGCGCTGTCCACCAGCGCGTCCTGTCTTGAGTTTGGTCCTAATGACTCCTTAGTCGTTCTTAAACCTAGGCATGGCTATGTCCCCAAAGCGATCGGTACCCCGTTCAGGGCACAAGTTATATCCCTATCGGCTCTGCCTGCATCCGATAGCGAAACTGATTCTAATCTCCTATGTCCGGTCAGGGCCCTGAGATTATATGTTACTCGCACTGCTCCGGTCAGACGATCCGAGCAGCTTTTTGTTTCGTTCGGTGGGCGCACCAAGGGGTTGGCCGCCTCGAAACAGTCTCTATCTAGATGGATTGTCGATGCCATTGCAGCAGCATACGCATCTAAAGACCTGCCATGCCCTCTGGGCATCAGGGCTCATTCCACTAGAGGCATGGCCTCATCGTGGGCATGGTCCAGCGGAATTTCCATTCACGACATTTGCGTGGCAGCGGGATGGGCTTCCCCCTCCACCTTTGTCAGATTTTACAATCTGGAAGTACCCGCCTTGCAGGCTAAACTACTAGCAGTCTAGTATGTTTTCAGCTCTTCTGGTTGAGCTGCACTATAGGGGGTTAATTACGCAGACCGAGCTCGCTCTGTTCCCTCTCCATAATGTGCTTATGTACTTCACAATCACCGGCCCGCTCCGCTGGCCTTTTGTCACAGGTACATATATTCATTCCCACTTACAGAGTTCCCCGGGTCCCCCCCTGGTACTAATAGTGGATGCTTAGCACGCACGGCGTTGACCAGGTGTTCCGTAGCGTAAGCTAGCTTACGCAATACGAGAGAACCTCTCGTAAGAGAACGAATCGGTTACCTAACGTAACCTCGGTTCTCTCTAGATAAGGGAACGAGTATTGCGTTCCTGGCCGTGCTTGTGCTACTGGCGATTTTCGCTTCAGTTATGAAAAACCAGATTATTCAGCCTATTTCGGGATATTTATAGTCTCGTCCACACCCGTTTCGGCGGGCGGTGACGTATTGAGAGCGAGGCAGACTCTCATTGGTCGCGGGTTCACTCGCGCTCCCTCATAGGCTTAAGCAGTTCTCCGTGAGCGAACCAATGAGCGGCTAGCTAGCCCTCTCATGGTCTGCTGCAGCTGAACTGCGTTGACAATGGATACAAAATTATAGGATAATTTTTTGGCTTCAATTTCTCAGAAAGATGGAATCTTTCCCGTAGCGTAAGCTAGCTTACGCAATACTCGTTCCCTCATCTAGAGAGAACCGAGGTTACGTTAGGTAACCGATTCGTTTTCCTGCTTTATTACAGATTTTGTTTTACTGGACACACCTGTTGTTGCCGTTGTTCTTGTTGATGGTGCTTGTGAAAGCACGTTTATAAAAGCTACATAAACGTCCTTATTTTAACTAAGGCCTACTCCTGGCTTAATCTAAGCCCTGTCTGTAATACCTGACCATAATGTTATTCTGGTACACAAAAACTGGATGGCATTATTATCTTACCGTATTATCTACTACAGTAATAATACACACAAATCTGAATATAGAATGTACCTCTACATGTGTTATTGATGCTGGCGGGGAGACTTGAGTTTGTTGCAGTGAATCCATACAAACACGAGCAGTTGTAACTTCCTGCTTCATTTGTGCAGTTGGAATGTGGACCACATACAGACGGGCTGAACTGACATTCATCAATATCTGGAAAGAGACAATCACATTTAATATCTCAATATGTAATACAATTTTCTAGTTAGAAAAAATAAAATAATATATAAAGTTTTTATCAACATCTGAAAAACCGCTGGGGTTCTGTCACGATTCCCCTATGTCTGTGTTCCTAGACCTTATTTTAAATTCCTGTCCTTCATTTAGTCCCTGGTTATTTGTGTAGTGTAAACCCTCAGTCATTGTCCATTCATTGTCTTGTGTTAACGTTTCATGCTAGTATTTATCTCTGTTTGGATACTAGATTTTATTACATGTGTTTTCATCATTCCTCTGCATCAAGCATCTTTATTGGGGATTATCAAGTCAAGCCAGAGCCTGACAGACACGCTCCCCACGGCTAGGGTCCCGCTTCTGTCGAGGCAGAGCGGCGGCTTCGGTCGTGGGGATCGCAAATGGATCTGGCAGCGCGGTTTGAGACGGGCCCCGCCCTTTCTCAGCCTTCACCTGTCAGATCCACAGCCTCAGTTTGGAAGCACGCGCTGTGGTTTCTTCCGCCCAGGCTGAGGCTCCCGTACTACAATTATCCAGTTCAGAGGAGCTGGATGTTGTCAGTATCGGAATGGAGGATACTGAGGACTCGTTACTTCAGTCCCCCGAGAATGAGGAGCTTATGGAGGTTCTCACACGTGCAGTCGAAAAATTAGGCATTGAGTGGCCAGCAGATAGGCAGGAGTCTAGTAGTAAACTCGATGAACGATTTCTACCTTCTCGTCTGCAACCTCCAACGCCGGTGCTCACCGTTTTTTTCCAGACCTCCACAACGAGGTGTGGAAGTCTTGGAAGAAACCAGTCTCTTACTGTATTTTTAGCCCTCAGACCTCTACTTATTCTAATATCGTGGGGGCTAAATATCATGGTTACGGAGCTATGCCTAAAGCTGAAGAGACCCTTGCCAGTCATCTTACCTCCGAGTCGGCATCCTCTTTTAAAGCACCAGTATTACCTTCCAAGCCTCTCAGAAATACCTCGGCTTTGGTTGGTAAGGTGTATTCGGCGGCAGGTCAGGCCGTGCCATGCCTGCACACGATGTCCATCCTGCAGGCGTACCAGGCTGACTTGTTAAAGAACATTAAAGACAGTGAGAAGGTTAGCTCTGATGCAGTTAGTGAACTGCGTCAGGCTGCAGATTTGTCTCTCCGGGCCAACAAGGAGACGGCCAAGTCATTGGGCCGGTCTATGGCAGCCCTGGTGGCTTCGGAAAGACATTTATGGCTTAACCTCTCTGGTATGAAGGAAAAAGAGAAAACCTTCCTTCTGGATGCCCCACATTCTCCTGCTGGCCTATTCTGTGACTCAGTAAATTCGGTCATCGTTTGGTTTCAAGAAGAAAAAAAGCAGACGGCGACGTTTCAGAAATACCTCCCACTCTGCGTTCATGTCCCTGGGGCTGCTTGGGTGGGAGCAGTCCCGGCTGTCGACGAGGTCCTCACACCCGGCGCAGCAGAAACAGTGTCGCGTCTCGTGCTCCCACACAAAAAGAATGGGATGTGGCGCGGCGCTCTGAGGCGAAGAGAACCCACCGCGAGAGAAAAGAGTTCACTGCATTACACGGTGCCCATTCTCTCTTGGTGCCCTCAGGGGCCCATTCTGCCAACCCTGCCTTTATGCCGGGGCGTAGACAGTCCCAGCGAGCGTTTTCTCGAGGGGCGCTCGCTCCCTCTGAGGAGGGATCCAGAGCAGTCAAACCAGTCGTTCCCTGCCGGTGCGCCGTTACAGGGCACTGTGTTTGCTGTCAAAATACTTCAGAGGCCAGCCTCGAGAGGCTGGTACCCTTAGTAGATTTTCTGGCAGAGTGGAAAAGCCTTCCAAAAATATCTCAGTGGGTCCTGCTAACGATTGAAAAAGGTTACGCTATAAAGTTCAGATCTCGTCCACCTCGATTCAGAGGGTTCCTGCCCACAGTGGTGGGCCCCGAGCAGGCTCTGGTAATGGAACAGGAGGTGAAAACGCTCCTGCAAAAGGAGGCTATAGAACGGGTTCCTCCTCCCAGCAGGGAGTCAGGTTATTACAGCTGATATTTTATCATTCCAAAGAAGGATGGGGGGTTGCGTCCAATCTTAGATCTGTGTTAATAATCGCTCAGTAGGGAAGCTCAAGTTCAAAATGCTCACTCTCAAGCAGATCATGTCACAAATCAGATAAGAGGACTGGTTTGTCACGATAGATCTAAAGGACTCGTACTTCCACATTTCCATCCTTCCACAACACAGGAAGTTCCTGAGGTTCGCTTTCGGGGGCGAAGCGTACCAATATCGTCTTCTTCCATTCGGTCTAACCTTGTCACCCTGCACATTCACGAAGTGCATGGATGCAGCGTTAGTTCCTCTGCGCCTCCAGGGCATTCGTATCCTAAACTATATAGACGATTGGTTGATTCTAGCTCAATCAGAGCATCAGATGGTTTGGCATCGAGATGTCGTTTTCGCTCACATCAAGAAGTTGGGGTTGGGGCTGAATATCAAGAAAAGTGTGTTATCTCCATCACAGAGGACCTCTTTTCTGGGTGTTATATGGGATTCGACAATGATGCAGGCGCACCTGTCACCTGCTTGTATCGCTTCGATTCTCTCAGCCGTAAAGCAAGTGAAGCTAGGCCAGCCGCTCACTGTAAAGCAGTTTCATAGACTGTTAGGTCTGATGGCAGCAGTGTCCAACGATATACCTTGCGGCCCACTTTACATGAGACCGTTACAGTGGTTCCTCAGGACCAAGGGGTTCTCCCCGAGGGGAAACCCACTCAGCACGATCAAAGTCACGCGGCGCTGCCTTCGTGCTCTGGTCATGTGGAATGAACCTTGATTCCTGTCCCAGGCACCCATGTTGGGAGCTCTTTGTCGTTGTGTAAGGCTAACGACAGATGCTTCCCTCACGGGCTGGGGGGCGATCATGAGTGGTCGCCCGCCCAGCCAAAGGTCTGTGGCAGGACCATCATCTCTCGTGGCATATAAACTGTCTAGACATGTTGGCTGTGTTTCAGGCCCTGAAACACTTCCTCCCAGACCTGAGGGGCCATCATGTGCTTGTACGGTCAGACAATACAGCGGGCGTCTCTTATATAAACCATCAAGGGGGTCTGCGTTCGCGTCCGTTATACAAGCTGGATCCAGGGGAAGCTTCTTTCTGAAAAAAAGGCTTAGCTACATAAACTTCCTTATGTTAACTGAGGCCTACTCCTGGCTTAATCTAAGCCCTGTCTGTAATACCTGACCATAATGTTATACTGGTACACAAAAACTGGATGGCATTATTCATCTTACCGTATTATCTACTACAGTAATAATACGCACAAATCTGAATGTACCTCTACATGTGTTATTGATGCTGGTGGGGAGACTTGAGTTTGTTGCAGTGAATCCATACAAACACGAGCAGTTGTAACTTCCTGCTTCATTTGAGCAGTTGGAATGTGGACCACAGACAGACAGACTGAACTGACATTCATTTATATCTGGAAAGAGACAATCACATTTAATATCTCAATATGTAATACAATTTTCTAGTTAGAAAAAATAAAATAAAATAAAAAGGTTTTATCAACATCTGAAAAACCGCTGGGGTTCTATCACGATTCCCCTGTGTCTGTGTTCCTAGACCTTATTTTAAATTCCTGTCCTTCATTTAGTCCCTGGTTATTTGTGTAGTGTAAACCCTCAGTCATTGTCCATTCACTTTTTCTTGTGTTAAGGTTTCATGCTAGTATTTATCTCTGTTTGGATAAATTTTGTTTTCATCATTCCTCTGCATCAAGCATCTTTATGGGGGATTTTTAAGTCAAGCCAGACTTAAGCCAGGCTCGGTTCCCGCTTCTGTTGAGGCAGAGTGGCGGCTTCAGTCATGGGGATCGCAAATGGATCTGGCAGCGGGGTTTGAGGTGGGCCCCGCCCTTTCTCAGCCTTCACCTGTCAGATTCACAGCCTCAGTTCAGGGTTTGGAAGCACGCGCTGTGGTTTCTTCCGCCCAGGCTGAGGCTCCCGTACAACAATTATCCAGTTCAGAGGAGCTGGATGTTGTCAGTATCAGAATGGAGGATACTGAGGACTCGTCACTTCAGTCCCCCGAGAATGAGGAGCTTATGGAGGTTCTCACTCGTGCAGTCGAAAAATTAGGCATTGAGTGGCCAGCAGATAGGCATCATGTGCTTGTACAGTCAGACAATAGAGCGGTGGTCTTTTATACAGTATAAACCATCAAGGGGATCTGCGTTCGCGCCCGTTGTACAAGCTGGATCCAGGGGAAGCTCCTTTCATTGAGGGCAATTTATATCCCAGGGTATCTAAATCAGGGGGCAGACATCCTGTCGCGGCAGGGGCCGAGGTCCGGGGAATGGAGACTCCACCATGAAGGGGGTGGAGCTCCGGTGGAAGAGTTTCGGTCATGCCGAGGTGGATCTATTCGCTTCCAGGGAGATATCACACTGTCCACTGTGGTTCTCCCTCAGCCATCCAGCCCCGCTGGGGTTGGACGCTAGGGTGGAGCCGAGGTCACGTCTGTACGCATTTCCCCGATCGCTCTGCTCCCAGGAGTTCTGGAAATGGTTCACCAGGACAGGGTCAGTCTACTGATGGTAGCCCCGTACTGGCTGGCCCGAGTATGGTTTGCGGACCTAGTATCTCTCCTCGACGGCTCTCCTCTGGATGAGGAGGGACCTACTCTCTCAGGCGAGTGGTATGATTCTTCACCCCCGTCCAGAGCTGTGGAAACTGTGGGCTTAGCCTCTGAGGGGGCCCAGCTCATAAGTTCAGGTCTCTCAACCGAGGTTGATGAGACCATCCTCCACTCCAGAGCTCCATCCACGAAGAAGTTATATGCCCTGAAGTGGAAACTTTTCACTTCATGGTGTGGTGAACACTGGTTGGACCCAGTTAACTGCCCAGTGGGTGCAGTGCTGGAGTTCCTGCAGGAACGTTTCTCCACAGGGTTATCCCCTCCACACTGAAGGTTTACGTGGCGGCACTAGCTGCTTACCACGTCCCTTTATGTGAAGTTTCTTTGGGGAGACACCCACTAATAAATCGATTTCTTCGTGGCACTTTGAGGCTGAGGCCAGCAGTTCGCACGAAGGTGCCAACCTGGGATCTAGCCATCGTATTAGAAGGTATCTCCCTGGCTCCCTTTGAGGCAATTGAAGAAGTTGCTGAGAAATTCATTACTCTAAAAACTATCTTTCTTGTACCTATCTCGTCTCTCAAGAGAATTGGAGACATTCAAGCACTCTCGGTTTCTCCCTTGTGCCTGGGATTTTCGCCTGGTATGGTAAAGGCCTTTCTCCACCCTAGACCAGGTTACATTCCGAAGGTTCCTACTAATATTGTTAGACCTATAGTTCTGTAGGCCTTCTGTCCTCCTCCCTTTCTGACGTCGGACCAGGATAAACTAAATCTGCTTTGCCCAGTGAGGGCTTTAGATGCTTATGTCCACAGAGCTGCCCTGTGGAGGAAATCTGAAGAACTGTTCATTGGTTTTGGGCCATCCAGGAAAGGGTGTCTCGCCTCTAAGCAGAGGATGAGCAAGTGGGTGGTCGAGGCTCTCACTTGCTTACAAGTCGGCTGGTCAGCCTTCACCATTGGCTGTTCAAACTCACTCGACTAGGAGTATGGCTGCTTCTAAAGCTCTATTGTCAGGACTTTCCTTTCATGATGTTTGTGATGCGGCAGGCTGGTCCTCACCGCACACATTCATTAGGTTTTATGACCTTGACTTCAGCTCCACTCCAGGGGCGCAGGTGCTTTCGTCTGAATGTGTGCTCTGACTTCACACTACGGACACTTGCTCTTATGGCGACGTGGGTATTAGCGTTCCCACAGTGTTTTACGCAGCTTGAGTTCCCTTGAAAGGGAACGTCTCGGTTATGTATGTAATCCTAGTTCCCTGATAGGGAACGAGACGCTGCGGCATGCCCGTGATCGACTTGCTTCAGGCTATCAGAAGCTGATGCGGTTGTGATTCTGGGGTGCTTTATAGTTTCCTGGTCGATGACGTCACCCACCTATGACGTTCCATATCGCCATTGGACTGATTCCATATGTACTTCAGGACGCACTCACGCAGGGGCGTTCCCAGAGCGTTTGACACAGTGTCTCATTCCCTATCAGAGAACTATAGGGTTACATACGTAACCAAGACGTTTTCGTGCTTTATTACAGATTTTGTTTTACTGGACACACCTGTTGTTGCCGTTGTTCTTGTTGATGGTGCTTGTGAAGGCACGTTTATAAAAGCTACATAAACGCCCTTATTTTAACTAAGGCCTACTCCTGGCTCCTGGTTTAGGCTCTAAGCCCTGTCTGTAATACCAGACCATAATGTTATACTGGTAAACAAAAACTGGTTGGCATTATTCATCTTACCGTATTATCTACAGTAATAATACAAACAAATCTGAATATAGAATGTACCTCTACATGTGTTATTGATGCTGATGGTGAGACTTGAGTTTGTTGCAGTGAATCCATAAAAACACGAGCAGTTGTAACTTCCTGCTTCATTTGTGCAGTTAGAATGTGGACCACATACAGACGGACTGAAATGACATTCATCTATATCTGGAAAGGGACAAACACTTTTACATATCTCAATATTTAATAAAATTTTCTAATTATATAAAAATGAAAATAAAATAAAAAAGTTTGATCAACATCTGAAAAACTGCTGGGGTTCTGTCACGATTCCCCTATGTCTGTGTTCCTAGACTTCATTTTAAATTCCTGTCTTTCATTTAGTCCCTGGTTATGTGTGTAAACCCTCAGTCATTGTGCATTCATTGTTATGTGTTAACGTTTCATGCTGGTATTTATCTCTGTTTGGATAGTAGTTTTTATTATGTGTTTTCATCCTTCGTCTGCATCAAGCATCTTTATTGGGGATTATCAAGTCAAGCCAGAGCGTGACAGACATCAAATATTTTTGCGCAAAAATTTGATTTAAATTCACAGTTGCTTTTGCAGCTGTGCTGCTTTTGGCACGGTTAAATACAAAAAACATTAGTACAAACAAAAATATGAAGATAATTTTTTTCTTACATGTAACCAATAAATTAAAAAGCAAAGCATTTATCTATCTATAATTTGTTTTCCTTAACATGCAAAGCTATAAAATCATTTTATGTATTTTTTATACCTTGAATCAAATTATTTCTAGAAGCCAAAATGTAAAATAAACTGAAAAGATTTTGTATCAAAATATAGATATATGGTCACTGACTTACACACAAATCTGAATATAGAATGTACCTCTACATGTGTTATTGATGCTGGCGGGGAGACTTGAGTTTGTTGCAGTGAATCCATACAAACACGAGCAGTTGTAACTTCCTGCTTCGTTTGTGCAGTTGGAATGTGGACCACATACAGACGGGCTGAACTGACATTCATTTATATCTGGAAAGAGACAAACACTTTCCATATCTCAATATTTCATACAATTTTCTACTTCTAAAAAATAAAAAATAAAATAAAATAAAATAAAATAAAAGAGTTTGATCAACATCTGAAAAACTGCTGGGGTTCTGTCACGATTCCCCTATGTCTGTGTTCCTAGACTTCATTTTAAATTTCTGTCCTTCATTTAGTCCCTGGTTATTTGTGTAGTGTAAATCCTCAGTCACTGTCCATTCATTGTCTTGTGTTAAAGGTACAATATGCAGGATTTTTCGCCACCAGGGGCTGCTACCTCTTACAATAACAAAGGAGTATATTGATGATGTATATTCCGCATTAAGCGCAATTATGGATCTTGTCGTAAAGTTGATGGATTTTTTTTGGATGAGTGAATACATTGATGTTTTTAACATGACTGTGGTATGAAGCAGGGCACGATTGCTAGACGCATACCAGCGCCACACGCAACGCGAGTCCCGTGGATATAAAGGAATAAGGACATTACATTCTACCGAACTACACGCAAGTGCTGAATTAATACTCACACAGGTCAGTTTATTAGACGAATGAAACTTGATGTAACGCAGCGCTGTTTCACTTGCTCTAACAGTTACACTATCACACTAAAGTCACGGTCAAGTCCAAGTTAGTTGCGGACGTGGAGCTCTCGGCATCTCGAAAGATGTTGATCTTTGTTTTAGTCTTTTTGTCTCAAAGTCTGCTTGCCATGGTCCATAATGTTTGAACAAAACAACAACAGCGTGAGCGTCCTGCTAGGTATTACGGGCATAACGCAGTCAATGTCTGTCGCCATGGTTACTTTGGCAGTACAAGGTCAAACCTGGCGGAAACCGGGGGTAAAGGGGATATGACACCATTGACTGGCGACTCCTCACCCCTGCTCACACGCCCCTTTTCCTTGGTTAAAAGCGCAATTTTCTCAAGATTTACAAATAGTTGGAAACATTTGGGATATTGTAAGTAATCAACTAAACAAAATATAAAACATTGGCCTACTGGTTTTTGGATATTTTACTGCAAAATTCCTACATATTGTACTTTTAACGTTTCATGCTGGTATTTATCTCTGTTTGAAAACTAGTTTTTAATAAATGTGTTTTCATCATTCCTCTGCATTAATCATCTTTATTGGGGATTATCAAGTCAAGCTAGAGCGTGACAGACATCAAATACTTTTGCACAAAAATTAGATTTAAATTCACAGTTGCTTTTGCAGCTGTGCTGCTTTTGACACGGTTGAATAAAAAAACATTAGTACAAAAAAAATATGAATATTATTTTTTTCTTACATGAAACCAATAAATTAAAAAGCAAAGCATTTATCTATCTATAATTTGTTTTCCTTAAGGCGGGCGTACACTGTGCGAGTTCGGACACTCGGGAGGTCGTGAGATATTGCACACGTTACGAGTCAGTTAACTTGATAATTGCATCAAAGCAGCTGGTACATGAGAGACTTTAACATGCAAAGCTATAAAATAATTGTATGTATTTTGTATACCTTAAATCAATTTATTTCTAGAAGCCAAAATGTAAAATAAACTGATGACTTCGTATCAAAATATAGATATATGGTCACTGACTTGAATGAAGTCAGCATTGAATGAATAGATTTCAGTAACAGTTCTCAATACAAATATGAATCTTCACCATCAACATATACAGTTTTCGTGCTTTATTACCAATTTTGTTTTACTGGACACAACTGTTGTTGCCGTTGTTCTTGTTGATGGTGCTTGTGAAAGCACGTTTATAAAAGCTACAAAAACGTCCTTATGTTAACTAAGGCCTACTCCTGGCTTAATCTAAGCCCTGTCTGTAATACCTGACCATAATGTTATACTGGTACACAAAAACTGGATGGCATTATTATCTTACCGTATTATCTACTACAGTAATAATACACACAAATCTGAATATAGAATGTACCTCTACATGTGTTAATGATGCTGGCGGGGAGACTTGAGTTTGTTGCAGTGAATCCATACAAACACGAGCAGTTGTAACTTCCTGCTTCATTTGAGCAGTTGGAATGTGAACCACATACAGACGGGCTGAACTGACATTCATCAATATCTGGAAAGAGACAATCACATTTAATATCTCAATATGTAATACAATTTTCTAGTTAGAAAAAATAAAATAATATATAAAGTTTTTATCAACATCTGAAAAACCGCTGGGGTTCTGTCACGATTCCCCTGTGTCTGTGTTCCTAGACCTTATTTTAAATTCCTGTCCTTCATTTAGTCCCTGGTTATTTGTGTAGTGTAAATCCTCAGTCATTGTCCATTCATTGTCTTGTGTTAACGTTTCATGCTAGTATTTATCTCTGTTTGGATACTAGATTTTATTACATGTGTTTTCATCATTCCTCTGCATCAAGCATCTTTATTGGGGATTATCAAGTCAAGCCAGAGCCTGACAGACACGCTCCCCACGGCTAGGGTCCCGCTTCTGTCGAGGCAGAGCGGCGGCTTCAGTCGTGGGGATCGCAAATGGATCTGGCAGCGGGGTTTGAGACGGGCCCCGCCCTTTCTCAGCCTTCACCTGTCAGATCCACAGCCTCAGTTTGGAAGCACGCGCTGTGGTTTCTTCCGCCCAGGCTGAGGCTCCCGTACTACAATTATCCAGTTCAGAGGAGCTGGATGTTGTCAGTATCAGAATGGAGGACTACTGAGGACTCGTCACTTCAGTCCCCCGAGAATGAGGAGCTTATGGAGGTTCTCACTCGTGCAGTCGAAAAAATTAGGCATTGAGTGGCCAGCAGATAGGCATCATGTGCTTGTACAGTCAGACAATAGAGCGGTGGTCTTTTATACAGTATAAACCATCAAGGGGATCTGCGTTCGCGCCCGTTGTACAAGCTGGATCCAGGGGAAGCTCCTTTCATTGAGGGCAATTTATATCCCAGGGTATCTAAATCAGGGGGCAGACATCCTGTCGCGGCAGGGGCCGAGGTCCGGGGAATGGAGACTCCACCATGAAGGGGGTGGAGCTCCGGTGGAAGAGTTTCGGTCATGCCGAGGTGGATCTATTCGCTTCCAGGGAGATATCACACTGTCCACTGTGGTTCTCCCTCAGCCATCCAGCCCCGCTGGGGTTGGACGCTAGGGTGGAGCCGAGGTCACGTCTGTACGCATTTCCCCCGATCGCTCTGCTCCCAGGAGTTCTGGAAATGGTTCACCAGGACAGGGTCAGTCTACTGATGGTAGCCCCGTACTGGCTGGCCCGAGTATGGTTTGCGGACCTAGTATCTCTCCTCGACGGCTCTCCTCTGGATGAGGAGGGACCTACTCTCTCAGGCGAGTGGTATGATTCTTCACCCCCGTCCAGAGCTGTGGAAACTGTGGGCTTAGCCTCTGAGGGGGCCCAGCTCATAAGTTCAGGTCTCTCAACCGAGGTTGATGAGACCATCCTCCACTTCAGAGCTCCATCCACGAAGAAGTTATATGCCCTGAAGTGGAAACTTTTCACTTCATGGTGTGGTGAACACTGGTTGGACCCAGTTAACTGCCCAGTGGGTGCAGTGCTGGAGTTCCTGCAGGAACGTTTCTCCACAGGGTTATCCCCCTCCACACTGAAGGTTTACGTGGCGGCACTAGCTGCTTACCACGTCCCTTTATGTGAAGTTTCTTTGGGGAGACACCCACTAATAAATCGATTTCTTCGTGGCACTTTGAGGCTGAGGCCAGCAGTTCGCACGAAGGTGCCAACCTGGGATCTAGCCATCGTATTAGAAGGTATCTCCCTGGCTCCCTTTGAGGCAATTGAAGAAGTTGCTGAGAAATTCATTACTCTAAAAACTATCTTTCTTGTACCTATCTCGTCTCTCAAGAGAATTGGAGACATTCAAGCACTCTCGGTTTCTCCCTTGTGCCTGGGATTTTCGCCTGGTATGGTAAAGGCCTTTCTCCACCCTAGACCAGGTTACATTCCGAAGGTTCCTACTAATATTGTTAGACCTATAGTTCTGTAGGCCTTCTGTCCTCCTCCCTTTCTGACGTCGGACCAGGAGAAACTAAATCTGCTTTGCCCAGTGAGGGCTTTAGATGCTTATGTCCACAGAGCTGCCCTGTGGAGGAAATCTGAAGAACTGTTCATTGGTTTTGGGCCATCCAGGAAAGGGTGTCTCGCCTCTAAGCAGAGGATGAGCAAGTGGGTGGTCGAGGCTCTCACTTGCTTACGAGTCGGCTGGTCAGCCTTCACCATTGGCTGTTCAAACTCACTCGACTAGGAGTATGGCTGCTTCTAAAGCTCTATTGTCAGGACTTTCCTTTCATGATGTTTGTGATGCGGCAGGCTGGTCCTCACCGCACACATTCATTAGGTTTTATGACCTTGACTTCAGCTCCACTCCAGGGGCGCAGGTGCTTTCGTCTGAATGTGTGCTCTGACTTCACACTACGGACACTTGCTCTTATGGCGACGTGGGTATTAGCGTTCCCACAGTGTTTTACGCAGCTTGAGTTCCCTTGAAAGGGAACGTCTCGGTTATGTATGTAATCCTAGTTCCCTGATAGGGAACGAGACGCTGCGGCATGCCCGTGATCGACTTGCTTCAGGCTATCAGAAGCTGATGCGGTTGTGATTCTGGGGTGCTTTATAGTTTCCTGGTCGATGACGTCACCCACCTATGACGTTCCATCTCGCCATTGGACTGATTCCATATGTACTTCAGGACGCACTCACGCAGGGGCGTTCCCAGAGCGTTTGACACAGTGTCTCATTCCCTATCAGAGAACTATAGGGTTACATACGTAACCAAGACGTTTTCGTGCTTTATTACAGATTTTGTTTTACTGGACACACCTGTTGTTGCCGTTGTTCTTGTTGATGGTGCTTGTGAAGGCACGTTTATAAAAGCTACATAAACGCCCTTATTTTAACTAAGGCCTACTCCTGGCTCCTGGTTTAGGCTCTAAGCCCTGTCTGTAATACCAGACCATAATGTTATACTGGTAAACAAAAACTGGTTGGCATTATTCATCTTACCGTATTATCTACAGTAATAATACAAACAAATCTGAATATAGAATGTACCTCTACATGTGTTATTGATGCTGATGGTGAGACTTGAGTTTGTTGCAGTGAATCCATAAAAACACGAGCAGTTGTAACTTCCTGCTTCATTTGTGCAGTTAGAATGTGGACCACATACAGACGGACTGAAATGACATTCATCTATATCTGGAAAGGGACAAACACTTTTACATATCTCAATATTTAATAAAATTTTCTAATTATATAAAAATGAAAATAAAATAAAAAAGTTTGATCAACATCTGAAAAACTGCTGGGGTTCTGTCACGATTCCCCTATGTCTGTGTTCCTAGACTTCATTTTAAATTCCTGTCTTTCATTTAGTCCCTGGTTATGTGTGTAAACCCTCAGTCATTGTGCATTCATTGTTATGTGTTAACGTTTCATGCTGGTATTTATCTCTGTTTGGATAGTAGTTTTTATTAATGTCGTTTTCATCCTTCCTCTGCATCAAGCATCTTTATTGGGGATTATCAAGTCAAGCCAGAGCGTGACAGACATCAAATATTTTTGCGCAAAAATTTGATTTAAATTCACAGTTGCTTTTGCAGCTGTGCTGCTTTTGGCACGGTTAAATACAAAAAACATTAGTACAAACAAAAATATGAAGATAATTTTTTTCTTACATGTAACCAATAAATTAAAAAGCAAAGCATTTATCTATCTATAATTTGTTTTCCTTAACATGCAAAGCTATAAAATCATTTTATGTATTTTTTATACCTTGAATCAAATTATTTCTGAAGCCAAAATGTAAAATAAACTGAAAAGATTTTGTATCAAAATATAGATATATGGTCACTGACTTACACACAAATCTGAATATAGAATGTACCTCTACATGTGTTATTGATGCTGGCGGGGAGACTTGAGTTTGTTGCAGTGAATCCATACAAACACGAGCAGTTGTAACTTCCTGCTTCGTTTGTGCAGTTGGAATGTGGACCACATACAGACGGGCTGAACTGACATTCATTTATATCTGGAAAGAGACAAACACTTTCCATATCTCAATATTTCATACAATTTTCTACTTCTAAAAAATAAAATAAAATAAAATAAAATAAAAGAGTTTGATCAACATCTGAAAAACTGCTGGGGTTCTGTCACGATTCCCCTATGTCTGTGTTCCTAGACTTCATTTTAAATTTCTGTCCTTCATTTAGTCCCTGGTTATTTGTGTAGTGTAAATCCTCAGTCACTGTCCATTCATTGTCTTGTGTTAAAGGTACAATATGCAGGATTTTTCGCCACCAGGGGCTGCTACCTCTTACAATAACAAAGGAGTATATTGATGATGTATATTCCGCATTAAGCGCAATTATGGATCTTGTCGTAAAGTTGATGGATTTTTTTTGGATGAGTGAATACATTGATGTTTTTAACATGACTGTGGTATGAAGCAGGGCGCGATTGCTAGACGCATACCAGCGCCACACGCAACGCGAGTCCCGTGGATATAAAGGAATAAGGACATTACATTCTACCGAACTACACGCAAGTGCTGAATTAATACTCACACAGGTCAGTTTATTAGACGAATGAAACTTGATGTAACGCAGCGCTGTTTCACTTGCTCTAACATTACACTATCACACTAAAGTCACGCGTTTCAAGTCGACTGAAAGATGTTGATCTTTGTTTTAGTTTTTTGTCTCAAAGTCTGCTTGCCATGGTCCATAATGTTTGAACAAAACAACAACAGCGTAATCGTCCTGCTAGGTATTACGGGCATAACCCAGTCAATGTCTGTCGCCATGGTTACTTTGGCAGTACAAGGTCAAACCTGGCGGAAACCGGGGGTAAAGGGGATATGACACCATTGACTGGCGACTCCTCACCCCTGCTCACACGCCCCTTTTCCTTGGTTAAAAGCGCAATTTTCTCAAGATTTACAAATAGTTGGAAACATTTGGGATATTGTAAGTAATCAACTAAACAAAATATAAAACATTGGCCTACTGGTTTTTGGATATTTTACTGCAAAATTCCTACATATTGTACTTTTAACGTTTCATGCTGGTATTTATCTCTGTTTGAAAACTAGTTTTTAATAAATGTGTTTTCATCATTCCTCTGCATTAATCATCTTTATTGGGGATTATCAAGTCAAGCCAGAGCGTGACAGACATCAAATATTTTTGCACAAAAATTAGATTTAAATTCACAGTTGCTTTTGCAGCTGTGCTGCTTTTGACACGGTTGAATAAAAAAACATTAGTACAAAAAAAATATGAATATAATTTTTTTCTTACATGAAACCAATAAATTAAAAAGCAAAGCATTTATTATCTATAATTTGTTTTCCTTAAGGCGGGCGTACACTGTGCGAGTTCGGACACTCGGGAGGTCGTGAGATATTGCACACGTTACGAGTCAGTTAACTTGATAATTGCATCAAAGCAGCTGGTACATGAGAGACTTTAACATGCAAAGCTATAAAATAATTGTATGTATTTTGTATACCTTAAATCAATTTATTTCTAGAAGCCAAAATGTAAAATAAACTGATGACTTCGTATCAAAATATAGATATATGGTCACTGACTTGAATGAAGTCAGCATTGAATGAATAGATTTCAGTAACAGTTCTCAATACAAATATGAATCTTCACCATCAACATATACAGTTTTCGTGCTTTATTACCAATTTTGTTTTACTGGACACAACTGTTGTTGCCGTTGTTCTTGTTGATGGTGCTTGTGAAAGCACGTTTATAAAAGCTACAAAAACGTCCTTATGTTAACTAAGGCCTACTCCTGGCTTAATCTAAGCCCTGTCTGCAATACCTGACCATAATGTAATACTGGTACACAAAAACTGGATGGCATTATTATCTTACCGTATTATCTACTACAGTAATAATACACACAAATCTGAATATAGAATGTACAGTACCTCTACATGTGTTATTGATGCTGGCGGGGAGACTTGAGTTTGTTGCAGTGAATCCATACAAACACGAGCAGTTGTAACTTCCTGCTTCATTTGAGCAGTTGGAATGTGAACCACATACAGACGGGCTGAACTGACATTCATCAATATCTGGAAAGAGACAATCACATTTAATATCTCAATATGTAATACAATTTTCTAGTTAGAAAAAATAAAATAATATATAAAGTTTTTATCAACATCTGAAAAACCGCTGGGGTTCTGTCACGATTCCCCTGTGTCTGTGTTCCTAGACCTTATTTTAAATTCCTGTCCTTCATTTAGTCCCTGGTTATTTGTGTAGTGTAAATCCTCAGTCATTGTCCATTCATTGTCTTGTGTTAACGTTTCATGCTAGTACTTTTATCTCTGTTTGGATACTAGATTTTATTACATGTGTTTTCATCATTCCTCTGCATCAAGCATCTTTATTGGGGATTATCAAGTCAAGCCAGAGCCTGACAGACACGCTCCCCACGGCTAGGGTCCCGCTTCTGTCGAGGCAGAGCGGCGGCTTCAGTCGTGGGGATCGCAAATGGATCTGGCAGCGGGGTTTGAGACGGGCCCCGCCCTTTCTCAGCCTTCACCTGTCAGATCCACAGCCTCAGTTTGGAAGCACGCGCTGTGGTTTCTTCCGCCCAGGCTGAGGCTCCCGTACTACAATTATCCAGTTCAGAGGAGCTGGATGTTGTCAGTATCGGGATGGAGGATACTGAGGACTCGTCACTTCAGTCCCCCGAGAATGAGGAGCTTATGGAGGTTCTCACTCGTGCAGTCGAAAAATTAGGCATTGAGTGGCCAGCAGATAGGCAGGAGTCTAGATCTTGTAGTAAACTCGATGAACGATTTCTACCTTCTCGTCTGCAACCTCCAACGCTGGTGCTTACCGTTATTATCTACAGTAATAATACACACAAATCTGAATATAGAATATACCTCTACATGTGTTATTGATGCTGATGGTGAGACTTGAGTTTGTTGCAGTGAATCCATACAAACACGAGCAGTTGGTACTTCGTGCTTCATTTGAGCAGAATGTGGACCACATACAGATGGACTGAACTGACATTCATTTATATCTTTAAAGAGACAAACACATTTAATATCTCAATATGTAATACAATTTTCTAGTTAGAATTTTTTTTTTTTTTTTTTTTTAACAACAACTGAAAAACTGCTGGGGTTCTGTCACGAATCCCCTATGTCTATGTTTCTAGACTTCATTTTAAATTCCTGTCCTTCATTTAGTCCCTGGTTATTTGTGTAGTGTAAACCCTCAGGGCTCTATCTTGCACCTGGCGCAAATGACTTTGTACACTGACACATGTATCATTCCTATTTTGCACCCGCGCAAAGCGGGCTTTTCCCTCCACAGACACACGTCGGTATACTAGGAAATTAACTTGCGCTCCCTGGGCGGGTCGGCGCAAAAAGGAGGCGTGTTTCGGCGCAAACATTCCCAAGTGCTATTTTGCAGTTCCAGAAAACAATTCTTCCACTGACCAGAAAAAACCTAGTCTAAAGTCAGTGGCGCGTTGTTCATAATGCTATTTTAAGTGCGCATGCTTGGCCATAATGTAGCGGGTGCACAACGCGCATACACTTTGATTCTCTCATCAACACAGATGCAGCAGTTTTTATTTTTGCAAATCATACATTATAACAAGAAAAAATATTACCACACGAGGGAAATCATTGTGGTGTCCATGAAGATGTGAAAAAATAGGCATAAATCTAGCTTAAACATTTACCCAAATTTTTCAGGCAAATTGTAGTAATGACGGATCACAAGGCGAGCATTTGTGCTTATAAAACTTAAACTTTTTTATTTGTTTTTGAAATGACCGATCGTTTCGCTAGATAATACCCTTATTTATCGTCTGGTGTCGTTTAAAGCCCTTTGAAGCTGCACTGAATCTGTCATTTGGACCTTGAACCGTTTGGGTCCCATCGAAGTCCATTATATGGAGAAAAATCCTGGAATGTTTTCATCAAAATCGTTAATTTTTTTTCGACTGAAAAAAGAAAGACATGAACATCTTGGATGACATGGGGGTGAGTAAATTATTAGCAAAAGTTTTTTTAAAAGTGAACTAATCCTTTAAATGTGTTTTCATCATTCCTCTGCATTAATCATCTTTATTGGGGATTATCAAGTCAAGCCAGAGCGTGACAGACATCAAATATTTTTGCACAAATATGAATATCATTTTTTTCTTACATGAAACCAATAAGTTAAACAGCAAAGTATTTATCTATCTATAATTTGTTTTCCTTAACATGCAAAGCTATAAAATCATTTTATGTTATGTTATGTTATGTTATACCTTGAATCAGTTTATTTCTAGGAGCCAAAATG
Organism: Chrosomus eos; assembly: GCA_036326025.1. NCBI lineage: Eukaryota > Metazoa > Chordata > Actinopteri > Cypriniformes > Leuciscidae > Chrosomus > Chrosomus eos. The sequence continues at coordinate 7,601,810 of CM070829.1, read as the reverse complement.
TAAAATAAACTGATAAGACTTTGTATCAAAATATAGATATATGGTCACTGACTTAATATCTGTATAAAGGGCTTCAGTCTGCATTGAATGAACAGATTTCAGCATCAGTTCTCAATACTAATATGAATCTTCACCATCAACATATACAGTTCTCTTACGAGAGGTTCTCTCGTATTGCGTAAGCTAGCTTACGCTACGGGAAAGATTCCATCTTTCTGAGAAATTGAAGCCAAAAAATTATCCTATAATTTTGTATCCATTGTCAACGCAGTTCAGCTGCAGCAGACCATGAGAGGGCTAGCTAGCCGCTCATTGGTTCGCTCACGGAGAACTGCTTAAGCCTATGAGGGAGCGCGAGTGAACCCGCGACCAATGAGAGTCTGCCTCGCTCTCAATACGTCACCGCTCGCCGAAACGGGTGTGGACGAGACTATAAATATCCCGAAATAGGCTGAATAATCTGATTTTTCATCCTTCAGCGACGCACCTGCATCTGCTGATCCTGAGAGAGAAGCCGCCGTCGTCGAAAAGGCACCTTCTAGCGAGCGTTTGGGAGACTGAGGAAGCCGGCCGACTTCGCCACCTTCAGCCGTCCTGTGAGCTAGCGCCATCCGACGGAGTGTATCCTTTACTCAGAGTTTTCCTTATTGTATCTAAAAGAGCGAGCGTCTTTTTAAAGATGTCTCGGAATTCCTGCGGCTCCTGCCGCGCTCCCCTCGAGGCTGGAGACCGCCACGTCATCTGCGCCCTCTGCCTCGGACCGGAGCACGCCGAAGTCGCCCTCGCCGATGGCGGCTGCGACTTCTGCGATACAATGCCTATGTTGACCCTGCGGGCTCGACTGTTGGCTGCTAAAAATACTCCCAAGCCGCCTCTGTCTGCGCCGCGGAAGAAGAAACGCCGCACTCAGAGGCCGCCGGAGCCCCAGCAAGAAGCGTTCATTCCGCCGGAGCCTGTAGCCTCCCGCTCTCCTTCTCCGCCGCTTCCGGACGAACAGTTGCCGCCGAGTGGCCGCTCTGTTGCATCCGATGACGCCGCGGACATCAAGGACACTTGTTCGCTTCTCGCTTCCGACAGTGAGGATTGGTCCGGTTCTCAGGTCTCCTCGAACCGCGAATCTTCCAGGACTCGCGCTGGCATTGAAGGAGAGCTAATGCGCCTCCTCACACAGGCCTTTGAGCGCCTCGGTCTCGATTGGTCTCCTCCCCCCGAGCAGACCATCAACCGCATGGACGGCAGCTACCTCCGCCAGCGCTCGACTCCCGCTGCCAAACGGGCTGCGCCCTTCCTGCCCGAGCTACACGCTGAGCTCTCAAAATCCTGGAATGCCCCGCTCTCTGCCAGATCTGGCTCTGACTCTTCCACCCCGCTCCGCGTTGTGGACGGAGCCGCAGAGAAGGGCTACCTCGCCATCCCTCCTGTGGAACACTTGGTCGCCGCACACTTATGCCCGCCCTCTGCTAGATGGCGCTCATCACCTGTGTTTCCCTCGAAAGCCTGCAGAGCGACTTCAAGTTTTCACGGCCGCGCATATTCAGCCGCCGGCCAGGCAGCGTCTGCACTCCACTCGATGTCCGTGCTGCAAATTCTGCAAGGCGAGTTGCTGCGTGAGTGGGATGAGGGCGGAAAAACCCCCCTTCTGTTGCGGATTTGAGAAGCGCCACGGACCTTGCCCTTCGCGCCACAAAGTCTGATGCTTCAGCCCTGGGGAAATGCATGGCCGCCATCTGTGTGTCTGAGAGACACCTATGGCTCACTCTCGTCGACATGGGAGATTCCGAGCGCGCCGCCTTTCTCAACGCCCCGCTCTCTCCAGCCGGCCTCTTCGGATCTGCCGTCACGGGTATCGTCGACCGCTTCTCCGAAGTTCAGAAAGCTTCTCAGGCCATGAACCTCTTTCTGCCTCGTCACGCTAGCTCCTCTGCAGGCCGCCCACGTGATCAGCCTCCTGCACGAGCCCCACCCCAGCGCACAGCTCAGCACAACCAGACTGCTCAGCGACGCCAGGGCGGCCGCCCGCGTTCCCGCTCTGACTGCCGTCACAGGCCGCCGCCTCCTCGGGGGCCTCGGCCTAGAATCGCGCTGAAACCTGAGCAACCAAAGTCTGCCTAGCACAGCTGAGAAGAAAAAGACGGCGCTCTCCCGCTGCGGCCGGACCGCCCAAAGATTCGCCCTCTGTTAGTCCCCGCCCAGGCGGCTACTGCAGCAGTGTTTTCAGCCATAACCAAGCCGGTTTCCCTTCCCGCTTGCATGAGCACAAACGCCGTTTTCACGGCGACCCAGAGAAATCTCAAAAAGAGCATAAAAGCCTCTTGTGTACGAAATGTGCCCACAACACTGTGTTCACTCATACACAAAAGCACTTCAGTTCCCCTGTCTCACACAGAGTCCACTCTCCTAAAGCGGGACAACCCCGCTCGAGTCTCAGAGTGCGTAAGCGCGCCCACAAGCCAGTGTGCGCGTCCCACCTCTGTTCACTCTGTTACAGGGCCCTCAAACTCCTCTCCAAGTGTAAGTCCCGCTGTTATAAACACTATCAGCGCGCTCACGCAGCCCGCGAAGTGCAGCAATGGGGACCATGTAGCCATTCACCCCCTAGCGTCACGCTTCAAAACGTGGGAAGCTATTCCGGGAATCTCCCAGTGGGTGTTGAACACAATAAAGCTAGGCTATCGCTTACAGTTTCGCCGCCGCCCTCCTCGCTTCCGAGCGCGGCTAGAAACTACTGTGAACCTAGAAGCAGTGTCACTGCTCCGTTCAGAGATAGCAAGCCTGTTGTGCAAGAGGGCTATAGAGAGGGTGCCTCTGGCTATGAGCGAGTCGGGGTTTTACGGCCGTTATTTTCTTGTCCCCAAGAAAGACGGCGGTCTCAGACCAATATTAGACCTCAGATCTCTGAACAAAGCTCTCGTAAAGAGACCGTTCAAAATGCTCACTATCAGGAAACTCCTCGCGCATGTGCGCCAGGGGGACTGGTTCATATCTCTAGATCTGAAAGATGCATACTTCCAGATCCAGATAAATCCCCTTCACAGGCCATTCTTACGTTTCGCCTTCGAAGGCCAGGTTTATCAATACACCATCCTACCGTTCGGCCTATCCCTGGCACCCTGTACGTTCACGAAGTGCATGGATACGGCGCTCGCCCCCCTGCGGAGTCAGGGGCTGCGAATACTGAACTACTTGGACGACTGGCTGATTTTGGCACAATCTCAGAGAGAGTTACTGTCTCATCGTACAGTTCTCCTCGACCATCTGAAAGCTTTGGGCCTCTCTGTCAACTGGACAAAGAGCGTACTACAACCCAGTCAGACTATCTCCTTCTTGGGTATAGAGCTGGACTCGGTTATGATGACGGCGCGTCTGTCGACGCAGCGCGCGCACCGTGTGCAGCGTCTCGCCGCATCCTTTCAGATGAACAGACTCACGCCTTTGAAAACTTTTCAGAGAGCGTTGGGTTGTATGGCCTCAGCCTCCGCGGTACTCCAGCTAGGGTTACTGCGCATGCGCCCGCTTCAGCTCTGGTTGAAGAGCCGTGTGTCTCACCGAGCGTGGTCCACGGGCCACCAGCTGATAAAAGTAACGCAGACCTGTATCACAGCTCTGCAGCCATGGTCAGTGGCAGAATGGTTTCAGCGGGGCGTTTCCATGGGGACAGTTTCACGCCGAAAAGTCATCTCGACAGACGCCTCCAACACGGGTTGGGGGGCGGTCTGCGAGGGCTCACCGGCCTTCTGCCCCTGGTCAGCTCAAGAGAGCCTCCTTCACATAAACTGTTTGGAGATGTTGGCGGTCGAGAACGCGCTCATGCGTTTTCTCCCGCGCATTCTGGGCCACCACGTGCTGATCCGTTCGGACAATATAGCCATGGTCTCTTCTCTAAACCGTCAGGGCGGAGTCAGATCCAGGAATCTTTTCCAGCTGACAGAACGCATCTTGGTTTGGTCTCAGGTTTGGTCTCTCGCTCAGAGCGACGCACGTGCCGGGACATCTGAACGACGGTCCAGACAGCCTGTCCAGGAACCCCATTCCCCCCGGGGAATGGTCCCTGCATCCTCTTACAGTTCAGAAACTGTGGCGTCTATTCGGCAGAGCAGAGGTGGACCTCTTCGCCTCGGCGGAGAACACCCACTGCCCAATATTTTTCTCAAAGAGCGAGGACGCGCTAGCCCAAACCTGGCCCAGCCGCCCGCTTTATGCTTTCCCTCCGGTCTCTCTGCTACCGCAGGTGCTCCAGAGAATCAGAGAAGTGCAGCACTCGGTGCTCCTCATAGCCCCGCGCTGGGAGGGTCAGACTTGGTTTCCGGAGCTCACGCAGCTGTCACAGACAGCGCCGTGGCCCATTCCAGTCAGAGCAGATCTCCTCTCCCAAGCTCGCGGCACGATCTGGCATCCCCACCCAGAGCGCTGGGCGCTACACGCGTGGGTGATCAACGACTACCCGTTGCTTTGCCAGAGGGAGTGTTAAACACGATCATACAGGCTAGAGCGGCTTCTACCAGAAGGCTCTATGCGTCAAAATGGTCTGTGTTCTCAAAGTGGTGCACCGAAAAGGGTCTGGACCCACGGTTATGCGAGGTTCCCTCCTTGCTAAATTTTCTCCAAGAGATGCTGGACAAGGGCAGATCCCCGTCCACTCTTAAGGTGTATGTGGCAGCCGTCGCGGCGTTTGCTGAACCCCGGCGCGGCCAGTCACTGGGCAAAGATGGGTTGGTAGTCCGCTTCCTCAGGGGAGCTAGAAGGATGAACCCCCCTCGCCCCCCTTCGGTGCCGATTTGGGACCTTTCCATAGTTCTTGATGCTATGAAAGCTCCCCCATTCGAACCGTTAAGCACCGTGGACCTAAAGCACCTGTCGCTTAAGACCGTTTTTCTACTCGCGCTCGCGTCAGTAAAACGGGTGGGAGACCTACACGCGCTGTCCACCAGCGCGTCCTGTCTTGAGTTTGGTCCTAATGACTCCTTAGTCGTTCTCAAACCTAGGCATGGCTATGTCCCCAAAGCGATCGGTACCCCGTTCAGGGCACAAGTTATATCCCTATCGGCTCTGCCTGCATCCAATAGCGAAACTGATTCTAATCTCCTATGTCCGGTTAGGGCCCTGAGATTATATGTTACTCGCACTGCTCCGGTCAGACGATCCGAGCAGCTTTTTGTTTCGTTCGGTGGGCGCACCAAGGGGTTGGCCGCCTCGTAACAGTCTCTATCTAGATGGATTGTCGATGCCATTGCAGCAGCATACGTATCTAAAGACCTGCCATGCCCTCTGGGCATTAGGGCTCATTCCACTAGAGGCATGGCCTCATCGTGGGCATGGTCCAGCGGAATTTCCATTCACGACATTTGCGTGGCAGCGGGATGGGCTTCCCCCTCCACCTTTGTCAGATTTTACAATTTGGAAGTACCCGCCTTGCAGGCTAAACTACCAGCAGTCTAGTATGTTTTCAGCTCTTCTGGTTGAGCTGCACTATAGGGGGTTAATTACGCAGACCGAGCTCGCTCTGTTCCCTCTCCATAATGTGCTTATGTACTTCACAATCACCGGCCCGCTCCGCTGGCCTTTTGTCACAGGTGCATATATTCATTCCCACTTACAGAGTTCCCCGAGGTCCCCCCCTGGGACTAATAGTGGATGCTTAGCACGCACGGCGTTGACCAGGTGTTCCCGTAGCGTAAGCTAGCTTACGCAATAGGAGAGAACCTCTCGTAAGAGAACGAATCGGTTACCTAACGTAACCTCGGTTCTCTCTAGATGAGGGAACGAGTATTGCGTTCCTGGCCGTGCTTGTGCTACTGGCGATTTTTGCTTCAGTTATGAAAAACCAGATTATTCAGCCTATTTCGGGATATTTATAGTCTCGTCCACACCCGTTTCGGCGGGCGGTGACGTATTGAGAGCGAGGCAGACTCTCATTGGTCGCGGGTTCACTCGCGCTCCCTCATAGGCTTAAGCAGTTCTCCGTGAGCGAACCAATGAGCGGCTAGCTAGCCCTCTCATGGTCTGCTGCAGCTGAACTGCGTTGACAATGGATACAAAATTATAGGATAATTTTTTGGCTTCAATTTCTCAGAAAGATGGAATCTTTCCCGTAGCGTAAGCTAGCTTACGCAATACTCGTTCCCTCATCTAGAGAGAACCGAGGTTACGTTAGGTAACCGATTCGTTTTCCTGCTTTATTACAGATTTTGTTTTACTGGACACACCTGTTGTTGCCGTTGTTCTTGTTGATGGTGCTTGTGAAAGCACGTTTATAAAAGCTACATAAACGTCCTTATTTTAACTAAGGCCTACTCCTGGCTTAATCTAAGCCCTGTCTGTAATACCTGACCATAATGTTATTCTGGTACACAAAAACTGGATGGCATTATTATCTTACCGTATTATCTACTACAGTAATAATACACACAAATCTGAATATAGAATGTACCTCTACATGTGTTATTGATGCTGGCGGGGAGACTTGAGTTTGTTGCAGTGAATCCATACAAACACGAGCAGTTGTAACTTCCTGCTTCATTTGTGCAGTTGGAATGTGGACCACATACAGACGGGCTGAACTGACATTCATCAATATCTGGAAAGAGACAATCACATTTAATATCTCAATATGTAATACAATTTTCTAGTTAGAAAAAATAAAACAATAATAAAGTTTTTATCAACATCTGAAAAACCGCTGGGGTTCTGTCACGATTCCCCTATGTCTGTGTTCCTAGACCTTATTTTAAATTCCTGTCCTTCATTTAGTCCCTGGTTATTTGTGTAGTGTAAACCCTCAGTCATTGTCCATTCATTGTCTTGTGTTAACGTTTCATGCTAGTATTTATCTCTGTTTGGATACTAGATTTTATTACATGTGTTTTCATCATTCCTCTGCATCAAGCATCTTTATTGGGGATTATCAAGTCAAGCCAGAGCCTGACAGACACGCTCCCCACGGCTAGGCCGTTCCAGCGGCTTCTGTCGATGGCAGGCAGCGCGGTTGAGACTGTCTCGCCTTCATCAGCTATACTTCAGATCCCGGCGCCGCGGTTTGGACACAGCGCTTTTCATCCTCACTTCAGATTCCCGCCCCAGTTGAAGCACGGCTTGGTTTCCCTAGGCTAGCTCTGCCTGTACTACCAATTATCCAGTTCAGAGGAGCTGGGGCCCCTGAGTGAAAAACCAGATTATTCAGCCTATTTCGGGATATTTATAGTCTCGTCCACACCCGTTTCGGCGGGGGTGACGTATTGAGAGCGAGGCAGACTCTCATTGGTCGCGGGTTCACTCGCGCTCCCTCATAGGCTTAAGCAGTTCTCCGTGAGCGAACCAATGAGCGGCTAGCTAGCCCTCTCATGGTCTGCTGCAGCTGAACTGCGTTGACAATGGATACAAAATTATAGGATAATTTTTTGGCTTCAATTTCTCAGAAAGATGGAATCTTTCCCGTAGCGTAAGCTAGCTTACGCAATACTCGTTCCCTCATCTAGAGAGAACCGAGGTTACGTTAGGTAACCGATTCGTTTTCCTGCTTTATTACAGATTTTGTTTTACTGGACACACCTGTTGTTGCCGTTGTTCTTGTTGATGGTGCTTGTGAAAGCACGTTTATAAAAGCTACATAAACGTCCTTATTTTAACTAAGGCCTACTCCTGGCTTAATCTAAGCCCTGTCTGTAATACCTGACCATAATGTTATTCTGGTACACAAAAACTGGATGGCATTATTATCTTACCATATTATCTACTACAGTAATAATACACACAAATCTGAATATAGAATGTACCTCTACATGTGTTATTGATGCTGGCGGGGAGACTTGAGTTTGTTGCAGTGAATCCATACAAACACGAGCAGTTGTAACTTCCTGCTTCATTTGTGCAGTTGGAATGTGGACCACATACAGACGGGCTGAACTGACATTCATCAATATCTGGAAAGAGACAATCACATTTAATATCTCAATATGTAATACAATTTTCTAGTTAGAAAAAATAAAACAATAATAAAGTTTTTATCAACATCTGAAAAACCGCTGGGGTTCTGTCACGATTCCCCTATGTCTGTGTTCCTAGACCTTATTTTAAATTCCTGTCCTTCATTTAGTCCCTGGTTATTTGTGTAGTGTAAACCCTCAGTCATTGTCCATTCATTGTCTTGTGTTAACGTTTCATGCTAGTATTTATCTCTGTTTGGATACTAGATTTTATTACATGTGTTTTCATCATTCCTCTGCATCAAGCATCTTTATTGGGGATTATCAAGTCAAGCCAGAGCCTGACAGACACGCTCCCCACGGCTAGGGTCCCGCTTCTGTCGAGGCAGAGCGGCGGCTTCGGTCGTGGGGATCGCAAATGGATCTGGCAGCGCGGTTTGAGACTTTCTCAGCCCTTTCTCAGCCTTCACCTGTCAGATCCGCAGCCTCAGTTTGGAAGCACGCGCTGTGGTTTCTTCCGCCCAGGCTGAGGCTCCCGTACTACAATTATCCAGTTCAGAGGAGCTGGATGTTGTCAGTATCGGAATGGAGGATACTGATGACTCGTTACTTCAGTCCCCCGAGAATGAGGAGCTTATGGAGGTTCTCACACGTGCAGTCGAAAAATTAGGCATTGAGTGGCCAGCAGATAGGCAGGAGTCTAGATCTCGTAGTAAACTCGATGAACGATTTCTACCTTCTCGTCTGCAACCTCCAACGCCGGTGCTCACCGTTTTTTTCCAGACCTCCACAACGATGGTGTGGAAGTCTTGGAAGAAACCAGTCTCTTACTGTATTTTTAGCCCTCAGACCTCTACTTATTCTAATATCGTGGAGGCTAAATATCATGGTTACGGAGCTATGCCTAAAGCTGAAGAGACCCTTGCCAGTCATCTTACCTCTGAGTCGGCATCCTCTTTTAAAGCACCAGTATTACCTTCCAAGCCTCTCAGTAAATACCTCGGCTTTAGTTGGTAAGGTGTATTCGGCGGCAGGTCAGGCGTGCCATTTCCTGCACACGATGTCCATCCTGCAGGCGTACCATGCTGACTTGTTAAAAAACATTAAAGACAGTGAGAAGGTTAGCTCTTGATGCAGTTAGTGAACTGCGTCAGGCTGCAGATTTGTCTCTCCGGGCCAACAAGGAGACGGCCAAGTCATTTGCGCCGGTCTATGGCAGCCCTGGTGGCTTCGGAAAGACATTTATGGCTTAACCTCTCTGGTATGAAGGAAAAAGAGAAAACCTTCCTTCTGGATGCCCACATTTTCCTGCTGGCCTATTCTGTGACTCAGTAAATTCGGTCATCGTTTGGTTTCAAGAAGAAAAAAAGCAGACGGCCCACGTTTCAGAAATACCTCCCACTCTGCGTTCATGTCCCTGGGGCTGCTTGGGTGGGAGCAGTCCCGGCTGTCGACGAGGTCCTCACACCCGCTGCAAGCAGAAACAGAGTGTCGCGTCTCGTAGCTCCCACACAAAAAGAATGGACGTGGCGCGGCGCTCGGAGGCGAAGAGAACCCACCGCGAGAGAAAAGAGTTCACTGCATTACTACGGTGCCCATTCTCTCTTGGTGCCCTCAGGGGCCCATTCTGCCAACCCTGCCTTTATGCCGGGGCGTAGACAGTCCCAGCGAGCGTTTTCTCTGAGGGGCGCTCGCTCCTGCTGAGGAGGGATCCAGAGCAGTCAAACCAGTCGTCCCTGCCAGTGCGCCGTTACAGGGCACTGTGTTTGCTGCTCAAAATACTTCAGAGGCCAGCCTCGAGAGGCTGGTACCTTAGTAGATTTTCTGGCAAGAGTGGAAAAGCCTTCCAAAAATATCTCAGTGGGTCCTGCAACGATTGAAAAAGGTTACGCTATAAAGTTCAGATCTCGTCCACCTCGATTCAGAGGGTTCCTGCCCACAGTGGTGGGTCCCCGAGCAGGCTCTGGTAATGAACAGGAGGTGAAAACTCTCCTGCAAAAGGAGGCTATAGAACGGTTCCTCCTCCCAGCGGGAGTCAGTTATTACAGCTGATATTTTATCATTCCAAAGAAGGATGGGGGGTTGCGTCAATCTTAGATCTGTGTTAATAATCGCTCAGTAGGGAAGCTCAAGTTCAAAATGCTCACCTCAAGCAGATCATGTCACAAATCAGATAAGAGGACTGGTTTGTCACGATAGATCTAAAGGACTCGTACTTCCACATTTCCATCCTTCCACAACCCAGGAAGTTCTGAGGTTCGCTTTCGGGGCGAAGCGTACCAATATCGTCTTCTTCCATTCGGTCTAACCTTGTCACCCTGCACATTCACGAAGTGCATGGATGCAGCGTTAGTTCCTCTGCGCCTCCAGGGCATTCGTATCCTAAACTATATAGACGATTGGTTGATTCTAGCTCAATCAGAGCATCAGATGGTTTGGCATCGAGATGTCGTTTTCGCTCACATCAAGAAGTTGGGGTTGGGGCTGAATATCAAGAAAAGTGTGTTATCTCCATCACAGAGGACCTCTTTTCTGGGTGTTATATGGGATTCGACAATGATGCAGGCGCACCTGTCACCTGCTTGTATCGCTTCGATTCTCTCAGCCGTAAAGCAAGTGAAGCTAGGCCAGCCGCTCACTGTAAAGCAGTTTCAGAGACTGTTAGGTCTGATGGCAGCAGTGTCCAACGATATACCTTGCGGCCCGCTTTACATGAGACCGTTACAGTGGTTCCTCAGGACCAAGGGGTTCTCCCCAAGGGGAAACCCACTCAGCATGATCAAAGTCACGCGGCGCTGCCTTCGTGCTCTGGTCATGTGGAATGAACCTTGATTCCTGTCCCAGGCACCCATGTTGGGAGCTCTTTGTCGTTGTGTAAGGCTAACGACAGATGCTTCCCTCACGGGCTGGGGGGCGATCATGAGTGGTCGCCCGCCCAGCCAAAGGTCTGTGGCAGGACCATCATCTCTCGTGGCATATAAACTGTCTAGAAATGTTGGCTGTGTTTCAGGCCCTGAAACACTTCCTCCCAGACTTGAGGGGCCATCATGTGCTTGTATTGTCAGACAATACAGCGGGCGTCTCTTATATAAACCATCAAGGGGGTCTGCGTTCGCGTCCGTTATACAAGCTGGATCCAGGGGAAGCTTCTTTCTGAAAAAAAGGCTTAGCTACATAAACGTCCTTATGTTAACTGAGGCCTACTCCTGGCTTAATCTAAGCCCTGTCTGTAATACCTGACCATAATGTTATACTGGTACACAAAAACTGGATGGCATTATTCATCTTACCGTATTATCTACTACAGTAATAATACGCACAAATCTGAATGTACCTCTACATGTGTTATTGATGCTGGCGGGGAGACTTGAGTTTGTTGCAGTGAATCCATACAAACACGAGCAGTTGTAACTTCCTGCTTCATTTGAGCAGTTGGAATGTGGACCACAGACAGACGGGCTGAACTGACATTCATTTATATCTGGAAAGAGACAATAACATTTAATATCTCAATATGTAATACAATTTTCTAGTTAGAAAAAATAAAATAAAATAAAAAGGTTTTATCAACATCTGAAAAACCGCTGGGGTTCTATCACGATTCCCCTGTGTCTGTGTTCCTAGACCTTATTTTAAATTCCTGTCCTTCATTTAGTCCCTGGTTATTTGTGTAGTGTAAACCCTCAGTCATTGTCCATTCACTTTTTCTTGTGTTAAGGTTTCATGCTAGTATTTATCTCTGTTTGGATAAATTTTGTTTTCATCATTCCTCTGCATCAAGCATCTTTATGGGGGATTTTTAAGTCAAGCCAGACTTAAGCCAGGCTCGGGTCCCGCTTCTGTTGAGGCAGAGTGGCGGCTTCAGTCATGGGGATCGCAAATGGATCTGGCAGCGGGGTTTGAGGTGGGCCCCGCCCTTTCTCAGCCTTCACCTGTCAGATTCACAGCCTCAGTTCAGGGTTTGGAAGTACGCGCTGTGGTTTCTTCCGCCCAGGCTGAGGCTCCCGTACTACAATTATCCAGTTCAGAGGAGCTGGATGTTGTCAGTATCAGAATGGAGGATACTGAGGACTCGTCACTTCAGTCCCCCGAGAATGAGGAGCTTATGGAGGTTCTCACTCGTGCAGTCGAAAAATTAGGCATTGAGTGGCCAGCAGATAGGCATCATGTGCTTGTACAGTCAGACAATAGAGCGGTGGTCTTTTATACAGTATAAACCATCAAGGGGATCTGCGTTCGCGCCCGTTGTACAAGCTGGATCCAGGGGAAGCTCCTTTCATTGAGGGCAATTTATATCCCAGGGTATCTAAATCAGGGGGCAGACATCTTGTCGCGGCAGGGGCCGAGGTCCGGGGAATGGAGACTCCACCATGAAGGGGGTGGAGCTCTGGTGGAAGAGTTTCGGTCATGCCGAGGTGGACCTATTCGCTTCCAGGGAGATATCACACTGTCCACTGTGGTTCTCCCTCAGCCATCCAGCCCCGCTGGGGTTGGACGCTAGGGTGGAGCCGTGGCCGAGGTCACGTCTGTACGCATTTCCCCCGATCGCTCTGCTCCCAGGAGTTCTGGAAATGGTTCACCAGGACAGGGTCAGTCTACTGATGGTAGCCCCGTACTGGCTGGCCCGAGTATGGTTTGCGGACCTAGTATCTCTCCTCGACGGCTCTCCTCTGGATGAGGAGGGACCTACTCTCTCAGGCGAGTGGTATGATTCTTCACCCCCGTCCAGAGCTGTGGAAACTGTGGGCTTAGCCTCTGAGGGGGCCCAGCTCATAAGTTCAGGTCTCTCAACCGAGGTTGATGAGACCATCCTCCACTTCAGAGCTCCATCCACGAAGAAGTTATATGCCCTGAAGTGGAAACTTTTCACTTCATGGTGTGGTGAACACTGGTTGGACCCAGTTAACTGCCCAGTGGGTGCAGTGCTGGAGTTCCTGCAGGAACGTTTCTCCACAGGGTTATCCCCCTCCACACTGAAGGTTTACGTGGCGGCACTAGCTGCTTACCACGTCCCTTTATGTGAAGTTTCTTTGGGGAGACACCCACTAATAAATCGATTTCTTCGTGGCACTTTGAGGCTGAGGCCAGCAGTTCGCACGAAGGTGCCAACCTGGGATCTAGCCATCGTATTAGAAGGTATCTCCCTGGCTCCCTTTGAGGCAATTGAAGAAGTTGCTGAGAAATTCATTACTCTAAAAACTATCTTTCTTGTACCTATCTCGTCTCTCAAGAGAATTGGAGACATTCAAGCACTCTCGGTTTCTCCCTTGTGCCTGGGATTTTCGCCTGGTATGGTAAAGGCCTTTCTCCACCCTAGACCAGGTTACATTCCGAAGGTTCCTACTAATATTGTTAGACCTATAGTTCTGTAGGCCTTCTGTCCTCCTCCCTTTCTGACGTCGGACCAGGAGAAACTAAATCTGCTTTGCCCAGTGAGGGCTTTAGATGCTTATGTCCACAGAGCTGCCCTGTGGAGGAAATCTGAAGAACTGTTCATTGGTTTTGGGCCATCCAGGAAAGGGTGTCTCGCTTCTAAGCAGAGGATGAGCAAGTGGGTGGTCGAGGCTCTCACTTGCTTACGAGTCGGCTGGTCAGCCTTCACCATTGGCTGTTCAAACTCACTCGACTAGGAGTATGGCTGCTTCTAAAGCTCTATTGTCAGGACTTTCCTTTCATGATGTTTGTGATGCGGCAGGCTGGTCCTCACCGCACACATTCATTAGGTTTTATGACCTTGACTTCAGCTCCACTCCAGGGGCGCAGGTGCTTTCGTCTGAATGTGTGCTCTGACTTCACACTACGGACACTTGCTCTTATGGCGACGTGGGTATTAGCGTTCCCACAGTGTTTTACGCAGCTTGAGTTCCCTTGAAAGGGAACGTCTCGGTTATGTATGTAATCCTAGTTCCCTGATAGGGAACGAGACGCTGCGGCATGCCCGTGATCGACTTGCTTCAGGCTATCAGAAGCTGATGCGGTTGTGATTCCGGGGTGCTTTATAGTTTCCTGGTCGACGACATCACCCACCTATGACGTTCCATATCGCCATTGGACTGATTCCATATGTACTTCAGGACGCACTCACGCAGGGGCGTTCCCAGAGCGTTTGACGCAGTGTCTCATTCCCTATCAGGGAACTATAGGGTTACATACGTAACCAAGACGCTTTCGTGCTTTATTACAGATTTTGTTTTACTGGACACACCTGTTGTTGCCGTTGTTCTTGTTGATGGTGCTTGTGAAGGCACGTTTATTAAAGCTACATAAACGCCCTTATTTTAACTAAGGCCTACTCCTGGCTCCTGGTTTAGGCTCTAAGGCTACGTTCACACTGCAGGCTGAAACGACCCAATTCCGATTTTTTTGCCCCTATGCGACCTGTATCCGATCTTTTCATGACAGTCTGAACGACACAGATCCGATCTTTTCAAATGCGACCCAGGCCACTTGGGTATGTGGTCCAAATCCGATACGTATCCGATCTTTTGAAATGCGACCTCAATCTGAACGGCCAGGTCGCATGTATCCGACCCGCACGCCGTTGATATGCGACAAACGTCATAATTCTGCGTTGAAGTAGGCGAGAATGAGAAGATAAACAAGTTAGCTATCGTACGATAGCACCGATAGCACGCACCTGTCAATACACTCCAACGTGTTGCACTGTTATGGTCCGCCACACACGTGTCTCTTCCTGTGAGTTAATCGAAGGCGCTCAAACGCTCTCCTCCTTCTTAATTTTCTTCTTAAAACGAAAAGATTGTAATTGTGCTGGCTCTGTTGGGAAAATAACTTTAATATTGCTAAACGAGCTCCACTGTTGACATTCATGTTTAGGTACTTCCGCAAACAGCAAGTGACGTCGTTGACCGTTGAGTACTCTTCTGCGCATGCGGGTCACTTCTGGGTCATTTCACGTTCACACAGGAGATCACTAAAGGTCGCATTTAATTGGAAATGTGAACGGCCTTGCAAAAAAATCGGATTTTTTCAAAAAATCGGAATTGAGCATTAAGCCGTGCAGTGTGAACGTAGCCTAAGCCCTGTCTGTAATACCAGACCATAATGTTATACTGGTAAACAAAAACTAGTTGGCATTATTCATCTTACCGTATTATCTACAGTAATAATACAAACAAATCTGAATATAGAATGTACCTCTACATGTGTTATTGATGCTGATGGTGAGACTTGAGTTTGTTGCAGTGAATCCATAAAAACACGAGCAGTTGTAACTTCCTGCTTCATTTGTGCAGTTAGAATGTGGACCACATACAGATGGACTGAAATGACATTCATCTATATCTGGAAAGGGACAAACACTTTTACATATCTCAATATTTAATAAAATTTTCTAATTATATTAAAATTAAAATTAAATAAAAAAGTTTGATCAACATCTGAAAAACTGCTGGGGTTCTGTCACGATTCCCCTATGTCTGTGTTCCTAGACTTCATTTTAAATTTCTGTCTTTCATTTAGTCCCTGGTTATGTGTGTAAACCCTCAGTCATTGTGCATTCATTGTTATGTGTTAACGTTTCATGCTGGTATTTATCTCTGTTTGGATAGTAGTTTTTATTAAATGTGTTTTCATCCTTCCTCTGCATCAAGCATCTTTATTGGGGATTATCAAGTCAAGCCAGAGCGTGACAGACATCAAATATTTTTGCGCAAAAATTTGATTTAAATTCACAGTTGCTTTTGCAGCTGTGCTGCTTTTGGCACGGTTAACTAAAAAAAAACATTAGTACAAACAAAAATATGAAGATCATTTTTTTTCATACATGTAACCAATAAATTAAAAAGCAAAGCATTTATCTACATCTATAATTTGTTTTCCTTAACATGCAAAGCTATAAAATCATTTTATGTATTTTTTATACCTTGAATCAATTTATTTCTAGAAGCCAAAATGTAAAATAAACTGAAAAGACTTTGTATCAAAATATAGATATATGGTCACTGACTTAATATCTGTATAAAGGGCTTCAGTCTGCATTGAATGAACAGATTTCAGCAACAGTTCTCAATACTAATATGAATCTTCACCATCAACATATACAGTTTTCCTGCTTTATTAAAGATTTTGTTTTACTGGACACACCTGTTGTTGCCGTTGTTCTTGTTGATGGTGCTTGTGAAAGCACGTTTATAAAAGCTACATACACGTCCTTATTTTAACTAAGGCCTACTCCTGGCTTAATCTAAGCCCTGTCTGTAATACCAGATAATAATGTTATACTGGTACACTAAAACTGGATGGCATTATTCGTCTTACCGTTTTCTCTACAGTAATAATACACACAAATCTGAATATAGAATGTACCTCTACATGTGTTATTGGTGCTGGCGGGGAGACTTGAGTTTGTTGCAGTGAATCCATACAAACACGAGCAGTTGTAACTTCCTGCTTCATTTGTGCAGTTGGAATGTGACCACATACAGACGGGCTGAACTGACATTCATTTATATCTGGAAAGAGACAAACACTTTCCATATCTCAATATTTCATACAATTTTCTACTTCTAAAAAATAAAATAAAATAAAATAAAATAAAAGAGTTTGATCAACATCTGAAAAACTGCTGGGGTTCTGTCACGATTCCCCTATGTCTGTGTTACATCATTTTAAATTCCTGTCCTTCATTTAGTCCCTGGTTATTTGTGTAGAGTAAACCCTCAGTCATTGTCCATTCATTGTCTTGTGTTAATGTTTCATGCTGGTATTTATCTCTGTTTGGATACTAGTTTTTATTAAATGTGTCTTCATCATTCCTCTGCATTAATCATCTTTATTGGGGATTATCAAGTCAAGCCAGAGCGTGACAGACATCAAATATTTTTGCGCAAAAATTAGATTTAAATTCACAGTTGCTTTTGCAGCTGTGCTGCTTTTGACACGGTTAAATAAAAAAACATTAGTACAAACAAAAATATGAAGATCAATAAATGTAACCAATAAATTAAAAAGCAAAACATATAACATGCAAAGCTATAAAATCATTTTATGTATTTTTTTATACCTTGAATCTATTTATTTCTAGAAGCCAAAATGTAAAATAAACTGATAAGACTTAATTCAAGTCAGTGACCATATATCTATATTTTGATACGAAGTCTGCATTGAATGAACAGATTTCAGCAACAGTTCTCAATACTAATATGAATCTTCACCATCAACATGTACAGTTTTCCTGCTTTATTAAAGATTTTGTTTTACTCACAACACTGTTGTTGCCATTGTTCTTGTTGATGGTGCTTGTGAAGGCACATTTATAAAAGCTACATAAATGTCCTTATGTTAACTAAGCCCTACTCCTGGCTTAATCTAAGCCCTGTCTGTAATACCAGACCATAATGTTACACTGTTACACAAAAACTGGATGGCATTATTCATCTTACCGTATTATCTACAATAATAATACAAACAAATCTGAAAATAGAATGTACCTCTACATGTGTTATTGAAGCTGATGGTGAGACTTGAGTTTGTTGCAGTGAATCCATACAAACACGAGCAACTGTAAATTCCTGTTTGATTTGTGCATGTGGCATTTGGACCACATAGAGATGAATTGAACAGACATGCATTCATATCTGGAAAGGGAAAATCTCATATATAAAATAATTTTCTTATTAGAATAAAAAAAGTTTTAATAACATATGAAAAAACATGATAATGAATCACACAAATGCATTTTATTATGGCATTATATTGAGCAGAGGACAAAACTGAATAAGACCTGCCAACCCCATCTCACGACCAATTCTGACGAATTTGTACGAGTGGCTAATTCGTAACAATTCATACGATCTGACTCGTACGAATTTGTACGAATTTGTAGGATTTTTGCTAAATCGTACATATTTTACGAATTCCAAATTCGTATGAATTCATACGAATGACCTAACCCTGACCCCGCCCCTAAACCTACCCATCACGTGGGTTAAGACAAATCGTACGAATCCGTACGAGTGAGTTCGTATGAATTGTTACGAATTAGCCACATTGTAATCACTCGTACAAATTTGTACGAATTGGTCGTGAGATAGCGTTGGACCTGCCCATCAAAGCTATAAAATCATTTTATGTATGTTTTTATACCTTGAATCAATACAATTTCTAATTATATAAAAAAACTATTTAAAAAATATGTTTTAACAACATCGTTGACCCAAGTGACCAGAGACTCCACGGTTACATACATAACCAACATTCTATTTCCAGGGCATAACTGAGTAGAAGACAAATATCAAATCTGTCCCGAGGGTTTGATCAGCATGGATATCCCTTTAACAATAAAGTACATTCTGACTTTGTAGTCTGTAATGAAATAGTAATCACCACAACTCGAAGTATGCAATATAAAAAAATAACAACATAGAAACATAGGAATTTTAAAGTTTTTGAAAATTTGAAAATCCTCTCAATTGAGGATTTCCATTCATAGACACGCTTTTTCACCCAGTACTGCTATTGAGCAATTGTTTGGGGTAGAAACAACATTAAGTCTATGGAAACGTGAAAATGTGGCCTATGAGTTCCAGGTTGCCGCTGCATAAATGTCTGCGAGTTGAACTCCCTATAATGCCTCCCATGATGTTGCTACTGAACGAATAGAGTGTCATTTCACTGGCATGCACAGAGTGTGCGTGTAATTCACTAATGCGTTTTGGAGAGGAAATGGCAGTTTTTAAAGAAAGCCATGTGATATCGGCTGATGGTAATGGTTCAAACGGAAAGACAAAAAGATTTTCAAGAACAATATTAAGGTACCACTGTGGAATCATGACTCTGCAGGGAGGATTTAAGAGGGATGAGCGCCTTATAAAAAAAGTAACCACTAATTTATGCTTCCCAATAGAGCAACCGTCTATGAAACCTCTTTTCGCTGATAACGCGGCCACATAAACCCTTATCGTGGAGTACGATCGGCCCATGAAACGTTAACCAAAAATTCCAGAATATCCCTTATAGAGCACGTCAGGGGGATTATTTGTTTGTCGTCAACACCATCACAAATAAAGTTTCCACCTGTTCCAGAACAGACAGACGTACAATTTCAGAGTCTGAGGTGTATTGTGCCGTATCCTACCGTTCAATTGTGTCATAAGGAGATCTAGTCTGATCGGTAACTGGGTCGGCGGACCCGTTAAAAGATGGTGAAGGATACGAAACCACGGCCTGTTCGGCCAACATGGGGCTAATAATAACAACTGCTGGTTCGTTCATCAAATGTGACTGAAAACTAGCCAAATCATCGGAAATGGAAAGAAAGCATATATAAGACCACTCGGCCAACTGTGGGCCATCGCATCCTGCCCCAGTGAGCCCGTTTCTTTGCTTTTCTTTCGGACATTGACTGTCTGACAGTCTGCTCGCAAATAGATCCCACACGTTACAGATCAATTGAACTACTTCCGGGTTGAGTTGCCACTCTCCTGATAGAGGCACAGTCCGTGACAACCAAGGGGGTAATCCATCTGCCGGAAATTGTAGCTGACTATCACCTGCTGTTAGCATTCCATTGACTCCAATTCATTTTGGCGTCACTTTGACAGCGAATAACTTTACATCTGAGGCGTCCAAAGACTCCATTTGTCCATTATTTATTTCTAAAGAAACACGACAATGTATAAAAGGCTCCATTACTTTGTATCTTACGTTATGGCACCATAGAAGCCGTTTTTGTAAAAATAGGCTAACGATTGCGTCATAACACGCGACTCTCTGTTGCACACTAGAGAACATTACCGTGTAGACAGAAGTAGAAGCTTGTGCGCAATCGGGGGGACGTGGAGCATAAAGTCGGGGGAGAAGCCCATAGAGAGTTGTAAAGTTGCTCTTGCTGCGAGCTCATGGACAGCTAATACTCACGATCTCCAGCTCTGCAAGATTCGGAAGGGAATGATTCAGATTCCTCTTGGCACAGCTACTAGAAGACGTACAACTGTCGGTCAGGTTTCTCACGTCACATCTACGTCGCCAAGCTCAGTTTGTGCCTGCGCAGTACACTTGGCTATCAGGAAGTGAGTGCTTCTATTGGGCTTCAATTCTCTCCGTTGAAATCAAGTGGGTCGCTATGTCCATTTCTTTTACTGTCTATGGTGACAACGCATCTGCCACCTGATTCATGTGCCCCGGTATGTGGGCTGCTCTTAGAGACGATAGATGGGCGAAAGTTGTTTCCTCTTTTTCCAGTAGTGTCTGAATTTCCATGGAAAGTATTTTGTGTTTCTCTGGGCTCGCCAACTTTACGAGCAAGCTCTTTTTTATCTTTTTTTTTGTTTCGGAAGAGGAGCGGAGGCCAATGCTTTTCTTTTCATACCTCCCTCCACATTAATAATTTAATAAATGTTTAAAATTTAGCGTATTTTCTTGTGATTATAAATCTTGTAAAATCTTCATAAAGTCTGCATTAAAACACTAAAAATCGCATTATTCATCTTACCTTACTATCTAAGGCAATAAAACACACAAATCTAAATTTAGAATGTACCTGTACATGTGTTATTGATGCTGACTGGGAAACTTAAGTTTGTTGCAGTGAATCCATCCAAACACGAGCAACTGTAAATTCCTGTTTGATTTGTGCATGTGGCATTTGGACCACATTCAGATGAATTGAACAGACATGCATTCATACCTGGAAAGGGAAAATCTCCATAGATAAAATAATTTTCTTATTAGAAAAACAAAGTTTTAATAACATGAAAAAACATGATAATGAATCACACATATGCATGTTATTAGAGCATTATATTGAGTAGAGGACAAAAAAACTGAATCAGACCTGCACTTCTTCGTCTTATATGATGCACTGGCCCATCTGTGTTGTTAAGCTGGAATGATGTAAAAAGAAAAATGTTTTCATTGCAGGCTTTCAACAAATTTCGAGCTTTTCTCACACTGAAAGAATGTAACTAATTCCAGTATTTATTTATTTAGATTTCCACATTTATCCACAGTGTTTTGGGTCAATGTTGCATAATGTATATCTTATTGTAATACAATAATTTTAAAAACAATCTGGTTGAATTTTTTTTTTGTGTCAGGTATGCACCGAGCCCAATCCTGCGCTTATGTAGGCTACTCGTAGTCATTAAAATGTTCCTATACCAATAACCGATGTAATGTAGTGTTTGTGTCCAGACTAAGAAACATACAACAGAACAGAGATATCGAGATTTCAGAGATTAAAGATGTCTATGAAGTCAATGAAAATGTATTTAATTAATAGAATATTAAGCATACAGGTGCTGGTCATATAATTAGAATATCATCAAAAAGTTGATTTATTTCAGTAATTCCATTCAAAAAGTGAAGCTTGGATATTATATTCATTCAATACACACATACTGATATATTTCAAGTGTTCATTCCTTTTAATTTTGCTGATTATAACTGACAGCTAATGAAAACCCCAAAACCCCAGAAAAATTTGAATATTGTGAAAAGGTTCAATATTAAAGACACCTGGTGCCACACTCTAAACAGCTAATTAACTCAAAACACCCCCAAAGACCATTCAATGGTCTCTCAGTCTAGTTCTGTAGGCTCCACAATCATGGGGAAGACTGCTGACTTGACAGCTGTCCAAAAGATGACCATTGACATCTTGCACAAGGAGGGCAAGACACAAAAGGTCATTGCTAAAGAGGCTGGCTGTTCACAGAGCTCTGTGTCCAAGCACATTAATAGAGAGGCGAAGGAAAGGAAAAGATGTGTTAGAAAAAAGTGTACAAGCAATAGGTATAACCGTGGAGAGGATTGTGAAACAAAACCCATTAAAAAATGTGGGGGAGATTCACAAAGAGTGGACTGCAGCTGGAGTCAGTGCTTCAAGAACCACCACACACAGACGTATGCAAGACATGCGTTTCAGCTGTCGCATTCCTTGTGTCAAGCCACTCTTGAACAAGGCACAGCATCAGAAGTGTCTTGCTTGGGCTAAAGACAAAAAGGACTGGACTGCTGCTGAGTGGTCCAAAATTATGTTCTCTGATGAAAGTAAATTTTGCATTTCCTTTGGAAATCAAGGTCCCAGAGTCTGGAGGAAGAGAGGAGAAGCACAGAATCCACGTTGCTTGAAGTCCAGTGTAAAGTTTCCACAGTCAGTGATGGTTTGGGGTGCCATGGCATCTGCTAGAAGTGCTGGTGTTGGTCCACTGTGTTTTCTGAGGTCCAAGGTCAACGTAGCCGTCTACCAGAACGTTTTAGAGCACTTCATGCTTCCTTCTGCTGACCAACTTTATGGAGATGCATTTTTCATTTTCCAACAGAACTTGGCACCTGCACACAGTGCCAAAACTACCAGCACCTGGTTTAAGGACCATGGTATCCCTGTTCTTAATTGGCAAGCAAACTCGCCTGACCTAATCCCTATAGAAAATCTATGGGGTATTGTGAAGAGGAAGATGCGATACGCCAGACCCAACAATGCAGAAGAGCTGAAGGCCGCTATCAGACCAACCTGTGCTCTCATAACACCTGATCAGTGCCACAGACTGATCGACTCCATGCCACGCCGCATTGCTGCAGTAATTCAGGCAAAAGGATCCCCAACTAAGTATTGAGTGCTGTACATGCTCATACTTTTCATGTTCATACTTTTCAGTTGGCCAACATTTCTAAAAATCCTTTTTTGTATTGGTCTTAAGTAATATTCAAATTTTCGGAGATACTGAATTTGGGATTTTCATTAGTTGTCAGGTTTAATCATCAGAATTAAATGAAATAAACATTTGAAATATATCAGTCTGTGTGTAATGAATGAATCTAATATCCAATTTTCTCTTTTTGAATGGAATTACTGAAATAAATCAACTTTTTGATGATATTCTAATTATATGACCAGCACCTGTATATTCAATGTTTACACCTGAATATAAATGCTGTGCATCAGCTGATAAGTGAAGCACGCTATCTTCCCTGTCCCAAATGGCACACTTCATATGCACTTTCGGTCTTGTGAACATACATTGGCTGCTGCGTTCGCGTGTCTGTTAAAGGTGCATTGTGTAAAATTTAGGAGGATCTGTTGACAGAATGTATTATCATATATATAACTATGTTTTCAGTGGTGTATAAATACCTTACTTAATGAACCATTATGTTTTTATTACCTTAGAATGAGCCATTTCTATCTACATACACCGCGGGTCCACTTACATTGAAATACGCCGACATGTTTCTATAGTAGCCCTAAACGGACAAACGCATTTCGTCACTACGTTGTTCTTCGTGCAAAGAAGCTAGCTAAAGTCAGCGAATAAAACACTGACACAATGATGAACAAGTAAAAATAAAATTCGCAATAATTTGCATATTAATGCATAATCATATTAATGCATAATGATCCATAAAAGTTAATGGCCAAACGGATCTTTACAAAAGTCCACATCCGTGTTATTGTTATAACACGGATAACATTAAATAAATATTTTTTTAATCAGGTCAAACTTTTGATTAGTCACTCAAATAGGGTGACCACCAAATAGGGTGACGCTTTGCGTTGTACCACACAGCATTTTCACCCCTTGTCCCGCACATCGCATTTTCGTATATTGTATATATTCCCTGTCAGAAAACAAATGGATAATTCGGCAAATTAAAATCAAATTTAACAGAATTTAGCAACTTGTTGTCTGCTGTGGTTGTTTTAATTCACATCCTTTCTAAAAATATGACCAATATTTTTGGTTTAATATATTAATATACAAGACTGTCAATGATCTAATTTAATTGTTTTACATTTTATTTGTTCATTATTTTGTTGGATTTTAGTTGGACTTAAAAAATAGTTATCTGTATGACGCCTACATGACATGTAAAATAAAGACATGTTATGTTACATTGTGATGTAATGGTGTTTTCTGGAAGGAACTAAAGAACAAAGAATTTTTATCAGCTGAAAGGCAGAATACAAATGTTTTTATTAAGTTAGATAAACATTATATAACAGTTTCAGGTTATGTTTTAGTGTTGGTAACATGGCCCACATTGTCCCACACAAACTTATAATTGTCCCACATTTGGTTTGCTTGATGGTGGTCACCCAACACTCAAACCTTAATCTGAACCTCGCTCAGTCGGTTGCTCATATCCGCCATGTTTTGTAGTTTTTTAAAGCAACACCATGGAACTTTTCCTCTTCGGTCGCCCTACTGGTTGGAAACAAAATTGTCCATTACTGCTGTCGTAAATAATTTAGCCTACCGTCGCACGCACGCTCGCTGTTTATCCAGCACCGGCTTTAGAATGAACGATGTCCACAGACAAGGTAGAGTATGTTACATGATTTCATGAAAGGATGATGTATTGCGACATCAGAAACGAAGAAAAACTAAATAATGACTATTGTAGCGCTTGACTTAAAGCAGTCGAATTTTGTAGTTCTTTTTGTGGTCGGGTTACAACCCGAACCCTGAAGCTCCATAGTGCCAGTAAAAGCGATACAGACCCCGTCAGGATATGGCAGACGTGCCTTTCACCCTGTTACGACTTGATGAACCACTGATACGATTTTGGAAACATTATTTTAAGGTTACATAGTGTTGCTTTAACACTCTTTGCTCTTTACACTCTTTTTTGTTTGTAGTTCCTCCTCCAAAGTGCAATGGGTTGTGGGCAATATTAGCCTTTATAGGCCCTGTCCCAAATGGTGCACTTCAATGGTGGACTTTCGGTCTCGTGGACTTAAATTGCGCGTGCTCGCTAAGTCCATTGGCGCTTTTCCACTGCATGGTACGGTACGGCACGGTTCGGTACGCCACGCTTTGGCGCTTTTCCACTGCATGGTACAGTACGGCTCGGCTCGGTACGCTCTTCCACGAAATCCACATGGATGCAGGCTCCACAAACTTTAACTACCCAACAATCCTTGCGAAAGTCCAATCAGACAACGGATGGGAGGAGATTTCGCACACGGACAATTGTTAACATGGCTGAGAAGTATCATTACGATTTTTATGACCTAGGTGTACATTTTACCTACTTTTTACTTACCTAATGGTTTATACAAACATTATGGTAATCGACCAGTGGTTGATGTCTCAAACATAGGCTAACAATAGCGCGCTGAATAATACAATTGCATTATGATTAATTTAATAAATAGAACCGAATGTCAGGGCTTTACTGAGTCATATGTAAAAGTAGTAGTATGTAGTAGTAGTAGTTAAACCTGTAAATTAATCTGAAACTCATGCATATTTTCATTGTGTTAAGATTGTAATCTTAGTTCAAATGGAACATTGTGTATTATGTACACAATACATCATTTAAATAAGCATGCATCTATTGTTTAATGCCAAATTGGCATACACAATATCAAAAAATAGAACTGTAAAAGCAGGCTGTGCAGTTGACATGGAGATGTTAAAGGTGCTATATGTAGCTTTTCTTCTAAAATGAATCATTTTTTTATTGCCTGTGTGTGAAGGGGTTGTAATCACACATTACAATGATCCACTTTTCGGGTTTTGCTATTACCTCTGAAGGCCAGTTTTCCTATTTCTATGTGAAGGCTCCTGTTTGGATTTACCGCGAAATCCATCGGATGTGACGTGCATGCGCGCTCCTGAGCCTCTCTCCTTTTTATATACAGTCTAGGCAACGGCACTGCAGCTAACTACATGAGTCTGATAACACCAAAAAACGACCTGCCTCCAGCACAACACAGACTACAACACAAACTCCACATAAATAAAAAAATAACAAAAAAAATGTTTTATCTGCTGAAGCTTGTCAGGCCAAACGTGAATCGGATCAACTTCGGACGAAAACACGGACCAACATCGGCAGAGCGTTTGAATTATGGAGAGACCTCCGCTTTGTTTTAATTATAGGTAGCCTATATATTTAGGTATAAAAACAGACCCGGAGTTGGCTGTCATCCCTATTGTGATGCTTTCTCCGGTGTGTTGAAATTCTCAGTGTGGCCGGTACCATGAGTGCTCGCTCTTGAGTTCGAGCACACGCACGAGCGCTCTTGTAAAAATTGGTTGCAATCTGAAACATCACCGCTAGAGGCCGCTAAAAACTCCACATAGCCCCTTTAAATAGTATAATATTTGTATATGATATTTGTTATTTTTATCTAATAAAGGGACTGATGAGATGACCTTTCAGTTTATTCGGCTCCGTATGGATATGGATAAGGCTCGATCGAGTCTGTCCCAAAAATACCTCTCAATGCGCCCTCGTGGACTCGCGCCAAGGGTCCTATAGGTCTGCACTACATGACTTCGCCAAAGTGTGGACTCTGAGGAAGTCCACAAGTTCGGAGTGTGCCATTTAGGACAGGGCCATAGTGAGCACGGATCTACACTTCAAAAATCCACAGGAAATAGTAGACCATCCGGGGACTTCTGGCATACTCTTTTTAACATACTATGCTTTGGAACACACTGATTTTAATGTCACATGTTTAGGATGGATAGTATGGACATTGAGAAGCAGGGCACGAGTGTTTAGGGTGCCATTTGGGTCAGGGATGCAAGCTTGTCAAGCGAACAAACACCCCTTTCTCACAGACATTTCTGAAAAGTCTGTAGTTTGTGACGTGACGTGATTTAGCCTACGTAGTTCCCTACATTATTACAGAAAAACGGCATGTGATTACCAGTTATGGGTATGATTACACGGATTAAGTAATCCAATTCCAAAAATGTTGTAGGTCTACTTGCAATTAGCAGGGCTCTTCAGTGTCACGCTGGCCAGTCTTCAAAACTTGAGAGCCCTGAATTAGATTATATTACAGTTTAAAATGCTCATAATCAGGTTAAAGTTACTTTTTTTGGATCACATAACTGAAAGTATCGGTAGGCTATCATTCTGGAAAAGCGGTGCATCACTAATTTTAATTGTTGATAAAATGTATAAAACATGTTACTTACCTGTAAATTCATACTTGTGTCAGAAAAATCAAGGGTTTCTACAACACACACATGGTTCAGCAGGATAGCAATGCTGATTCCTAATAGGCATTTTAACATTTTCCCTGAAATTGAGAAATGATCATTCAGCATGAAACGGAAGTTGCGTTTGTCTTTTCTTTCCTATTGTGTATAAGACACTGGTGCCACACTCTAACAGCGGTATCAGAGTGAAACGGCTTCTTGAACAAGTAAATATGTAAGGATGGTTAGATTGTTGTCCTGTCCCATCTCCCACCAGAGAAGAGATGTGGTTGCAAGAGGGAGGGAAGTAAGTTACTTGGAAGTGCATGAATATAGAAAAACAAACAAAAACATAACTTGTCAAACTGGAGCAGACTACCGTACAGCCTGTAGGTGGTAGACTCGAGCAGTCGTAACAATGGCATGAGACATAAATATTAGTTTCGACCTAAAATACCAAAAATGCCTTTAAACTGATAATAATATAGGCTACTGAATGATCTACTTCTTTTTTTACAAGATAATTTCTTTTTAATTCTTCTAGCTTTATTATTATTCATTTTCCGTGTTTTAAAGATTGGTTCTTAACATATAAACAAGTATAAACTTAGATATTACACAAAACAAATTACTTAAGCTATAGCTGGGCCTATTTATTTTGATGGCCTTTTACCACCCTCGCCAATGTTTAATAAAAAGATACAAATATGCATATTTTTGTTGCCTTAATGGAAGGATGCTTTTGCCTAACCGGGGCTTCTTTTTGTTGTTATGCCAACTAAAATGTAATAAAACATAATATCAAATGTCTTAAGTCGATTACGCTTAAAATGTAGCCTACTGCAGGATTTCTAACAATGTGTAGTTATACCTTCACTGGCCATGTTTCACACATAAGGTAAAGGTAAACTTCAGAATATTTCTTCAGAATGTGGAGTGTACAGTAGCCTAGTAAGGTCAGGTTTGCCAATGTGCATTTTATTTAGGATATTTATTTATTTATGTTCCTGTGCGCCGATCAGAGATGGAGTTCACTGCTGATATTCTGAAGATACAACATAGCCAATAGGCTATACTAGGGACTATAGCCTTTAAATATATTTGCTGCATTGAATCAGTCTCGAACAGCCAAAAGCTTTCTCGCCGCAGCAGTGCCTTGCATCACTCATAGACCTTAAAGGGATAGTTCACCCAAAAATGAAAATTCTTTCATCATTTACTCACCTTTAATTTGTTCCAAACCTCTATGTGTTTATTTGTTCTGCTGAACACAAAGGAAGATATCTGGAAGAAAACAGATCTCAATCCCCATTGACTTCCATAGTAGGAAAAAAACATACTATGGTAGTCAATGGGGATTGAGATCTGTTTTCTTCCAAATATCTTCCTTTGTGTTCAGCAGAACAAATAAACACATAGAGGTTTGGAACAACTTGAGGGTAAGTAAACGATGATAGAATTTTCATTTTTGGGTGAACTATCCCTTTAAAACAATCAGCGGATGGCGGACGGGTTCGGGCTTTGAAAATTGGTCAGAAAACGTTGGTGCGGACTGCGGACGGATGATGAGTATGGTGGCCGAAAGAGCTCAACGTGCTGCAACCAAAAGAAGTCGCATGCAAATAGAAAAAAACTCATGCAAATAGAAAAAACGAATGCAAATAGAAAAAAACTCATGCAAATAAAAAAAAAGAATGCAAATAGAAAATAACAGCCGCAAATTAAGAAAACATCTTCATAAATTTCACAACACACGTGTGCTCCAAATACTCACAACACAACCAAATACACAAACACGCTGCAAAAGTTCACAACACAACCAAATAGAGAAACGCGCAAAGAACGTTTATTTAAATTTATTTTTTATAAATAAACTATAATATTAAAATAACATTGTAATACATTGTATATATAAATAATATTATATTGTAATATTATACTTTTTATAGTTCTTCTATACTCTTTGCTTACAGCTCAAAATTATACTTTATTTTATTTTTTTATTTCTTTGAAACTTTTTTTTTTTCGCAAAACATACAGAGATTTTTTTATGACATACAACTTGCATACAATATACAAAATGTATTAACAATGTCATCAGAATACAAATGAGAAAATAACAATGAGCTGAAAACTAAAATAAATAAATAAAAAAGATAGAGAAGAAGAACATGAAGGTGATGGACCAATGAAGAAACAATGAAGATATTAATCTATACATCAGTTATACTATACAAATTGTTTCATGTTATGTTTAAATTTTCATAAAGAAAAGTTTCATAAGAAATGTTAGGTAATGTAGGGTTCAAAGTTTTAAAGTTGAGACACTGACACACAGATACATAATGGATATATAAAACGCATATTTTAACAGTATTTTTGTAAAGTAATTAATTTGCATCCATTATGTTAACAGCATTATATTTCTGTCGTCAGAACAGATATTCAGCTGATGGACAATGTGCTGCGTTGCCATGGGAACATCCCAGGTGAAAATAATTACCTTGGAAATTCGTTGCTCCCTTCATCAAGTGCGTTCCAAACGGCTACATAAATGGCACACTAGTGCCATGCTCACTCCAAAGTCCCACTTGAAGAGCTCTGCCGTCTGCCCTTCGAAGGGAGTAGGGCATAGGGATGCTCACGAGCAATAAGCACGTCCCAGCCGGGTTCGTCACTTATTTGGTTCCCCCGGAAACATTTCCGTTGTGGTCTGTGAAACTTGCAGCGCGTTTCTGTATTTGGTTGTGTTGTGAACTTTTGCAGCGTGTTTCTGTATTTGGTTGTGTTGTGAGTATTTGGAGCACACGTATGTTGTGAAACTGTTGAAGATGTTTTCTTAATTTGCGGGTGTTTTTTTTTTTCTATTTGTATGCGTTTTTTTTCTATTTGCATGCGTCTTCTTTAGGTTGCAGCACGTTGAGCTCTCTCGGCCACCGCAGATGAGTTTTGTGATGCGGATGAAATAATAGCCCATCCGCGCATCTCTAATACGAATGGAATGTTATTATGTGTCATGGAACATTGCGCTCCCCAACTCATGAAAGGTCGGATTTGCTCCATCTTTTGATAAGTTTTGTTTAGAAAACCTTGAATCCATGTAAGACACACTGTCATTATACATAATCCATGTCATTAGAATCAATTAATCCATGTCATTAGACACAATAGCCGCATTTCCACTGCCGGGCCAGGGCCGAGCTGTGCTAGTGCGTGCCAGGGCCAGTCGCGTTTCCACTGTCACTTCCGGGGCTTGATCGGGGCGTACTCGGGGCCAACGGCCAGGATTTCTGGCCCGTTGAATACCTTGGGCCAAAGCGGGCCAGCTCGGGCTAGAGGCGTGCTCGAGGTAAAAGGCGGAGTTTATCGGTGTTATGGAACGTTATGATCTGAAGCAAGATGCACATTTCACTGTTTTATATCACGCAAAATAATCGCTGCTCGAAATGGAGAATCGCCCGTCTGTCGAAGATACCAAAGCTCTTCTGAGCATTTGGGCAGTAGAAAGGGTACAACGTCAATTTGAGGGCGTGTGAAGAAACGAGGACGTTATAAAATACATCGATGCTGAACAATCTAAGCTAAGCATTCAGCGAGCAACGCTTCGAGTTCAGGAAAAAATATAAAAAAGTTGCGGGCGCAGTATTGTACAAGGCGATTAAAATGCACAATGGACAAAGCAGAGCTCAGAGAAGGGGCTTTCCATGGATTGAATTGATGGATGGTGTGCTGGGTCACTGTCCCTCTGTTAGTGGCGACTCGCGAGACAATCGGGACACTATTGCAGCCACGGCCGGTGAGTTAATATACATGCTATCCCCCTAACTTAAAAAATAAATAAATTCATAATACCCGCTGAAATGGGTTGGGTTGTATGACGTGTATGCGGAGTTTTGGGCAGCGCTGCAGGGCTACTGGCCCGGCGGTGGAAATGCAAGCCCGGTGCTTGAGGCCCGAGGCCACTGGCTCGGCTCGGCTCGCTGTTAGCCCTGGCCCGGCCCTAGCCCGACAGTGGAAACGCGGCTAATGTGCACACATGTGCAGGCCAAAATGTTTTATATGCGGTATTGCAGTAATGCGGTAACCGTCCCAGCCCTATTCGTTACGATATTGATATATGAACTGTTGTTGTCAAGTAAGCTTCATGCTTTTCCCGTTGCGAACGTGTACTCCTCTAAACTGTAACCTACGGGTGCTGCACTGCTAGTTGACTGCTGCGCCTTTCCCCCGAAAATATCACGTTAACAACAACCCTTTAGAAAACGTAATTCCTTGATCTGCTTTCTCCATGTCTCTTTGACAAATCTCAGTGTCTCAGTCTCACGCCCGCTGCACGTGAGTTAACCACGCCCACTTATTTACATGTCGCGGTATACACGGAATAAAAAAAAAATGTTTCGGTTGACATTTTCTACCGCGGTAACGATATATATCGTCATACCGCACAGCCCTACTGTTAATGTATTTTTTCCATTGAGTAAAAAGTCTGTTTGGAATGTCTGTATACATTATGCTACATAAAGGGATGCTAATAGATATCAGACAATAGAGTAAATCGAGTTTGCGCGCGATCATTGGTAACTAGATAACTAAGGATCGCGAACGCAAACTCGACAATCGACTACTGTGGACTTCGACCCTAACCCTTTTTATTCATATTTTTCACATCTACTGCAGTCAGTTTCACCGTGTTCACTCTTAATTAAATCACTCACATGGCTGTGCACTTGTAATGACACGTCAAGGATGTTAAAAGGCTAAAAGCAGGTTTAAAACTTGCCCCGTTTAAGTCAACAGGGTGTAAATTTTAAAAAGAGGATAACACGGGATAGGAAACACCGATTTTTGTTGTTGTCCTCTGTACTGACAGCACTCCAAATTTACAAAAAAATGAGCTCAATGTTAAAATTGACCGGAGTTCTCCTTTAAGTCGATTATGCTTAAAATATAGCCTACTGCAGGATTTCTAAAAGTATGTGTATACCTTCACTGGCCATGTTTCACAGGTAAAGGTAAACTTCAGAATATTTCTTCAGAATGTGGATTTTCTTTTATTCCTCCAGACTCTGTCATATAGGCCCTATGAGTGTAATAATGTCATAATACAAAACACAGGTGATATGATCATGATGAACATGAGCTGCTGTAAAAAATGTTTAATACTATAAAATTATATATGTGAATGCATTGGTTAACTCATTAAGTAAAAGCAACATCAAGATAAAGGTAATTGTATAGAAAGTGATGATTTAAACTTTTAAATGTATGCATAACAAATATCAAAACAAAAAAAGAATACATAAACATAAACTTCTTACCTTACAACAACGCTGATATGATGCCCTGAACTGGAGTAATCTGTCTGAAGATCTGAGGTTTTGTTTTCTTTGTGAGATCCACCTACAAAACATTCCCCATTACAGTTTTTATCCAATAGCTTCCATGCATTTCCTAATGATGAGTGCATCTTTTCAAAACTCATCATGAGTCATCACAATAATAAAGACTTTCTTAAATTAGAGATCAGATTAACAGATTAATCAGACTAACTCTTTACACTGTGTTCCAAATTATTGTGTAAGTTACATATCAGTAGGTACAAGTGTAAGTTACATATTTTTTCATTATCTTTTTAGGTAACTATCAATCTCAGACAGGTTTGTTAAATAGTTTGCGAGGTCTTCTTGGGTAAATGGAAAACCTGCTTAAAGTGGTTGTTTGGCATTATTAAGCAAGTCACAGTTCTCACGCAATACTGGGAGGAAGAAAGATCTTTCTGAATATTAAAAGCATGAAATGGTGCAATGTCTTTACAAAAGGCATTAAAACAACAAATTTTTATTTTATAACTAATACAATTTTGTGAAAACTGACTAGAGATTATCAAAAGATCAATAGATTTGAGAGTGATTTAGAGCACAGAAGAACTCGTCAGATAAAGACTTATTAATTCTACATTCCGGTCAAACAAATGAATTGTATTAAAGGGCAGCTAAAAAGGCAATGTTAAACAGTAAACAGGTAGGGTACAACGGGGCTAAAGGAACACCCTAGATTTTAAGAATGTTTTTCACTACGCCCATAGTGTATGAATGCAGGGGGGAAAAGTTTTCATTGAAAATTGATGGAGCAACACATTTTGTGCGAAAATAAATAATACAATTTTTTTGTTTGTTTGTTTGTTTGTTTGTTTGACCATCTTGTATGTCTTGCATAAATGTATGAGGAAGGTGAGGTAAACGGCATGGGGAAAAAGACACAGAGTACTGATACAAATACTTTGGCCATAAAATAATATGTTTTTAATAATGGCAATACTTTCTCAAAACAATCACTTTTGCTAAGTTGTTTTTCAAAAATAAAATAATAATCTTTTTTTCAATAAATATACTAAAATATAGAAACAAAATTATTAAAAAAAGTAATGATTCTGAATACATTAATGGAGATCCCATTATAATTTAATAAAGCTTTACAGTAGTAACAAATAAATATTACATTTTATGATATGTTTAATATCTTATTTTTAAATATTATTGTTTATTATAAATATGGTAATTATGAAATCATATGGGTGATGATTTGGACTGGAATATTGGGAAGTGGTCCTTTTAAGATCTCTGAGGGTGTAAAAAATCACTTCTGAAAGATATGTGGAGTTTATAACTGACCATTTTCTGCTATGGTATAAAAAGGATAGTGCCGTCTGAAGAAAAAAAAAATCATGCAGAACAATGCACAATCCCATGCTGCAAAAACAAAAACAAAAAACCCAACAATAAAACGGTTTGAAAATGTATTTCTACACCCACTGTAAACAATTCTCTTTGTGAGCTTTGGTTAGAGGAGGCTGAAATGCAACTCTGCATAACTGCCAGCCAGCATGCATTCTTGAGGAAGCAGAAAAACTGGCTAAACTGACCGTCTGCTAGCTGTCTTATGTCACAGCTAGCTGTCTTATGTCACTCTTTCACCTACTGTAGATATCATCACATAGAGACTGTGTCTGTTCCCCGATCTAGGAAATACAAAAAACTTCCAAACCCATCTAAGGGTAAACATTTAATTGATGTTCAACAAATAAAGAACAGAAATAATACAAATGAACAAATGATAAAGCTCGGGTTGCTGAATATTCGATACCTTACTTCAAAAGCACTTATTGTTATATGATCACCGACTATAACCTAGATCTGCTATGTTTGACAGAAACCTGGCTAAAACCAAACAATTACATTACTTTAAATGAGTGCTGCACCCCCCAAGATTACGGTTATAAAAATGAACCTCGTATGAAAGGCAAAGGAGGATGTGTTGATGTAATTTATAGTAATATTTTCAGAATTACTAAGAAGTCTAGTTTCAAATATAATTCGTTTGAAGTGTTGGTGCTAAATGTAACAATATCTAGTGTAAATGATAAATCACATTTGAGATTTGTGCTGGCTACAGGCCACCAGTGCACCATACAGACTTTAGCAAAGAATTTGCTGACTTTCTATCAGAGTTAGTACTGGCTGCAGATAAAGTCCTAATTGTTGGTGATTTTAATATACATGTAGATAACGAAAAAGATGCATTGACACTTAAAGACATTCTTAACTCTATTGGAGTTAGACAACACGTGTCAGGACAGTAAGAAAAATGATGTGGACATCGAAGATCTCAAAAATGAAGTTTATTACATTATAGCAGTGGCAAGGCACACGAATGATGCGCTTGAAGCAACACGGAGTCACAGCGCGCAGCTCTTCGAGTCCGCATTAATAAGTTCAAAGCACAAAGGAAAAACATATCGATGCAAAGTGTATTATACCGTATCTATCTATGCAATAGTATATTCAGTCTTTTCTTTTAACAGTTTTAAATGTCAGTTACTGTGTGCGTGAAGAACAATTATAGTGCTCTCCAGTTTTAAGATCTAAGAGAGACACGGTAGAAACGAACATGAGTACAGTCCAGCAAGATAGTAATTTAATGCGAAACCATAGAGCTTTATCTACAGATCAAGCATAATAATATTAACATTGAATCATCTTGGAGAGAGTTTCATCGTTGACTGTCGTAACCGAACGCGACGCGCTGTGTGAACGTTGAATGGAGAATGACTGACAGCCACAGCAGAGGGCACTACTTGTAAACCAATCAGGTAATGGTATTCCCTTACCTTCCCAGAGAAAGAAACTGGTGAGGCAAGTCCCTTTGCGCTAATATTTCCATGCACTCGCGCTCCCTTCTGGCACGCGCACCTGTTCGCAGTTCACTGAATCTCTGGCACCCGCCCGGTCTGTTCTGTTCTCACGCTCAATTTAGGCGCGCTGCATTCTGATTGGTTCGGATAGCATACTGGAAGGTTGGAGCCGGGAGCGCGGAAAAAATCGTCCTATGAAGCGATTTAGAAATCGCGCATGCTCAAATTGCGATTTTATTACGATTTCGATTAATCGCACAGCCCTTAGGTTGTCCCCCTCTGGCCACCGGAGAATCTTACCTGTCTTTGGGTCGACACCTCATGCACACTGGTCACAGCTCCATCCAATTGGGCAGAATAATCAAAGAGACTTTTCTGAAATTTGGCAATATGATATACAAACATTTTCTTGGGTGTGGGTGATAAGACATTTAGAACCAGCACAGCCAGTAGGAGTGTCCTAAACTAAGCGATCATTAACTTATCTAAAATTCAATGTTTAAACATAGAACACATAACATAATGAATTGACAAATAATAAGATACATACATACGCATTCAGGTCAGGTCAGGTTATAGCTGCCACTGGTAACCATGTAACCCGGTGACACCTGCCTCATGCAGAGAAGGAAAACTCTGTCAAAAACCTCCGCTGCCTTGCGGCTATATCTCTTCCTGGGAAAAGGCTTCAGGAGTAAACCGTGAGGAAAAATCTGGACCTGGAGTCCCATAGGCAGCGTGTGGTTGAACACAATCTGTATCGGCTCTGCCGCTCCGTTGGATTAATCAGTGCCGTGGAGAAGGGGGGACCCACTACTTGGGCAACAGCTGGTCTTCCATATTACCTTGTCCTGTCTTGCGCCCTGGAGAGGACACTCCAGCTTCGTTTCACAGCGTCAAAACAACACAGGAAGCAGCAGTCCACCGGTTATAAGCTACAATGCTCGTTTGGTGTAGATTGTGGTGCCATGGGCTGCTTCCGACGGTGGGAAAGATCTTTGGATCTTTGGCTCTGCAGTCCCCAGCCAGTAAGGTGCTGTCCCGCCACGGTCTGCCTTCCTCATTGGGTGCATGGGGATAAGGAAATCCGACAAGCAGACCAAAATGTCTGCGCCAAGCAATTACAAAAGAAAAAACAAAAAGAAGAGACCAGTCCTTAATCTGGGATGTTGGAACGTTCGCACCATGACAACTAGACTTGATGACCTCTTGAACATCAGTGACGTAAGAAAGACAGCGATCAGACCATAATTCTTGGCCTTCCTGCTTGGGTTCCTTTGGAGTTGGCAAGATTAACGAGAACGGGCAGCGGCTGTTGGAGCTTTGCTCTTATCATGGACTCTGCGTGACCAACACCTATTTCCAGATGAAGCCACAACACAGAGTGTCATGGCGCCACCCTAACCCTAACCCTAACCCTAACCCAAGCATTGGCACCAGCTCGACATGGTCATCACCAGACGTACAAGCCTTAAGTATGTGCTTCTCGCCCGCTCATTCCACAGTGCTGACTGCGACTCTGATCAATCACTGGTGTGCTGCAAGATCAAGCTGCTACCAAAGAAACTCCACCGTTCCAAACAAGAGGGGAAGCCACGCATTGACACAACTAAGATGCAACATTCAGAGAGGCTTGAGGAATTCACTCTGGATTCTTGAGGATGCTCTGTCTGCAGGCTACCCATGCAACACCGCATCCGCACCATGGAACCTCCTGCGTGAGGCAATTCAGAAATCAGCTCTTGTTACCTATGGGAGAAAGACCTTCAAGAACTGCGACTGGTTTGATGCCAGGTCTGTGGAGTTGACCCCTGTTATTGAAGCAAAGCGTGCTGCCCTTGCTGAATATAAGCGCTCACCAGGTGGGAAAAACCTTCAAGCACTTAGATCAGCCAGGAGCAAAGTACAGCAGACAGCAAGAAGATGCGCCAACGAGTACTGGCAGGAGCTCAGTCACGTCATTCAGAAGGCAGCAGCAACATGTAACATCAGGGGCATGTACGAGGGCATCAAGAAAGCTCTCGAACCAACTCAAGAGCAAAACTGTATCCATGAAAACCAGCTGCAGAAAGGTGATCACCGACAAAACCAAGCAGATGAAGAGATGGGTGGAATACAATTCAGAGCTCTACTCCAGAGAGAACATTGTTGTCACCTCAGCACTGGACCCCATCGATCCTCTGCCCACCATGGAGGAGTTAGACATTGAACCAACACTGGCAGAACTCAGCAAGGCCATCAACAGCCTAGCCTGCAGCAAAGCCCCTGGGAATGATGGCAGCCCCCTGACCTGATCAGGCACTGCAAGACCACCCTTTGCAGCCTCTATTTAACATCCTTTGTCAGTTTTAGAGTGAAGGTGGTGTTCCACAAGACATGAGAGACACCAACATCGTCACCCTTTACAAAAACAAAGGCGCTAGGAGTGACTGCAACAACTACAGAGGCATCTCCCTCTTGTGCATTGTAGGCAAACTGTCTGCTAGAGTGCTGTTAGTGCGACTTCAACCGCTGGCAGAACGCATCTACCCTGAGTCCCAATGTGGCTTTCAAGCAGATCGTTCTACAGTGGACATGATCTTCTCCCTTCGCCAACTACAGGAGAAGTGTAGGGAACAGCAGAAGCCCCTTTACGTCGCCTTCATAGACCTGACCAAGGCTTTCGACCTAATTAGCCGGGGTGGGCTCTTCAACATCCTCCTGAAGATTGAATGCCCCCCGAAGCTTCATAGCATGATCAGATCTTTTCATGACGGTATGAAGGCAACCATCCAGTACGATGGCAGCAGGTCTGAACCATTTGTGGAGCAAGTTTGTGTCCTTGCCCCAACCCTCTTCAGAATCCTCTTCTCCCTTCTCCTAAAACATGCTTTTGGGAATTCAACCGGGAATTCAGACGCCAGACTCTACAACATCGCAAGACTCCGAGCAAAAACCAAGGTGCGGGAGATCATCATTAGGGACATGCTCTTTGCCGATGGCGCAGCAGTCAGCTCTCACACTGAACAAGATCTACAGCAGGGGTCACCAACACGGTGCCCGCGGGCACCAGGTCGCCCCCAAGGATCACATGAGTCGTCTGCAGGCCTGGTCTAAAAATAGTACAACTCACCAGTCAGCTGTGTCTGAAATTTTATTGTATTCTGTAACTGTTGCTATTATTTTTTAAATCACACTTGCATTTATATATATTTAAAAATGACAATATCTTAAAAATATGTTCATTATACATGAGTTTAGATAAGTTTAGGTGAACTCGGACCGACTCTAGTTCAAAGGTCAGTAGTCAGTATTGTGCGCGTGACAAAACCAGTGCTTGTGGAGATTAAGCTAGCGGGCAAAAAAAAAAAAGTAAGCTAGCGGGCACAGCGAATATGGTAGCTGAATGCAGTTTCTTGCCCAAAAAACATGGCAGAAAAAAGGAAAAAAAAACGTATTACTTTGACAACAAATGGAAGGAGGAATTCTTTTTTACGACTGTGAAAGGAACCTGTGTGTGTCTCATTTGCGGGGCGACTGTGGCGACGGCAAAGCAGCACAATGTGCAGAGACACTTCACTATGTCTCACAAAAGCTACCATGGTAACTACCCACCAGGAAGTGCATTACGGGCAGAAAAAGCCTGTGAGCTAAAGGCAGCTTTGGGTAAGCAACTGTCTTTTTTCACGAGGACGGCGAAAAAGTCACAAAAAGCAACCGAAGCCTCGTTTAGAGCTACACATTTTCTGATCAAGAAGAAGGCGGCATTTTCAGACGGAGAAGTTGTCAAAGAAACAATGATGATAATTACTAACACTGTACTTAAAGACGAGAAAAATGGAACAGATCTAATCTCCACTCTCTCCGACGTCCAACTGGGTGCATCTACGATGGGTAGACGAGTGTCAGCTATGTCTGGTAACTTGGCCGATCAGCTGGACCAGGATCTGGCGAAGTGAAGCTGATTTAGCATCCAGTGCGATAAGTCCGTGGACAGCAGCAGTACAGCGCAGCTGTTAGTTTTTATCCGGATGGTGTTTGAAGATTTCTCCACAAGAGAAGAACTCCTGACACTACTGCCCTTAAAGACAACTACGAGCGGAGTTGACATTTATAAAACGGTGAAGGACTTTTTCTTACAGAAAAATGTACCATTGGAAAAGCTGGTAGCGGTGACTACAGATGGGGCTCCTGCTATGATCGGCCGACATACAGGTTTCATCGCTTACTGTAAAAGTGACCCAGACTTCCCAAAATTTCTGCATTACCACTGCATCATTCATCAGCAGGTGTTATGT
This sequence comes from Chrosomus eos, assembly GCA_036326025.1. Classification (NCBI taxonomy): domain Eukaryota; kingdom Metazoa; phylum Chordata; class Actinopteri; order Cypriniformes; family Leuciscidae; genus Chrosomus; species Chrosomus eos. The sequence goes on along the minus strand of CM070829.1, from coordinate 7,562,518 downwards.
GCAAAAGTGATCGGCTTCGGGCACGTGATGACTCCTGTTATAAAAATCATAAACAACATCCGCTCCAAAGCAAAACAGCACAGGATTTTTTAAGGTGCTATTGGAGGAGATGTCAGCTGAATATGGTGACCTGCTGCTACACACAGAAATCTGATGGCTCAGCAGAGGACGAGTTTTACTTCGTTTTTTGTCACTTTTGGTTGAAATCAAAGAGTACTGCTAAAGGACACAGAGTGGACACTTGACCTTGCATTTTTGACGGACATTACTGGGAAACTAAACGACTTGAACTGTGAGCTGCAAGGTAAAGGCAAGACTGTTGTTGATATGATACGTGCTTTAAATCCATTTAAAGCCAAGATCAACATTTTCTTTGTGGATTTACAGAAAAAAAGGTGCTGCACTTTCCCTCTGTGCAGTCGGTGCTGAAAGACAATGCTTCTGCATCTGAGACATTTGACAAAGTTGCAGAAAAGTACTGTGAAGTCATAAACAGACTTGGGCAAGAGTTTGAGAAAAGGTTTTGTGACCTTCATCAGCTTAAGCCATGTGTCATTCATTTCCAATCCTTTCATGATTGTGGACACAACATGCTTTGCTGAGCAACTAAGTGCAACGTTCAAATTGGATGCTGGACAGGTGGAGATTGAAATCATAACGTTGCAAAATGACCTCCACCTCAAAGCGTACCAGGCTGCACCAAACTTTTGGTGCCTTGTTGACAGTACACAGCAGCTATGAAGGTTGCTAGCTTGTTTGGTTCAACCTATCTCTGTGAATCAGCGTTTTCTGACATCAACTTAATCAAGAACAAACACAGAACACGCCTCACTGATGCACATCTGAAAGACTCACTCACAGTTGCAGTGTCTTCTTCTTCTTCTTTAGAGTTTATCGGCAGCTTGCATCCATAATCGTTGCACTACCGCCATCTTCTGGCTTTATTTCCTGTCATGTCCAGTTACATCATATTCTTCTCATCAGTCCTGTTCTTGATAAAAATAAGAAAATATTTCCTCTGCTTTGTTCATTCTCCCCACTTTCCAGTATTTCCTTCATTCCTGTCCCTATTGTTCCAACTACTCCTAACTCTTCCATCATATTTTTCCTCTGTTCTTCATATTGTCTACAACTCAAAAACACATGCTCTATAGTTTCTGCAAACGGACCACAACCACATAAACCAGTTGGGTGCTTCCCTATAATGTGTAATGTGCTATTCAAATTACTGTGACCTATCCTTAATCTGGTCATAACTATTTCTTCTTTTCTATTCCCTCCCCTATTCTTCACCGCCCCAACTTTACTTTGTACAGCATATAAATGTCTCCCTTTAGTTTCCATATCCCACTGCTGTTGCCATTCTCTAATGGCTTCTTTCCATATTACACTCTTTCCTTCAGACTTTGACAACTTAATATTTCCTTCAATATTCTCTTTTTTAACAGCTTGTTTGGCTAACGTGTCCACTCTCTCATTACCCACAATGCCAATATGAGCAGGAATCCAAATCAATTGAATCTCCTGGCATTTTTCCCTTATTCTTTTGTATATTTTCAATATTGAATACAGTAAATCCTGATGACTCTTAGATATACCAGTCATGAGACTGTATAAAGCTGATACTGAATCACTTCCAATTAAAGCTTTTTTAATTTTGTTTTCCTCAATCCACTCTAGTGCCATCTTAATAGCGTATAATTCAACTGCATACACACTCAGATCATTTGTGGTTCGTCTGCTTATCTCACCTCTTTGGTTGAAAATGTAAACTGCAGATCCAGTCTTTCCTGTTTCTGGATCCTTTGATCCGTCTGTATAAATCTGAATATACTCTTTATATTTAAAATCTATATGTCTATAAAATTCCGCTACCAGATCTGTACTATTACTTACTGTTTTAACTCGAAGTAATTTAAAATCAACTTCCATGGTTTCTAGCTTCCATACCGGTGTATCAGGCCATATTACAGTTGGGCAGAATTCCTTTTCATACACTCCCAACTCTCTAGCCGCCTCATCTCCGACCCACCCAAAACTGAACTTTTGTGCTCTCTCCCTTTCCCAATTATCTTGTAGTATTATTTTAGTTGGATGACTATCTCCATGCCCTTTTAGATTTACCCAATAATTTACAAGCAATTGTTTACGTCGAATGTTCAATGGCATTTCTCCCGCTTCCACCTGTAGAGCACACACTGGTGATGTTTTTACTGCCCCTAGACATAATCTTAGAGCTTTAGCCTGCATTACATCAAGCCTCCTAAGTACAGATTTGGCTGCTGATCCATATGCCACACTTCCATAATCCATCCTTGATCTTATTAGACTTACATATATATATTTCAGTGATTTATAATCTGTTCCCCATTCTAATCCTGTTAAACATCTCATTAAATTGATTACTTTTTTACACTTTTCTTCTACATTTCTAATATGTTCTACCCATGTTAACCTTGTGTCAAAGTGTACTCCTAAAAAACGGAATGCTTTAACTCTCTCTAAATTACTTCCATATAGTTTTATATTAATATTTTCCTTGATTTTCTTCCCTGTAAAAAACATTACTTTAGTTTTCTCTATAGAAAATTTAACACCCCACTTTATTCCCCACTTCTCAACCTGCTGTATCCCTTCTTGTATTTTTTTAACTACGTGTTCTATATTTCTTCCTTTTTTCCATATTGCCCCATCATCCGCAAAAAGTGATCTTCCCATACCTATTGGTATATTCACATATATATCATTAATCATTACTGAAAATAATGTGGGACTTACAACACTCCCCTGAGGAGTTCCGTTTTCTATAACATGTTCACTTGATAGATCTGCTCCTATTTTAACCTGAATTGTTCTTCCTTCCAGGAAATCCTTTATCCAGTTAAGAAAATTTCCTCTAATTCCCATATTATACAATTTTATCATTAGTCCCTCTCTCCATAACATATCATATGCTTTTTCTACATCAAAAAATACTGCCACTGCTGTCTCTTTATTTACTTGTGCTTTTCTTATGTTATCTTCCAAACACAAAACTGCATCCATAGTATTCCTACCTCTTCTAAACCCACTTTGACATTCAACCACCATACCTCTTTTTTCCATAATATACATTAACCTCTCATTTATCATTCTTTCCATTAATTTACAGACATGAGATGTCAGAGCAATAGGTCTATAACTTGTAGGTTTACTAGCTTCTTTCCCAGGTTTTCTTATCGGCACAATAATTGCCTCCTTCCAGCTCTTTGGTAGTTTCCCTTCCTCCCACACTTTATTGTACAGCATCAACAACTTATTCTTCCCCTCCTCACTTAACTGTTTCAACATGCTATAACAAATGTCATCTTTTCCTGGTGCAGTCTTCCCAGTTTTGGCCATTGCTCTCTTTAATTCTCCCATGTTAAATAGTACATTTTGTTCATCCTCCCCTTTCCCCATCTTCATAAATACCTCTACATTTTCAGATTTAGTCTTCTCTCTGCCTCTCTTCCCTTCTTCAGATAAATTATTAGAGCTGTGCACATTGACAAATGTATTTGCTAACATTTCGGCCTTTTCCTTATTTGTCACTGCAATTTCATTTCCACTACTCAAAACTGGATAACTCCATTCTCTCCTTTCACCACCCATCTTTTAATCATTGTCCACACCTCTTCAATCTGAGTTGTATTCCCAATTGAGCTACAATAATTCCTCCAATATGTTCTTTTTGCCTGTCTAATTGTTTTTCTTACTATTGCCTGAGCATTTTTATATTGAATCATGTGCCTGAAGTTATGAGTTCTTTTCATTATTTTAAATGCTTTGTTCCTATTTCTGACAGCTTCTTTACATTCCTCATCCCACCATGGTACGATTTTCCTCTTTACCTTACCTTTACTTTTTGGAATAGACTCCATTGCCGCTGTTATTATACCTTTCTTTATTTTATTTTCCATTGTCTCTATATCATCATTATACTCAATCTGGTTCAAATATCTTTCACTTTCTTTCTGAAAATGCTCCCAATTAGCCTTCTCAAATATCCATCTTCCTCCTCTTTCTTCTATACTTTGAGATAATGAAATATTAATTTTACATACTACTGGATAGTGATCACTTCCTACTGTCCCATCCTTATATACACTCCACTTACATATCGCTGCTATACTACTAGACACCAGTGTAAGGTCAAGTACAGATTCTTTCCCAGTACTAACCTCTATCCTTGTTTTACTTCCATCATTTAAACATACTAAGTTTTCGTCATCCAATAACTCTTCAATTACTTGTCCATTACTATCCATCTTCTCACTACCCCACAATGCATTATGCGCATTGAAATCCCCACACCATACAATATTATTATTGTCTTGCCCCTCTATTTCCTCAAGTTTATTTATATCTAATTTTCTACACGGATTGTAATAATTTATAACTACAATTCTTTTCCTTTCACCCCATATTTCTACCACTACATATTCTTGCTCCTTTCCTATACCTAACACCCTATGTGGAATCCCTTGTCTTATAAATGTTATACATCCCCCTCCACCACCATTTTCCCTATCTTTCCTAACTGATACGTATCCATATATTATAAAGTCCAAATTAGGCTTTAACCAGGATTCCTGAATGCATATAACATCTGGCTTTTCTCTTCTATTCCTTATAAATTGCTTGAAATCCTGCCCATTTTCTTGCATTCCATTGAAGGATTAGCATTACAAAAATTCAGTTGCAGTGTCAAGTTACACACCAGATTACAACACACTGGTGAACAGCATGCAATTGTCACCGGGTGATTAGGTGATATCTAAGAAAATGAGCGGCAGGTGTGGAGGGGGAGGAGCTTGACTAGTGATTGGGGCACATGCTCAAATTGGAGTATAAAAAAAGGCAATTTTGAGAAGAACAAAAAAAAGAGTGGCTTAGGACCACAAAAAGAGAGTGAAGACACAGGAGCTGTGTCCCAATGTGAAGGCTGTACCCTTCGAAGGCCGCGGACTTCGAAGGATGCAGCCTATTCGTCCTTCGAAGGACGCACCATGTTGCCTTCGTAGGATTTCCTAATTGCGCATCCAGGTGTTCCCGATTACCGCTCCTGGCGCCTAGCAACAGTGCGAGAATAAAGCTGCCCTCCTGATCATTAATTTGTTATAATTCAGTAAACAGCTATGGAGCCAGATTTGGCTATTGTCATTTTTATGTTTTATATTTTACTAGAGGACATGTGAGGATGTTTCACTCATGTATTTTCGGTTTAGCCAAAACCATGGCCATGCTGGTTTACTGCGTCGAATTCAGAGGCTGCATAGCCTACTGACTGAATTGCCGGATTAAACTGTTCAAATATTGGGTGTTAATTTTCGTAAATAATGTAATGAAATATATGAAAAGAAAAGAAAACACATTAGGCATATAATATATATATATAAATATATATATATATATATATATATATATATATTATATATATATATATATATATATATATATATATATATATATTATAAAAGGTTCAAGGCTATTGTATTCTTTTTTTTTTATGTATGTATTGTATTTTTTATGACCATGGTGAATTTATTTACAGTACTCGGTTTCCAATCCTCTCCCAAGGGTTTGTAAACTCACGGATTTGTGGCCTCTCCCCCAGTCTGTGCCAACCTGGCCTCCTGTTTATGCGGGATGCATTTAATTATGTTTAACTTAATATTTCTTGAATTTTCTAAAAATACGACATCTTTAAAGACAAATTTTATAGGAGGAAAAAGCTCAGTATAATAGAATAAGCAAAAAAAGACTAAGACTTTTTCACATATAAAAAAGAAATATAATACAAACACAAGATTAGGTTATATAAAAATAAAACATTCCTAAATTATTGTGAACTCAACAGTGAACTCAACGCAAATGATAATAATATTATTAGCCTACATTTAGGCTACACATTTAGAATGCGCTTTTTTCCAAAAAAGGAACAAAGAAATTCGTCAAATGTCAGTCATAATACAGGGCTAAGATTATCACAAATAAACACAAGATTTTGACGCAAGTGTGTGTGAGAGTGTGAGCGCGCACTGCATAGCATGGAGGCGCGGCCGCGAACACTTGCATTTTCCTATAAACAGTGGAAACAACTTGAAAAATACTCTATAATTTCTGGTGATACAGAAAAGAATAATACATCATTCGCAACTTTTATTTGTCCAAACTCACATAACAAGAAAACGTTGTCCTTTTGTAAAAGAAAATAAAACAATCAATCACGCTTTCATGATCTCCGTGAACTCGAGCGCGTCTCAAAAATGAACTGAACCAAAATATACCTAGCCTAAAGCTTGATATGTTCACTTTTAAACGAACAATTAAAATGCCACGTTATTTATTTAGACACATTTATTATCATAAATCATGGTTCCAGAGACATGGCTCTTCTCATTCAGCACTGCGGGCAAAATATAATTTACAGGTTCTAATCTGGCCTGTCTAATCGACATTTTTTCCATATTTTAAATCTTTAATATAGGGGCAAAAGGTCTTTTTTTTTTTTTTGCGCAGCATTTGTGTAACCTACAGTTCAAATGTTGGTGTTCAACTTTGCCTTTTAAAAATACAACAATCGTTCATTTTTAGTTTTCCAATTAGGGGTTAAAAAAAGAATTAAGGACGCAATTAAGTACCTTAAGTTATAGCCTATTATTAAATATTTCAAATAATGTATTTGTAGAAAAGTTTGATAGTCAATCAAAATACTAGTAAAATCAAAGACTTTAATCTAAAAACTATCACTAAAAATAGTGATAACTATCACTAAACTATCTTTAGTTTGATAATCCATGTAAATTTGCATCCTTTCATTTTTCAGTTTTTAACCTGTATTTGAAAAACGAAAAATGAACGGTTTTTGTATTTTTAAAACGCAAAGTTGAACACCAACATTTGAGCTTGAACTGTAGGCTACACACCAAAAGCTGCACTAAAAATGCTGTCGTCACCGGTGCGCAATGAATTATGGGGTAGGATCAGGGTAGGATAGGCCGCTAAGGATCCATTTATGTATCCTTCCTTTCACAGGGAAACGAAGGGTGCATTTGGCGTCGCTTTTGAATCAGGGTAGCCTTCGTCGCGCCGCGATGACGCAACCGGCCTTCAAATACGGCCTTTGAAGGATGCAGGATTGAATTGGGACAGCCTTCATCGCGCCGCGGTTACGCAATCGGCCTTCAAATGCGGCCTTCGAGGATGCAGCCTTTGAATTGGGACAGCCTTCGTCGCGCCGCTGTGACGCAATCGGCCTTCAAATGCGGCCAATCGGCCTTCAAATGCGGCCTTCGGAGGATGTAGCCTTCACATTGGGACACAGCTAGGGAGAGAGGCACAGAAAGGCAGCGGAGGGAAGGCGCGAAAAAAGAGAACTTGTGGCCTTAATTCACTGGGAGGTATTGTGGATTGCAGTGTCTAGTGTGGAAACAAGCACGTTTGAAGTCTCGAGTGTTTTACTGATTGCACGAGTGCGGGAAATTCTAAATTCTACTTCCACTCGTAGTCCCAGCTGTTACTGATCCTCTGCTGTTCAGTCTCTGTTGCCAGGAATGAGGAACCATTGAGCCGGTGAGCGAATGAGAAGCTAAGAGCTGTTGCTGATCCTCTGTTCAGTCTCTGTCGCCAGGAATGAAGAATCACTGAGCGATTGAGCCGGTGAGTGAATGAGAAGCTATGAGCTGTTACTGACCCTCTGATGTTCAGAGCTGGAGGATCCATTGAGCCAGTGAGCGAATGAGAAGCTTAAAGCCGCTACTGATCCTCTGCTGTTCAGTTTCTGTCGTCAGGAATGAAGAATCACTGAGCCGGTGAGCGAATGAGAAGCTATGAGCTGTTACTGACCCTCTTCTGTTCAGTCTCTGTTGCCAGGAATGAAGAATCACTGAGCCGGTGAGCGAATGGGAAGCTATGAGCTGTTACTGACCCTCTGATGTTCACAGCTGGAGGAACCATTGAGCCGGTGAGCGAATGAGAAGCTATGAGCTGTTACTGACCCTAAAGCTTAGAATCTTTTAAAGCATCTATTCTAACCACTTCGATCAAATCTGAACGAGAGCTGACTAGTCCCTCTAAAGCGGAGTGTACGGCCCGCGGGCGCCACCTAGCTGCGAAAATATTCATTATCATATTTTTAAAAAATATTGCCTTGATTAACACAAAATAGGTGTCATTTGAAAGCTTAGAGTCTGAACTTTACAGTGAATGTAGCTTAGTTATTTGCTGATAGATTATTATTTTTTTAATAATCTATAAAATACTTTTTTGTACTATGTAGGCTACTGCAATGTGTCAAAAACATCATGCTCATGATCGACATTCACAGATCCTTAAAAATGGCACATCATTTTTTACAGCATATTATTACAATAAAAATGAGCCCAAAATGAACACAATCTATTGTGTTGATGACAAGATATTCTCCATGGAGGAACAACTTTAAAAATGCCCATTAGGGGGCCCATGGCTGAACAAAAAGGCTATCTTGGTTCCAAATGCTGTAACTTTTGATTCCTTTATCCAATCACCACAAAAAAAATCTTTATCCAGATGCAGCTCACATGTAGGGACTTCACCGAAAAAGAATTTCCCTTCTACCTTATTTTCTTCCTGAGTTATTCCATGTCAAATAAGAAAGATGTGCAAAATCATGATAAAAATTATATCTTTTTTTGTCTTTTATCAGCAGTTTCTCTGCAGGAGAATGTCCAAATGTAATGTAATTTATATTTTAAAATTTTTAGAAAAGTGTTCTATCAAACAATACCTACATTTTGACTCTCATTGTTATAGTTTTGGAGTTATGAATCTTTACTTTTATGTGTGTCACTCACAAAACAACTAAAAATGGCTTCAGGGCTTATCGACTAAAGCGACAACTTGCCATGTTACTACAATGTGGCAGGCTACGCAATACTCATTCCCTACTCTCAGGGAACCGAGGTTACAACAGTAACCGAGTACGTTCCCTTTCGAGAATGGTCATTTCGTATTGTGTAACTATACGAATTAGGGACGGAATGTAAAATGCTGCACCATAAGTAACTGGCTGCAACTGAAGCCCAGGACCCCTGGGCACACAGAAACAAGACAGAATTCATATATAATATAATATACATATAATACATATATATACATATGCCATACTTTAACCTGCCCTCAAACCGCAGCTACAGTGTTTGACAAACTTAATAAAAACATACTTAGTAACATGCTCAAATTGTGCTTGCGATAGTGGTTGATCTGCTACTTCTTGCAAAGGTCTTGAATTGAAACGGTTTAACTGATGCCATCTTTACTGTGTAATGTAATGTAATTTAATTTCTAATATGCGCTGTTGATCACAACAGACTGGGCCATCTGATCAATTAGAGCAGAGTATGCTCTCAGAAAGGAGGGGTTTAGAGAGACCGAATCATTTATGAGAAGAGAGATAATACTGCAATGAAAATTACAGTGTTTTTCTTTTTTTTACCTTGAATGCATGTAAACCTAATCTCCGAAACAATCTTTAAAATACCATAACTGGACCTCAATAATAGGGCTACTTTCAAATTAGACTAAAGCCTTCAACATACAACAACCAAACTCAGCGAAGACCTTTAGGCTGTAATTCCCTGTAAGAGACTTCCGACTTGCATTCATTTATAAAATGAAAAGTTAGTAAAAACATTGTTAAAATATAGTCCAAGTGACTAGCAGAGCCGTACAGTAACGGAGTACATTTACTTAAGTACAATTTTGAGGGATCTGTACTTTACTCGAGTATCATTTTTGGGTACTCATTACTTTACTAAAGTACATTTGAGAGGCAAATATCTTTACTCCGCTACATTTCTATCCATAACCGTGAGTACCCGTTACTACTTCTAAAAAATAAAATAAAAAGGAAAAAAGAATAATCTCGGAAACCCTCAATTTGTTGTTTCCCTCTCAAACGTGATTGGATTGTGCAGGCGCCATTGATTGGGACAGCCTATCAGCAATCACCTTCAGCTTTCTGCCAAAGTCAACTCCATGGTCAGATTTAGATAAGGGATGAAACCATGGACGAAACAATGGATGAAGACGCAGCAGGTCCATCCCGGGAATGTGCCATCCTGTGGCCCCTCCTCACCAGACTATTTCAATTTTCTGAATTTTCTGAAATTTTCTTAAATGTTAAATTTCATATTTAATATTTCAATTATTAATATGTTTGTGTGTTACAAAATAAAAATTTAAAGCTCTTTTAACTTAATTTTTGAGTTACATAGTGAAGGTTCAGATAAATTGATACTTCAGGTAATCCATTAATACATTTTATAGTGTACGTGTCATGTAAAAAAAAAAAAACTCTTTGCAATGATTTGAGCTTTGTGGCATGGTGCATTATCCTGCTGGAAGTAACCAATTGTAGTATACGTCCCACAAAGGGACCAGTAGAAGTAGCACACATGCGCTAAAAAGTTTAGTAAAACAAAGTCTATCGTATCAGCTGTGTGTTGTGGATTTATTTCTACATAGTGTCCGAAGTTTTGATAATGCAATAAAAGGACACTGGGAAAACATGTCCGGTACTCTTCTGACGCCCAAGAAACATTTACTGGATTACAACGAATGTCATTACATCATGTCTGAGAAGGAAGCGCCTGCTCGCACACATACAGGGAGTTTTCATATCAGCGTTCCTGACAAATTCAATTGTGCTGATGGCAAAGATTTGCCAAGATGGACTTGTGAAGTGAAAAGTGAAGGGGATGCAGTTTCAAGACCAGTAAAAAGAAAACAGGCAGCATATGACAGTAAACAACAAGCAGGATATGCAATGAAAGAATAAGAATCCCTCTCATGATTGAAAGGAATGTTAGAAATGCGGAAGAAGGGAGAATTATGCAGTAGTATGGTTGGCAACTGATTCAGGAAGTGTTCGAGGAGCAAGACATACAGGAAAGACTAGGCTACCTTTATTTAGGGGAATTAAAAGACCACAACGCAGGATGGTACACAGACATAACACTGACTGAATTCATGAAAAAAACATTTAATTCAAAATAGACCTCGGTGCTGCAGTCACAGCCATTCCCACGAAACTATGTGACTACAGGAGGGACGGACCATTGATGGAAACTAAGAAAAAACTGTACTGGCCCAATAATAAAAGGCTACTTGTGGTAGGACATGTGCAAGTTGGAAAGCAAAGACATTAAAAACTCTCAGCTTGTTTTTGTATTTGATTCACTTTCCAGACCCCTTTTGTGGCGCTTTTCCACTGCATGGTACGGCACGGTATGGCACGCTTTGGCGCTTTTCCACTGGATGGTACGATACTGCTCGGCTCGGTACGGCTCACTTGTGGCGCTTTTCCACTGCATGGTACGGTACAGTACGGCTCGCTTCGGCTGGCTTTAAATGGTACCACCTCTGTTGAGATTCCAAGCGTACCGTACCGATACTAAAATGTGACGTGAAAACACTGCAGATCACTGATTGGTCAGACCGAGCTAAAGCAAGCTGTGCCGTGCCGAGTCGAGTCGTACCACGCAGTGGAAAAGCTAAACGAGCCAACCAAGCCGAGCCAAACCATACTGAGCCGTACCAAGCTGTACCATGCAGTGGAAAAGTGCCATTGGACTGGCCAGCTATTGAGGCATTACAACTTGTTGAACGGATTGATGCAGTAGAAACAATTGTAAAAAGGTTCTGAAAGAAATTTCCAAAAGTATACAGGCCTGGGAAAGCCAGGGGAGACTACCGCATAAGCTTAAAAAGCTGGAGCTGTGCCATTTGCACTCACAACCACACGCAGAGTGCCAAAATTAAAAATGAAGGAGGAGTTAGAGAATATGGAACAAATGGGGGTGATATCAAGGATAGAACAACAGATGGAATGGTGTGCTGGCATGGTGCCTGTTGTAAAGCCAAATGGAAAAATCAGGATGTGTCGATTTAACCAAGCTAAATGAGGCAGTATGCAGAGAGCGGCATATATTACAGTCCTTCCAGAAAAAGTTTTTTGTGATTGTTGCGGGCAAAAATCCTTGATTATGCGGCACGATTTTCATAAAAAATGTGATGGAATATGCGGGATATTTATGCAATTTTATGCGATGAAATTGCGGGAACTTGCAAAAAATGCGGTTTGCTGAAAAGAGGAAAAAAAGTGATTCCCCCAACACCCTTTTCTTACTAGGCTACTTCCTTAATGTAAAGAGTCATTTCGTATTACTTCCTATGATGAGCAAGCATACTACATCACAGAAAGTGCTGGAATATTTCAGTTCTCATCTTTTTATTTCAGACCTTAATAAACACATGCCTCAAACTTACAGTACATAGATGAGTCAAACAAGTTTTGTAGCTTTATAAAAGGAATATGCTACAACTTCTGTAAAAATGAATAAATAAAATATAAAAAAAATAAATGTGTGCTTCCTGTATTACAGCTTTTCGATGATGTTCACGTCACGTAATTCGTTCCCATGGCAACAGGGGAAAATGGCTGCTCTTGTGTGAAGCAAACACAACATTTTTCAATTTTCTGCTCTGTGACTTAAGTCTCTGTGACTTTTTTTGCAACGAAAATGTAGGGATTAGGTAGGGTGACCAACTGTCCTGTTTTCCCAGGACATGTCCTGTTTTCATATAACAATATAACAAATTTCTATCCATACAGAGGAGGCATAACCTACTTTAAATGTATTGAAATTAATAAGGTTTCTTTGAGTAAACTTCGAGTATCATTTGAGTAGGCCTATCTGTTTGCCGGGCCGAGTGTCCTGTTTTTTCAGGACAAAATATGGTCACCCTAGATTAGGAAATCATGCAAGCCTGCATATTTTGCGTGAAAATCTGCAATTCATGCGGAGAAAGTGCATAAATATGCGGACTTTGGCGCGTTTTTCTGGAGGGACTGATATTACCTTCTGGAAAGCAGTCACTGAACCTATGATACCATCCACATTACCCGGACTGCCCTGGCAAAAATTTGGAGCTGATCTTTTCTTCCAGAAAGGTACAACCTACCTTCTGGTCATCGACTACTTCTTGAGGTACATTGAAATCAAGAGGATACCCATAACTACTGCTACAGGTGTAGTACAAACACTGAAGGACAATTTCTAAAGGCATGGAGTGCCGGAAACACTAATAAGTGATAATGGCCAACAATTTGAATCTGCCTTTGCTGGAGATTATCATTTTATTTACATAACCAACAGAGCCACTGTGAGGCCTGAGCTGAAGCCAAGACCAGCAGTATGGATCTCTAAATCGCATCAACTAGCATTTGTGCTTGGCACAGCAAATACACCAAGGTCCTACATAGTTCAGGCATGAACAGAGGAACTTAAGAGACACAGAGCCCACCTTCATGCTCAACCAGAGCTCTCTGTGCCGGCACCAGAGACCCCAGGGTTCTGGGACCCACAGTGCACATTGAGAACAGGAGAGAGCCTCCAAGAAGACAAGTAAACACACCAAAGTGGCTTAGTAACTATGTTCACTGAGCTAAGCATAATAAAGTCAAAAGAAGAAAAAAAAAAGTGCACTTGTATTCTAACATATTTATTTACTTGTGGTGGCCCCTGAGGAGGGGAGATGTAGTAGATGTCCCAAAAAGGGACCAGTAGAAGTTGTGTGTATGCGCTAAAAAGTTTAGTAAAACAAAGTCTATCGTATCAGTTGTGTGTGTCGTGGATTACTACAACACTGCGGTCATAAAAGGATAGACGGTCAGCAACAATACTCAGGTAGGCATTTAAACAATGTTCAGTTGTAAGGGGCCCAAAGTGTGTCAAGAAAATATATTCCACACCACTACACCACCAACAGCAGCCTGAACCGTTGATACAAGGCTGAATGGATCCATGCTTTCATGCTGTTTATGCCAAATTCTGACCCTACCATCTGAATGTCACAGCAGAAATCGAGAATCATCAGACCAGTCTAATTTTGGTGAGCCCATGTGAATTGTAGCCTCAGTTTTCTGTTCATAGCTGACAATAGTGGCACCCAGTGTGTCTACTCTAGCCCATTACTTTAAGGTTTGACATGTTGTGCATTCAGATATGTTCTTCTGCATAATTTGGTCTTAACCCGTGTTTTTTTGAGTTACTGTTGCCTTTCTATCAGCTCAAACCAGTCCGGCCATTCTCCTCTGACCTTTGTCATCAACGAGGCATTTTCGCCTAGAACTGCCACTCACTGGATAATTTCTTCTTTTCTGACCATTCTCTGTAAACCTACCCAGGTGAAAAAAAGTACACTAAAATACATTTTATTTAAGTGCACTTAGTACACTTCCATAATGTACTTAAAGTGCTCTATTTTCGCACACTAATTTTGTACTTAATATACTAAAAGCTTAACTTTAGTACTTCTTAAGATAAACTTAAGATCAACTAAGTGTACTCAACTGTGCTATTTTGACACACACTGAAGATGAACTTAAATATATTTTTAATATACTATTTCAACCTTTAAAAAAATGTATTTTGTTACCACTTTTAGTATATCTAAAACCCATTTTTAATGCATTTTAATTATACTAATAAATTATTTAAAATATAATAATAATATATTATAAATATATATATATTATACTTAAGGTGTATTCGTTTGTCAAAAAAGTACACTAAAATACATTAAGTGCACTTAGTACACTTCCATAATGTACTTAAAGTGCTCTATTTTCGCGCACTAATTTTGCACTTAATATACTAAAAGCTTAACTTTAGTACTTCTTAAGATAAACTTAAGATCAACTAAGTGTACTCAACTGTGCTATTTTGACACACACTGAAGATGAACTTAAATATATTTTTAATATACTATTTCAACCTTTAAAAAAATGTATTTTGTTACCACTTTTAGTATATCTAAAACCCATTTTTAATGCATTTTAATTATACTAATAAATTATTTAAAATATAATAATAATATATTATAAATATATATATATATTATACTTAAGGTGTATTCGTTTGTCAAAAAAGTACACTAAAATACATTATTTAAGTGCACTTAGTACACTTCCATAATGTACTTAAAGTGCTCTATTTTCGCGCACTAATTTTGTACTTAATATACTAAAAGCTTAACTTTAGTACTTCTTAAGATAAACTTAAGATCAACTAAGTGTACTCAACTGTGCTATTTTGACACACACTGAAGATGAACTTAAATATATTTTTAATATACTATTTCAACCTTTAAAAAAATATATTTTCTTACCACTTTTAGCATATCTAAAACCCATTTTTAATGCATTTTAATTATACTAATACATTATTTAAAATATAATAATAATACATTATAAATATGTATATATTATACTTAAGGTGTATTCCTTTGTCAAAAAAAGTACACTAAAACACATTATTTAAGTGCACTTAGTACACTTCCATAATGTACTTAAAGTGCTCTATTTTCGCGCACTAATTTTGTACTTAATATACTAAAAGCTTAACTTTAGTACTTCTTAAGATAAACTTAAGATCAACTAAGTGTACTCAACTGTGCTATTTTGACACACACTTAAGATTAACTAAAATATGCTTTTAACATACTATTTCAGCTTTATTTTTTTTATTATTTTGTTATCCCTTTTAGTACTATTGAACCCATTTTTAATGCATTTTTAAATACACGTATAAATTATTTAAAATATAAGAATATATACAAATCATATTTATGTATTGCTCACATATTTTTAATATAGTAAATCATTTGTTTCAAATATATTTTAACTCTGTTAACAGTACCTTTATAAAACAATTAAATAATGGTTATTTAAAAAGTAGTCAAGTAAGTACACTATGACTGTTATCAGTAGCATTTTCTGCCTCATTTATGCTAAAATTATACTTGATAAAATTATATTTGATTAAAGTAAATGTAATTCATGTAATGTAAACACTCATAGTTTAAAAGGATACCACACAATACAGCACAGGTAGGCTATGTACAAACAAACAGCATCTCTTTCTTGAAAAACACTTTAATTTTTCGATACGTTATTCACACACAAGTCTACAGCATACAGTACTTATCTTAAATATGAACAAAACACGATTTTCTTTTCTTTTTTACATTTTACAATCATTTCCCAAACAAACCTTAGGGGAAAAAAACAACCAACAACAAAAAAATAACTTAACAGTGTTTTTTTCCCGACACAAACCTTTCGTTATTGCATTTTCTAACAAGGGTAATAAAGGCAAATATTGGCTAAGAGACCCTTTTCACAGTCTGTGCGTCATCATATCTGATCTGTAATGTAGGCCTAAAGGATGGCTAATACTTAAGAATTCCGTTAATCTTCGAAAGAAAAACTGAGATATTGTAATGAAACCCGAGAGATTGATATCCCTCCGATAAACGATTCACCAAAACAGTTCACGTTTGAAAAAGTTAATCGCAAAAAGCACCTACTACATGAATCGCGTGGTTTCCTCCAAGTCCTCTAAAGAAACACGATCGCTCTTATTTAATAGTTTAAACGTAGACTTCTAAATCTAATCACATTCAAGGAACATACGCAGCAACTGAAGCTCTTTGAGTGAAATGAGCTCATGATCATAAGAACCAATCACAGCCGTTCAACGGCTCTGGAACCAATCAGGACTAGTCACAGGTGTTATGCATTTTGTTCAAATTTAAACAAGTACAACATCTTTTATGAAAACATTTAAACATCTGTGGAAAATGTATCTATGATGCATTTCAAATAATATGTTAAAATCCTTGTGGGAATTTCAGGAGTATTAATGTATGGTAATGTACAACAGCCTTTAATCAAGTAAAAGTGAACAATATTAATTTTAAGTAGGCTTATTGCAATGCTTAATAATAGTTGACAAATGTTTATAATACATTATAAGTTGGTACATTATAAATGTAATCCCCCCCCCCCAATATTAAAATTATAAATATATAAATATTAAAATATATTGCAGTAGGCCTAAGTGTTTAAAAAGTACTTTAAACATACTAAAAGCTTAACCATTTTGCTATGTTCTTACACAAAGAGCAACATAAGTATGTTTTCTTTAAATACACTAAAACTTCAAAAAATTGTATGGTTGTGTTTAGCGTATTTCTTAAAAATGTATCTAAGCATTTATTTATTTATTACCAAAGTACTTGTAGCATACTTTTTAGAAATATATTAAAATTATGCTTGTGTTTAGCATATTTCTTAAAAGTATAATTAAGCATATATTTATTACCAATGTACTTATAGTGCATTTGTTAGAAATATATTAAAATTATGCTTGTGTTTAGCATATTTTTTAAAAGTATAATTAAGCATATATTTATTACCAATGTACTTATAGTGCATTTGTTAGAAATATATTAAAATTATGCTTGTGTTTAGCATATTTCTTAAAAGTATAATTAAGCATATATTTATTACCAATGTACTTATAGTGCATTTGTTAAAAATATATTAAAATTATGCTTGTGTTTAGCATATTTCTTAAAAGTATAATTAAGCATATATTTATTACCATTGTACTTATAGTGCATTTGTTAGAAATATATTAAAATTATGCTTGTGTTTAGCATATTTTTTAAAAGTATAATTAAGCATATATTTATTACCAATGTACTTATAGTGCATTTCTTAGAAATATATTAAAATTATGCTTGTGTTTAGCATATTTCTTAAAAGTATAATTAAGCATATATTTATTACCAATGTACTTATAGTGCATTTGTTAGAAATATATTAAAATTATGCTTGTGTAGCATATTTCTTAAAAGTGTAATTAAGCATGTATTTATTACCAATGTACTTCTAGTATACTTGTTAGAAATATATTAAAATGCAAAAAAATTGCAATAAAAATACATTTAAAATATCAATGGTATTTAATATACTTTCGCAATTACACTTAAGTACTACTTAAGTAAAAATATACTTTAAATTAGTGTACTTATAGTGCATAATTTTTACAGTTTTATTTAGCACAAAAAGTAAGAATGTACTACAAATATACTTTCTTGTATTTAAGTGTTTTTTTAGTGCACTGAAGTACACTTTTTTTTCACCTGGGCCCAGGTGAAAAAAAAGTACACTAAAATACATTTTATTTAAGTGCACTTAGTACACTTCCATAATGTACTTAAAGTGCTCTATTTTCGCACACTAATTTTGTACTTAATATACTAAAAGCTTAACTTTAGTACTTCTTAAGATAAACTTAAGATCAACTAAGTGTACTCAACTGTGCTATTTTGACACACACTGAAGATGAACTTAAATATATTTTTAATATACTATTTCAACCTTTAAAAAAATGTATTTTGTTACCACTTTTAGTATATCTAAAACCCATTTTTAATGCATTTTAATTATACTAATAAATTATTTAAAATATAATAATAATATATTATAAATATATATATATTATACTTAAGGTGTATTCGTTTGTCAAAAAAGTACACTAAAATACATTATTTAAGTGCACTTAGTACACTTCCATAATGTACTTAAAGTGCTCTATTTTCGCGCACTAATTTTGCACTTAATATACTAAAAGCTTAACTTTAGTACTTCTTAAGATAAACTTAAGATCAACTAAGTGTACTCAACTGTGCTATTTTGACACACACTGAAGATGAACTTAAATATATTTTTAATATACTATTTCAACCTTTAAAAAAATGTATTTTGTTACCACTTTTAGTATATCTAAAACCCATTTTTAATGCATTTTAATTATACTAATAAATTATTTAAAATATAATAATAATATATTATAAATATGTATATATTATACTTAAGGTGTATTCTTTGTCAAAAAAAGTACACTAAAATACATTATTTAAGTGCACTTAGTACACTTCCATAATGTACTTAAAGTGCTCTATTTTCACGCACTAATTTTGTACTTAATATACTAAAAGCTTAACTTTAGTACTTCTTAAGATAAACTTAAGATCAACTAAGTGTACTCAACTGTGCTATTTTGACACACACTGAAGATGAACTTAAATATATTTTTAATATACTATTTCAACCTTTAAAATTTTTTATTTTCTTACCACTTTTAGTATATCTAAAACCCATTTTTAATGCATTTTAATTATACTAATAAATTATTTAAAATATAATAATAATAATACATTATAAATATGTATATATTATACTTAAGGTGTATTCCTTTGTCAAAAAAAGTACACTAAAACACATTATTTAAGTGCACTTAGTACACTTCCATAATGTACTTAAAGTGCTCTATTTTCGCGCACTAATTTTGTACTTAATATACTAAAAGCTTAACTTTAGTACTTCTTAAGATAAACTTAAGATCAACTAAGTGTACTCAACTGTGCTATTTTGACACACACTTAAGATTAACTAAAATATGCTTTTAACATACTATTTCAGCTTTATTTTTTTATTATTTTGTTATCCCTTTTAGTACTATTGAACCCATTTTTAATGCATTTTTAAATACACGTATAAATTATTTAAAATATAAGAATATGTACAAATCATATTTATGTATTGCTCACATATTTTTAATATAGTAAATCATTTGTTTCAAATATATTTTAACTCTGTTAACAGTACCTTTATAAAACAATTAAATAATGGTTATTTAAAAAGTAGTCAAGTAAGTACACTATGACTGTTATCAGTAGCATTTTCTGCCTCATTTATGCTAAAATTATACTTGATAAAATTATATTTGATTAAAGTAAATGTAATTCATGTAATGTAAACACTCATAGTTTAAAAGGATACCACACAATACAGCACAGGTAGGCTATGTACAAACAAACAGCATCTCTTTCTTGAAAAACACTTTAATTTTTCGATACGTTATTCACACACAAGTCTACAGCATACAGTACTTATCTTAAATATGAACAAAACACGATTTTCTTTTCTTTTTTACATTTTACAATCATTTCCCAAACAAACCTTAGGGGAAAAAAACAACCAACAACAAAAAATAACTTAACAGTGTTTTTTTCCCGACACAAACCTTTCGTTATTGCATTTTCTAACAAGGGTAATAAAGGCAAATATTGGCTAAGAGACCCTTTTCACAGTCTGTGCGTCATCATATCTGATCTGTAATGTAGGCCTAAAGGATGGCTATTACTTAAGAATTCCGTTAGTCTTCGAAAGAAAAACTGAGATATTGTAATGAAACCCGAGAGATTGATATCCCTCCGATAAACGATTCACCAAAACAGTTCACGTTTGAAAAAGTTAATCGCAAAAAGCACCTACTACATGAATCGCGTGGTTTCCTCCAAGTCCTCTAAAGAAACACGATCGCTCTTATTTAATAGTTTAAACGTAGACTTCTAAATCTAATCACATTCAAGGAACATACGCAGCAACTGAAGCTCTTTGAGTGAAATGAGCTCATGATCATAAGAACCAATCACAGCCGTTCAACGGCTCTGGAACCAATCAGGACTAGTCACAGGTGTTATGCATTTTGTTCAAATTTAAACAAGTACAACATCTTTTATGAAAACATTTAAACATCTGTGGAAAATGTATCTATGATGCATTTCAAATAATATGTTAAAATCCTTGTGGGAATTTCAGGAGTATTAATGTATGGTAATGTACAACAGCCTTTAATCAAGTAAAAGTGAACAATATTAATTTTAAGTAGGCTTATTGCAATGCTTAATAATAGTTGACAAATGTTTATAATACATTATAAGTTGGTACATTATAAATGTAATCCCCCCCCCCCCAATATTAAAATTATAAATATATAAATATTAAAATATATTGCAGTAGGCCTAAGTGTTTAAAAAGTACTTTAAACATACTAAAAGCTTAACCATTTTGCTATGTTCTTACACAAAGAGCAACATAAGTATGTTTTCTTTAAATACACTAAAACTTCAAAAAATTGTATGGTTGTGTTTAGCGTATTTCTTAAAAATGTATCTAAGCATTTATTTATTTATTACCAAAGTACTTGTAGCATACTTTTTAGAAATATATTAAAATTATGCTTGTGTTTAGCATATTTCTTAAAAGTATAATTAAGCATATATTTATTACCAATGTACTTATAGTGCATTTGTTAGAAATATATTAAAATTATGCTTGTGTTTAGCATATTTTTTAAAAGTATAATTAAGCATATATTTATTACCAATGTACTTATAGTGCATTTGTTAGAAATATATTAAAATTATGCTTGTGTTTAGCATATTTCTTAAAAGTATAATTAAGCATATATTTATTACCAATGTACTTATAGTGCATTTGTTAAAAATATATTAAAATTATGCTTGTGTTTAGCATATTTCTTAAAAGTATAATTAAGCATATATTTATTACCATTGTACTTATAGTGCATTTGTTAGAAATATATTAAAATTATGCTTGTGTTTAGCATATTTTTTAAAAGTATAATTAAGCATATATTTATTACCAATGTACTTATAGTGCATTTCTTAGAAATATATTAAAATTATGCTTGTGTTTAGCATATTTCTTAAAAGTATAATTAAGCATATATTTATTACCAATGTACTTATAGTGCATTTGTTAGAAATATATTAAAATTATGCTTGTGTTTAGCATATTTCTTAAAAGTGTAATTAAGCATGTATTTATTACCAATGTACTTCTAGTATACTTGTTAGAAATATATTAAAATGCAAAAAAATTGCAATAAAAATACATTTAAAATATCAATGGTATTTAATATACTTTCGCAATTACACTTAAGTACTACTTAAGTAAAAATATACTTTAAATTAGTGTATTTATAGTGCATAATTTTTACAGTTTTATTTAGCACAAAAAGTAAGAATGTACTACAAATATACTTTCTTGTATTTAAGTGTTTTTTTAGTGCACTAAAGTACACTTTTTTTTCACCTGGGTAGATGGTTGTGCATTAAAATCTCAGTCGATCAGCAGTTTCTGAAATACTCAGACCAGCCTGTTTGGCACCAACAAACATGCCACATTTATAGTCATTTAAATCACCTTTCTTCCCCATTCTGATGCTCAGTTTGAACTTCTGCAGATTATCTTTACCATGTCTACATGCCTAAATGCATTGAGCTGCTGCCATGTCATGTGGTTAGATATTAATTTGCATTAATGACTAGGTATACCTAAAAAGCGGCCGGTGAGTGTATCTATTTATCTCATGACATGATTTTCAGAAATTTGTAGGGACATACTCATATCAAATGGAAGGAGAAAGTCTGGCAGGTGTTTGATGGTGACTGTCTCACAGGTGCAACCCTTATTGCTGACAGTCATAATCACACAACTCTGACAGACTTCCTTTTTCCAATTGATATGGATATGTCCACAATTATCTTCGGCCACATCATGAGATGAATAAATAAAAACGACTTGCTCTGAGGGAGAATATTTTCATCAAAGTTCATGTCAAACTTTTATCTAAATTGATCAACAGCCACTAAAGGATCTGATATGTTGCCACTTTTATATCACTCATGCACAGACAAATAAATAGTCATAACACGCAGATAATTGGTCCGTTCGGTTCGTACGGGAACTTTGTGCTTGTAAAAGCATTAAACGGGTTATTCCCCCCACTACAAACTACGCCCCCATACACGACACCATTCTCAACTAAAAACATAAAACTTTTTATGAAGTTTGGCCGTTCATTTACACAACAACAGCGTTTTGGGTGTCTGAAAAAAACGCAAAGTTTTGCAAAGTGCAAGTTGGCAAAAACGCCAACAATGAAACCATGCACATGCGTTTTACTAGGGTGACCATATTTTGTCCTGAAAAAACAGGACACTCCGGCAAACAGATAGGCCTACTCAAATGATACTCGAAGTTTACTCAAAGAAACCTTATTAATTTCAATACATTTAAAGTAGGTTATGCCTCCTCTGTATGGATAGAAATTTGTTATATTGTTATATGAAAACAGGACATGTCCTGGGAAAACAGGACAGTTGGTCACCCTAGTTTTACGTGTTCAATATTGTTTCATCACCATCTAATGTAGGGTTGCCACCAGGTTGCCATGGCCTGGCAGAATGCAGCGTTGTTTTCCGGGATCCACGCGAATGAGGATCGTTTTGACAATGGTGTCTGTACACGGATAACGCAAAGGGAAAACTTCTCAGTTTTAAGCATATTGTCGTGTAAACGTAGGCCTACCCTAAGTTATTTTAGTTTTCATGGACTTTTAGTTTGTATTTCATTAGTTCCTGTGTTCTTTTGTTTGATTTTGGAACTTCTTTCTGCTTTATCTTCAGTCTGTGAATACACTTGTGACAATTCCATGCTGTTTCACTAGTAAGGAAAGAATTTCCTCATTAGTAAAATAAAACATGTTTAAAATACTCCTTAACAATTCGTCCTGTCATGTCGTGTTGTGTCAGATCAATGAGATTGCAAGTCATAATTTCGGGTTAGTCTCAGGTCAGGTTTCACCAGTAGGCTACAATAGGCTACGAACACCTGTTATTAGGATAAAATATCACATCTCAAAATCTCACATCTAGCACCAAAGTGGCTTGATTTCACAGTGACATTCTTTCTGTAGGACTACCACATTTCAAAATCTGCAGTATTTCAGATACATCATTTTGAAATACAAAATGCCGTTTTGTACTTTGTATTTAAAGGCTTAGAGTTTAAAATGCATTTAAGGTATTTTTCTGTCAAATAACTTTGAAAAAATAACCAACTTTTTATGCATATGAACTGCAGATGTCAGAGAGAACAGCACCATCTAGCGGATGTTATGCATTCCTGCAAAGAAATGTGAAGTATAGGGCTAGGATTCAATTCCAATTTCTTTTTCATTCCACCCCAGGAAAACAAATCTTCAGAATACCGTCATTCAATTTAGCAGTGATAGCATTCAACTGATTCAATTTTAGAAAAAGCACACATCAATTGTAGGGGGCGGGATGCCTCTAGAGAGCATTTGATTGCACTTCAGCTTCTCATCAGATTTTTTGTCCAGAGTGAGGTCTTCAAAATCATTGCTCCATATGGGCGAACCCGTTTTTTGGTGTGTTTGCACTGCAGGAACTGGGAACAATTTCAGTTCTAGGAACTCCTTTTGGAGGAAATAACTCAGCTCCTATAGGGTCTAAACCCGCACCATAGGAACTACCAGTGATGTTAGTGTGCGTTGATTGGCTGAACGTATATGAAACACCAGCACCCGCCATTTAAAAAAAAAGCTGTGTAAACACAGATTAAAAGAAAACGAGATTATAAAAAGACGAGTAAACACAGATTATAGCCTATATATTTACTCCAAAAAACTATCTCTACAAACATGGAAAACAGTGATAGATGGGCCTCTTAACCTTTACGCTAAGGAGAAAACATTTCAATTTTTCAAGCAGGGCAAATCACAGCTTAGAGGTGGTGGGTGGAAGTGAAGTGATGGCCCATGCATTGATCTGTATTGAAAAGTGGCAACAAAGTTTGTCGGTTGAGTGGCCTGCACTGATACAGAGAAGCTCGCAAGTTTTAATAGACTCCTGTAAAAACAGTGAAGAGAACTTACATGCCAAATTCAGATTATGGAGAAATCACCCTGCTTGAAAGCGGGTTCCGTTTTATGTTGACAGTAAAAGAAGTTTGTATTCAGCATAGAAGGCCTCATGTACGGTGACCGAGAGAGCTCAATGTGCTGCAATCTAAAGAAGACGCATGCAAATAGAAAAAAACGCATGCAAATAGAAAAAAACACCCGCAAATTAAGAAAACATCTTCATCAGTTTCACAAAACACGTGTGCTCCAAATACTCACAACACAACCAAATACAGAAACGCACTGCAAAAGCTCACAACACAACCAAATACAGAAACGCTGTGCAAGTAACACAGACCACAACAGAAATGTTTCCGGGGAACCAATTAAGTGACGGATTCCTTATGCTGAAGGGAAGTGTTTTGACATCTATATGATGTCTATGTTTTGACCCGGTGGGGCAAAAAGGTTTTGAGCGCAACAATGAAAGTGGTGAACGTATGTAAACTTATGTAAACCAAAAATGGAAAATCCAAAATTGGACATTATGCACAGTCAATAAACTGTGTATGGTGATGCAACGTAAGAATGGTCTTCTCGTTTCTTATGAATGAAGTAAACAACGTAACACCAAAGCAAGAAAGTGAGTCAACCTAATTACTCCGGGGACAAAACAACTCAGAAGCTTAAAGTATTATATTCAGCTCCTACGGCAAAGGGAAAGACAACAACCTTTTTTCTGTTTTCTCAATTCATCTTCAAGCAATTTTAGCATGAAGACGCATTTAATTCAGTTACATTAATCATTTTGGGAACATGTGGGATTTCTTAAAACAGGGTAGAAAATAGGACGTTATGTAAACATTGTCTCATTTAAAATGTCTGATGTAAAAATCTTCTCAAAACAAAGGAAACTAGAGTTGTGTTGTTATAAAAATACCCCATTTTTCAAGTATACATAAAAGTCCATACCCTTAACCACTGTATAATATACAATACAGTATAAAGTCATATTGTAACCTTATTTCTATCATATCAGAACATAGAAACATTTTTTTACACCAAACACTAACAGACATTGCAGAATAGGGAACACTTTTTTTTTTAGACACTCCGTCTTTTAAGTGTTCATAATGGCATATATGAGCCACTGGAGCTGTCTGCAACTGCTGAGGAAGTGTTGGCTTCAGACACGTTGTACACTTCTGCAAATAGTTAGATGTATGTTACTCACATCTATTGTCTTTGCATTCATTCATTAAGCAGCGTCATAATGAATAACTATATTCTCATAATTGAATATATATTAAGAAATGTTTGTTTTTAGATGCATGTCATCTACTTACTCCTCCGCCGGATCCATGGCAAGAAATTGAGTCGAGGTGTGGATGATGATCCTGCACTGGTGTTCTGTGAGGTGATATCAATACAAATAAATCACATAGAATCAAGGTAAAAGTTTATATATATAAACTGGTTAGAAGTTGAACATTAGTTAAAGTCCTATAGAGCTCATGTGCTTTTAGGATGTGCTTTTATAGAATGGCATTTACATTGGTATGGCTGGAACTGAGTTTCTGTAGTGATAGCTTTCCTTGTAGTGACGCACGAACCTGCAAATCAAAGATCTCTGGTTAACATTCAGAAATTTGTTGAAATTGTCTGCTAATTACACAGAATGTTGGTTTCTGATTTGATTTAATCTATTTAATTGATGACGAATATCAGGAAATATCTGAAGTGGGTGGTGTGGTGTACAAACGGACAGGTATTTCCTGATAACACACTCTAACACATTTATTTTTTTACCATTTTTGGACGAGTAACATTTACATGGCAACTAGATGCATTTACAGTTTAATCTAAAATGTGTCTCAAACCACCTCCTGAAGTGGTTCGAGTGACTCGATTTAAAGTAGCCATCTGATCAGAGAAAATGTGTGAAGTGACTCTGTTTAAGTGACGTTCTGTTTAATGCTGACTTTCAACATTTTAAACACGTAATTTTTTTTTTTTTTTTTTTTTTGTTAAGACATCCATCTAATGCATGTTCACATAAGAAAACAAGTAAAACAGTGCAGGCAGACACAAAAACACTTTCAGTGTGAATGGACGTTAATTGAGAGTAACCTCTCAAAAAGTATCCTTTTGTTTTTAAGACTACTTCATCAAGTGCTGTTTGTGTTCTTAAGTTGGCTATCTCAGAACTGTCCGTTACTGACTGAAAAGCCGTTTTAGATGATTGGTGAGAGAGCCATTCGGACAATTGTGAATTGATTCAGACCTTTGCAAACCTGTTTGCCCAATTCACAGAAAAGAAAGAACTGACTCAAAGGGTTGATTAATTATCTTATGATTGCCATTGCAGGTTCAATCAAAAGAAATACGGAACACACATAACTGCTGAAATATTCACAGGGAGAGCGTTTCTCAGGTCAGTCGGAGCTCTAATATTTTAGCAGTTATGTGTGTTCCGCATTTCTTTATACAGCTAAAATATATACAGTATAGATAAAATTTCAAATCAAAACAACATTTAATGTATTTGGTGGGCAGCCATGTAATAAGCAGGATAAAAAGTAAATAAAGGCGTTTTACAAAGTAAACTCTTACTGTACCTTCCTGTCTAGAAGCACTCCAAACACCAAAATAAATAATCCCTATTAAAGGAAGTGTTACAAATGAAAATACAAATGAAATTCATAAAAACACAGACATTTAAAATAATCAAGTGTGCAGCATAAAAGTAGAATGTTGTTATAGTTGAATATAAAATTCGTAAATAAACATTTCATTGAAATATATATATTTTTAATATAGAGACAGTGATACCTGCAGTGAATTGAGGAGTGCAAACACCACATGAATGCCTAAGTCACGGGACACCATGGTTCCAATTCCAAATCCCCATGTTAGACCAAAGATAGGAGTCAATATGGCCACACATCGGGCAATGACCACCAGGGCATGTTTCTCATCTGGTTGAGTTGTGGCACCAACTCCTCTCCTCAACATCTTATACAGAACCACAATCAAAACCCCAAGGTTTATGGCTACAATAGTGAGAGCTGGAATCACAAAAGCCAGCAGGGCCTTTGATTCATTCCAGTTTAGCCAGCATGCTAATTGTTTCGTGACATAATTCTGAGGTCCAGCTGTCGACGCAACAGTAATGACCGCTATGAGCAAAGGCGCACCATAACCGACTATGAAGGCAATGGCCATCATTGTGGACCTTGACATTTGGGACAAGACCCAGACTGTACGGTAAAAGAGCAACAGCGCTGAAATTAACATCCAGAAGAAAAGAGCCAGGTAAAAAAAGTGCATGAAGAAAACCGCTGGACTGCAGCGACCCACTGATGTTGGCTGCTCTTGTTCTGCGACTGCGGCTCCAATGATAAAACAGATGTTTGCGATCAGCAGGGACACGGCAATGTTGACTATGGACACATGTCGCATGTAGGATGTGTCATTTCTTGTCATTGACTTCCACACTATAATCTCAATAATGAGGCACAAAATCAAGCTGGCCATTGAAATAGCTACACCAATGTAAGTTATGTAAGCTAAGAAAACATCTTTAATAGAAAACGGCGACATTAGGATTGAAAAAGAGGTTGTGTGGTTGCATTCACATGTAATCTTGTCCGCTTTCTTCCCTACTTTACATCCAGTAGAATCCCATGCGCTAAGATTGAAGTTCCAAAAGACACACTGAGGATTTCCCAAAGACTGATCAGTAATGTCAAACGCAAAATTAATGTTGTTAATTTTTGTATTAACCTTAACAACAACCACGTCTCCATTGATGCGCACTTCTGAATTATTAGTGTCATGTTTATTACTAGTATCACGAGTAGGTAGGACTTTGTCGAGAGTTGAGAAGATTATGATTGTTATGGTAGTCACATTAGGAACCTGTGGTATTACAATCTCTGTAGTTGAGTTTTGCAGTGTTGATGTTAAACTGAATGAGCTTTCAATTGTAGTTCTGTTCAGCTGAATGGATGTTCCATTAAATGGGAAATAACCTATGAGACGGTCACTTATCTTCTCAATAGCGTCCAGAAGTTTAGTGCTGGTGTTTTCTGTGGTGTTTCCTTTGTTCAGTTTGTTCCATGTTTCACTGACATTACCTGATACAATAACGTCCACTGTTTTTAGGAAATTCTGGAAATTGAATATAAAAGTGTTTAATATGATGAAATTTATCCCATAAAATGTTTAATATAATATAATATAATATAGATACAATATAGAGAGACATACAATATTTTGTTGCACAACACAATTACACTGAATCATCACTTTAGGCGTAGCTTCACATTTGAGCTTGGGGGGGGGTAGCATAGCGATGTATTAAGCACAGCTCATTCAGGCCCCATCCACACTACTGCGTTTTAGTTTAGAAACGGAGAATTAAAACGAATACGATCTCCGTCCACACCAGCGTTTTAGCTGCGTATTAGAATTGATCTCCGTTCACATTAAAACGACTGTAAACGTGGATCACGTGACCGTTCACCTACACTGGGCATGCACGTGCCGGTGTAACAGATTGACTATTCCCCAGATTTGACGAAGAAGAAATTAGCTAAGTTACCTCTGCAAAGATTAGCAATGTCGAAGACCAGATGTTTCTTTTCATGGACCGACGACGAGGTGGAACTTTTACTTAAAGTTACAAGGGAATACAAAACAGCAATGGCGGCAGAAAACACAGACTGGGAGTCGTCACAAACCAATACGGCGACATATTGGAAAAGTACAGGAGCATTAGCCATCGCCAGAGCAAGCCACAACAATGGGAAAGGGGTACCCCGACAATAAGGACGAAATCACTAAAGGTACGAATCAGGGAAGGATGCGCCATGACTGATGACACCCAGTCAGAGAGCCGAGCGTGAGCCTCTGTGTCATTGTTTCTAAAGTCCTCGTTTTGACCCGTCTTAACTAAAACGCCCTCCGGAGATTCAAAACGCAAAAGGGGTTGGCAGAGTTTTTAAACTTCTCCATTTTAGTTCTTCGTTTTTGCTGTTTTAGTCTGGACGGGAGGTGCAAACGTAGCAAAAGGTCTCCGTTTCTAAACTAAAACGTAGTAGTGTGGATGGGGCCTCAGAAGTCACTTTCAAACCGAAAGGATTTGGAAACTCAATACTGGAAACTCACAATTTGCATTGGGAAATCTTTAACCTGCAGAAAATTCACTGAACAGCGATTAATGTTACCACACTGCATTATCATTCTGTACTGTATAGCTTAGTGTTGTACTAAATCTTACTGTGGCGGGGCAAAGAGCTGTGGGAATGGAGCGAGGCTAGTGCCGCGGGTGCTAATGTTAATGTGTGTCACACATGTCTTGAGTCTCAAGGAGGAGCTCCGGAAGGATTAAAGGAGGAGTGACGACCTAAAGGATCAGGAGGATCAGGCCTAGACTTTGTTGTTTTTTTTTGTTTTAATTTGACTCTCATGCCGGAGACCCGGGTTCGAGGCCCGCTCGGAGCGGGTCGAGTGGGACCCGGGTGGAGGGGTTACACATGAGAAACGAAAGCCGCATTTGAAGGAGCCTTCGAATTGGGACCGCCTTCGTCGCGTCACTGTGACACAATTGGCCTTTAAATGCGGCCTTCGAAGGATACAGCCTCTGAATTGGGACATAGCTATCATCTCACAGGGATTATAATACCACGGCAGTGTTACATTAAATTCTGGAACTATGAAGTTATGTGATTGTAGTAGACCTTGCTGACCCTGCTCTGGAGCTATCAGAGTTAAAAGAAACATTAACCTGAGGTGTGAAAATCCAAAGAAACATATCACAACATTTTGAGGATGGAAATGCAGTGTCCTACCCATGAGTCTTATCTTTCGAAGTGATAACTTTTTTTCTGTGCCAAAGCAAATTCAACTTTAAAATGCATACAAGATTGTGGGCTGAGATCATAAAGTATTGGATTATTATTATCGTTATTATACAGTAATATATTTTTGCATACTATTTAAATTGCTGTCAAGTATTTTGGAGATGAAAATATATTTTTTGTTAATCTGCAATTTGTCATTTCTTTCAGCTGCTACGAGAAGTCGGGCCTCCCTGGAAGCTACAGCTATCAGCCCATGTCAACATTCATTTATCTTAATTATTAGATATTATCTTGTTAAATTCAATTTAATATGAGAATAAAATGTCTACACATCAAAGTGTACAAAATTGAATGTGACTATACATACCACCATCTCCGTCTTATCGATGATAGTAGTTTGTGACAATTTAGCAACTGTAAGAAGTATATCCACAATTGCTTGGACAGTAGCAGCAGACTGTGTTATAATAACACTATTTACTTCTGTGACACTACTGAGGTTCTCCATAAACTCTTGAATCTGCTCCACAATCAAGGACTAAATTTCAAAGTACAAAAATACAAATATTACAAGCTTTTAAAAAAAGAACAGATTATTGTGAATAGACACATGACCAACAGATTACCGAAACGCTGCTTTTAATTTCATCTATAGCGTTGAGTACACAGTTGTCTTTTTCTAGTATCCATTTAAGTGATTCACCGTGACATCTGTAAGTTATAATGCCTTTCATGCCATTTCCACAGATTCCATTCTTCTTCTCGTTTGTTTTTCCTAATCCAAGTTCTGGATCTTCACAATTAAATTCTGGAGAAGTATTTGAATGAAAGTCAGAAGGAAACAGATTTAATTCAACAATTTCTCTCAGAATATATCACATTACACTGTGTACATTTCGGGACTTGAAAGTACCCTTGAAAGATGCTCACACACTATGCAGAAGCGTCAGAAATAACTAGGGTCAAAAACAGGAACTAAATAGGACCAAAACAGTCAACACCACATGATCAGGTGTAATGTGATCAAAAGAGATGTCTGCTAGATCCTTACAATAATCCAATGCAATTCCATAACAATAAAAAGTAATTTGATACAAAAAAGAGAAACTTAAAGCTCACGTTCTGTGCTTGGCTTTACTGTGACTCTGCTCCAGCTATAACTGTAATTCTGTAGTTGCGCGAGACCCTTGAGACGGCATGTAAATGTTTCCTCCTTACAATTCTCACTTTTAGTATAGTTTAATGAGATACTGTCAGATCCTGATACAGAAAACATATTAATAACATGGAGGATTTTATTTAATGTTTAAATGACAACTACCCAATAACTTTTATAAAAATGTACTAATGATTTATATGTACAACCTTGTACGATGTCATTCAGGACCCACTCAATACTGTAGCCAGCATCAACAGAACATCTCAGTTGTACTATGCTCTTGTCACATGAAATATAATGGTAGTTTTCACCCCATCATGATAATGGGGCGTTGCTTAATAACAATGTTTTGCCACTGGATAGACGGTAGGCCTACTGTACTGCTTTGTATGCATGAGTATCGACCTACATGTTGGGGGAAAAACAATAAAAAAGAATAGACATTAATTATTTTAAAAAGTAAACCCAATACTTAATTCTCAAAAAACATTCCAAATGAAATTCATACTTATGTATTTTTTTTTTTGATACCAAAACAATATTTGTAAATGTTTATGACATCCTGTAAGTGTAGCTTAATTTTTATTGGTTGATTGATTTCATAATTATACTTAATGTTGGTGTGACAGCATAATCTATGCCAAATATGGTATCATGTAGTATAATATGTTATGGAAAATTAGTTCTAATATACTTCAATCAAATTATTGTAAAGTATTACAGCAGTCTGCTTTTTAAAAAGGACTCTAAAAAGCAATCAGGCACTTTGCCATGTAAGATAGAGAGGGCAAATATAAATCGCATGTCACTCACCACTGTCACTTTCATCAGCGTTTTCCACAGTGAGAGTTCTATTGTCGTTTGAAAAGTTGTATCTTGTGTTGTCTACAGAATATTTGGTATTCACTATCCATTTTATTGGTCCTTTTGCAAAGTCTGGGAGTATACAATTCAGTTCCAGCTTTTGCAGAGGATATAATTCATATGTTGTGAAGTCCTTTTGTTCTGAAAATAAAAACCATAGAACTCATATCACCCAACAATGTACAAAAACAAACAACATAATAAATATGATGCATGGAACTAAGAAATGTGAAGGGTTTTACATTAGGCATTGACTACTCTTACCACTCAGAGCAAAAGCATCTTGAACTAAAAAGATTTTTTGTGCTCTTAGAGAGTCAGAAATATCTGTGTGTGCTGCACTAAAATCAAAGTTGTTGGATGTTGCACTTATTGTGTAGTCTGCTATAACACTACCAGATCTATGGAGCAAAACACAAACAACATCAATATGAATATACATTATCATTTTATTTGTTTGAAAAGTAGTGAATAAATGGAAGTGTAAAAAAGTTACAATTTAAATGGTAGATCATACCTGAATATATTGACTTTTGTAGAACCAGAAGTGTAGCCAGTTAGCTTATTAGAATAACTTGTGTTAATCTGTAAAAATCAAAAGTACCCAATGTATGCTTGAAAATGTCATTCTATATTAGTAAGCAAAAGCTACATGTATTAAATATATATATTATATATATATATATATATATATATTATATATATATATATATATAGTTATATATAATATATATATATATATATCATTTTAATCATATGGAAAAGTAAGCTGTTTTGGTCTGCAGTACTGTTGTTAAAATCCACATCAATAAACCAGTCCTCTCCTACAAGGCTTTGCAAAATGTTTGCTTTAGACCTTATTCACAGCAGCGCCATCTTTGCCATCTTTCCCATTTCTAATGGGAATGAAAGCGAGGCTGTTAGGGATAGACATACATCTCTTCAGTGGCTTATACTGTTATTTAATGTGTTTTCGGATTGTTCTGCTGACGAAACACTGCAAGAATATATTTACAAGAAATTTCAGTAGACAAATAACTCTGAACATGAGCTGTGGTAAATTATAAGTGATCTAGGAGCTTTTTACATCTTTTTATAGAGGATGCCATTGAAAACATTGGAAGTCTATTCCTCACAGAATTGCTTTCATAATATGCAATTCCTGTCATGACGCTGCTATGATTAAGGTCTATTAAAGTTTACTATATTTGGACTGTTTCTGACTGTGGTGTGTGTGTGTGTGAGTGAGTGAGTGAGTGAGTGAGTGAGTGAGTGAGTGAGTGAGTGAGTGAGTGAGTGAGTGAGTGAGTGAGTGAGTGAGATGAGAGAGAGAGAGAGAGGAGAGAGAGAGAGAGAGAGAGAGAGAGAGAGGAGAGAGAGAGAGAGAGAGGAGGAGAGGAGAGAGAGAGAGGAGAGAGAGAGAGAGAGAGAGATTTTCTTTTGGGGGGGGGGGGGCGTTAGGAATAAATATATATTTTTACAGAAATAATTCTTAGGTGCTTTCACACCTGGATCGATTGGAGACGTTGTTCCGAAATAAAGGGGCGTTTCCCTTTTGGCCCGGTTCGTTTGGTCATATGTGAACACAACAATCGCACTCTGAATCGGAACAAACAACCGAGCCGAGACCGCCTAGAAGAGGTGGTCTCGGCTCGATTCCTACGAACCCTGAGCGGTTCGTTTGTAGTGAGAACACAACCGACCCACGAACCGGAACAAATCAATATGTGCCTGGCAACATACGCCAATATCAGCGTATTTTGCTGATTTGTTGCGGGGGGGAGACGCGTGCGTATTAATGCGTAAGCTATCTAGCACACACACGCAAGGTCTCTCGCGCTCTCCTTCTCTCTGTCATACGCGCGTGTAATTAATGCGTAGCAGCTACTCTAGCACACACACGCATGGTCTCTCGCTCGCTCTCTCCCTCTCGGACGTCTGGTCACCCTATGTGGCATTTCACCTCTTCGTAGCACCAAGTCGACCCGCGATTCATTTTGTGTTAGGCTACGGTTGTCATGGCGATGTCCCTCAATGAAATGCGCGACCTGCACGCATGAGGTTGTGACGTAATGGCGTAAGGAAAGCCCTGGAAGGGTGCGCGATTTGGAACGCTTTACAACAGTGTGTTGTGAACAGAGTGACATATTAAATTGATTCGGAACAAAGTATTCTGTTTCGGATCTGTTCCGGAACAAAACAAATCGATCCAGGTGTGAAAGCACATAAATATGGCCACACTTTTATTTCGATGGTCCACTTTAGACATTCTCTATAAATTATTTTGCAACTACATGTCAACTTACTCTCATTAGAGTATAGACTGTAGTAAACTGTTAGGTTAGGGTTTTGGTTTGGATTAGTAGAATAAGTTGTAGTTGCAAACTAAAGTTACTTTTAGTGAGTAGAATGTCTGTTGGGAGAGCATCGAAATAAAGTGATAGCAGATATTGAGCAGACAGTCTAATATTTTAATGACTGGCAGTTATGTAGTTGCACAGTTAGTAGAGTGTCCAAAGTGGACCATCAAAATAAAGTGTTGCCATAAATATTATTTACAAAAAAAAAAAAAAAAAAAAAAAAGGCAAGTATGTTGACTTCTTCAAAGGTAACTAAATTCAAACTGTATTCATATTTGTATTTATATAAACGTGAAATATGAAACATGAAACATGAAATATGAAACATGGAATACTCACTGCTTTCTCAATTTTTCCAGATAATTCTTTGTAAGTCTCGCTATAACGGTTAGTAAGACTGGTTTCAAAATCCTTTTTTAATGTAATTGACATTCCAATAACTGTAAAACAAGTGTACATTTATGTGCTTTGCATCAACAGGACAGTAACAATCCTCAGTACTAATAGTAGCTACTAGTTGCTGGTGGCTTGCAAGATTAACTTTGGCTGCTCTCCCTCAAAAAAAATTACCACAGACAATATATTAACAATTATTTTCTGTTATTATTGTTTGACATGCTTTGTATAGCCATTTTGTGCCCTGTTAATAAAAAAATCACTGTGATTCAGACACCAAATAATGCACACATCATTTATGATAAACGGAAGCTCAAGCATGTTTGCTTGATGTGCGAGAACCAATGAGGTTTATGCTTGTGTGTTACGCAGCACGTTTGAGCTTTCGTGAGAACCAATGAGGTTTATGCTTGTGTGTTACGCAGCACATTTGAGGTTTCAATGAGGTTTGTTCTCACGCATCAAGCGGTTGAGCTTCTGTTTATGTTCGCTGATCAATGTTTATATGTGAATAAAAGCCTGAATTCAATCTGTTCATCATATAAAGCGATCGTGTATCTTCAGAAAATTTGGACTAAACCGCTCAGTTCATATGGATTATTTTTACAATCATTGTATGAACTTGAAGCGTCAAAGTGGTAGTTGCATAGCTGTCAGCTGAGGTACAGAAATTAAAAATATCTTAATTTATTCAACCTGATCACAATCTGGCTATTTTTGGCTATTCTGATCTAATGGTTATTCTCCCTCGTACTCCTACAGTAATACTCCTTAATTGGAGATCTTCACAAGCCCCTTGCTTTCAGAGATGGTTAAATAAGATACTTTATATTAGATATAATATTCTAATAGATTTTGTGTTTGTTAATAACACTTCAAAAATAAATAAAATTAAATAATAACAATTTTCTTCATTTGTGTTCTTAAGACGAACGGAAGTCTTACAGGTTTGGAACAACATGAGGGTGAGTAAATGATGACAGAATTTCCATTTTGGGGGTAAACTAACCCTTTAAGTCTGCATTGAATCAACAGGTTAAAGCAACATTTCTCAATACTAATACCGGTACTAATCTTTTCCATCATCACATTCAGTTGATGTGCTATATGTCAGGTTTATTTTTACTGGGCATACCTGTTGCTGTCATTGATGGTGTTGATGATTGTATTGATGATGGTGTTGATGATGTTGATGCTAATGTTGGTGATAGACTTGATGTTGATGATGGTAGTCGTGTTGATGTTGTTGTTGATGGTGGCATTGACGTTGATGAGGGTGGCATTGATGTTGATGGTGATGTTGGTGATGATGTTGATGAAGGTGGCATTGATGCTAATGTTGGTGACAGAGTTGGTGTTGATGATGGTTTTGGTGTTGATGGTGATAGCGTTGATGCTGGTGGCATTGATGTTGGTGATAGAGTTGATGGTCGTATTGATGGTGGTGTTGATGATGTTGATGATGGTGGCATTGATGTTGGTGATAGAGTTGATGGTGGTATTGATGTTGGTGATAGAGTTGATGGTGGTATTGATGGTGGTGTTGATGATGTTGATGATGGTGGCATTGATGTTGGTGATAGAGTTGATGGTGGTGTTGATGTTGGTGATAGAGTTGATGGTGGTATTGATGGTGGTGTTGATGATGTTGATGATGGTGGCATTGATGTTGGTGATAGAGTTGATGGTCGTATTGATGGTGGTGTTGATGATGTTGATGATGGTGGCATTGATGTTGGTGATAGAGTTGATGGTGGTATTGATGTTGGTGATAGAGTTGATGGTGGTATGATGGTGGTGTTGATGATGTTGATGATGGTGGCATTGATGTTGGTGATAGAGTTGATGGTGGTGTTGATGATGTTGATGATGGTGGCATTGATGTTGGTGATAGAGTTGATGGTGGTATTGATGTTGGTGTTGTAATGGTGGCATTGATGCTTGGTTGGTGATGTAGTTGATGATGATGTGTTGTGGTGGTGTGATTGGTGATAGTGTTGATGCTGGAGTTGATGATGGTGGCATTGATTGTTGGTGATTGAGTTGATGTGTGGTATTGATGTTGGTGTTGATGATGGTGGCATTGATGCTAATGTTGGTGAAAGAGTTGATGATGATGGTTGTGGTGTTGATGTTGGTGATAGCATTATTGCTGATTGTGTTGATGTTGTTGATGGTGATGTTGATAATATTGGCATTGATGTTGATGTTGGTGATGGTGTTGATGTTGGTGATGGTGTTGATGTTGATTGCTTCAATGATGATAGCGTTGATCCTGATTGTGTTGCTGATGTTGCTGGTGTTGATGTTGGTGTTACAGTTGGAACTGAAACAAATGTATGACTTGGTATGAAAATGAATTATATTTCATAAGTGAAACTCATTAAATCCTGAAAAAATGGCAGTTATATAAAGGTTTTTAATATAAAGTATTTCTCAAATTATAATTTAAAATTTATTTTTTCATTGTGACCATGGGGGTGGAAACATTTATGACTAAGCCATGCACACTTACTAGACCGTGTCATTCTAGCATTTAAAGCTGAGGAAGACTCTAGCCTACAAGCATCTAAAGGACTGGACAGGAAGGACACAGCCTCACTAGGATACAGCCTTCTCTTTTTAGAAGCAACAAAAGGTTGCTGTTGTGCTCACTGTGTGAACGTGACCTAAGAATAGAGAAATTGGTCCAAGCAATTGTAAAAACTGTAACATGTTAACGTGGGGCATTATCTCTCATTGGCACACTCTCCAGGTGGTGACGCCCTAGGTGACTGCCGAATTGGCCTATGCCTAAAAACAGCACTGGTCACATATAATGAGTAACATGAAAATCAATTTTTTTTTTTTTTTTTATATTAACAATTCAGTTCATGTGCTTACCTTCTTTTAACTGGCAGAACTGTCCGTTGATTGGAAGAGCATTGATACACGTACATGAACCATCAATGATGTCATCACAGGCCTTGTATGAGTGACACGTATCATTTGGCCAAACAAACAGACCCTCACAATTACATTGATATTGTGTTTCATTCAAAGAACACACTGGAAAGCAGAATAAAAAAAACATCATTAATTTTTAGCACTATTCATGTACCCATCTAAAGTACAAGTCAAAGCAGAGACAGAGCTTTGACAGTACCAGTAGTTATGTTGATTTCTGTGATGTTAGTGCTGTCATTGATCGTGTAGGGAAAATCAAAAGACATCAAATAATTTATCAGATGATCAATGATGCAGTATTCTCGGCATCTATCTGAATTTCAGTTTGATATTCAATCAGAACTGGAGTCCCTGTAGTAAACATAAAAAGAATTAGGAATACTCACTCATATTCACGTTTAATATACATAAAATTACTGCAGTTATCTAGACATCAGGATTTCACCAAGGGATAGGTCACCAAACTCAAATTTCTGTCATCATTTATTCTGACCTCATTTATTTATTCTCCCATCATTTATTCTCATGTTGTTCCAAACCTGTATATGACTTTCTGTGGAACACAAAATATATTTTAAAAAATGGCATAGTTCTTTTTTCATACAATGGAAGCCAATGGGAACCAAGACGGTTTGGTTACCAACCATCAAAATATCTTCCTTTATGTCCCACAGAAGAAAGAAAGTCATACAGGTTTGGAACGATGTGAGGATGAGTAAATGATGACAGATTTTTCAATTTTGTGTGAACTGTACCATTTAGTCAGATGTTTTATGTAGGCTACCTGTTGGTTGTGCACATGCTGTGTTATCTTGTGGGAAAAGGATGAGAATGGATTAGAAATAATTTGTATACAGTTCATGTAGCAGTAACTGACCCACAAGTTTTTTTTTTGTATGATCACAAACAGAAATGTAAAAAACTATTTTACTTGTTATCTCGTTGACTGGTTGACAGAACTGTCTATCACTTGGAATATCATTGATGCAGCTGCATGTGTTGTTAGTGATGTCATCACAGCTCCCATATTCTGTGCACTTTTCACACGGCCAGAAATACTGATCCTCACATACGCACTTGTATCCACTGTCACTGAAATTGCACACTATAAAAGGATAAAACGTAAACGTAAAGTCATTTTTAACAGATCAGATCTGCTGTGTTTGTGTTCAGAAGCTCATGAAGGTCATGTGATGATCTTTACCTGTCGTGATGTCCACATCTAATACTTCAACCAGCTCATCTAACTGAAGTGGAAAGGTGATGTTCTGCAAATATCTCCTCATCTCATCGATCACAGAGATGCTTGATGATTCCATCTCAATTTCAAACAGTAAGTCAGTGAAGGGCAGTTCTGTGACAGAGACAACAAGCATATTATTGTACTTTGTATGTTTTATTATAATATACATGTTTATGTAATTAATTATATTATCAATAGCAGTGTGTAATACATAAAATATAAAACTCAAGTATTTCTCAAGTATTTCCAACAGATGTTAATAGAATACATGTTTTTGTATAATTTACAGTACAAAACTTAAACTAGCGACTGTGCAATTTCACTGTAAAACTTTCTAGGCATCATGAGAGGCATTTTGGTGAGAGGCAATTAATTTTTTACTTAAAAATATATTTGAACGTAAACATGGTATATTGTCTTGGTAAATAAAGTATAGATTTTCACAAAATTATATAAAAATTCATACTTTTTACTGCATATGTTAAGGTAACTTAATGTATACCATTTAACCGTTTTTTTTTTTTTTTTTTTTTACTGTAGCATTTTTAACATAAACATTAATACAGCTTTTTAGACTAGCCTATTTGCAGTTAGCTTGTTTGGTCATGATTCTTACCGCTCTCCAGCACACACATCTCTCCATCACTGGGAATACCACTGATACATCCACATGAGCCCAAACTGATGTCATCACAGGCCTCGTATGTCTTGCAGTTGTTGTATGTCCATGCATAACCATCTTCACATACACACTGGTATTCGGTCACATTTGGCTGGCACACTAATGTAAATATAACAGAACTGGTTAACAACAGTAAAGATGAAAATTAAAGGTATGGTTGGTAATTTCGGAGAGGCCAGCAATATGCTCCCTTCAGAGCATCTCCAAAGACACACCACCCCCAAAACACATGAATGCGCACAGCCAGAACAAAGTTTGCAAAGCATCAAGAGAGACCGTGTTTAAATACATCATGTCTCAAAGCACATAACATTACAATAATAATGAACGTAAACAACTTACAGAGCTCTGACTTGTACCACCTGACTGCTGCAGATGTTGATATAGAAATGCATGAATGCGAGTCTGAGGACGTGAACAGCTCTGGGTAGAACGCCACGGGTTGCCATCTCGTAATTACAGTTATGACATGTTTTGGTTCAGGGAGAAAGGTGGCTGCTGTTTGTTTGCTGTGCTCGGAGAGACTGTCTGGCTACAACTCTGCATAGCCTTAAAATACGCGGGTGACATGTGATGTCCGCGTTGGCAGGGTGCACAGAGATATGGAAAAACATAAGGCCGGCAGATAGGGCATCCTATCATCACATATTTTGTTCCTGAGACTTCCCCGGAAGATATTATTAATATCTTTTTTTAATATTAAAGGGATAGTTCATCTAAATATGAAAATCCTGTCATTAATTTCTCACCCTCATGTCGTTCAAAACCGTAAGACTTCCATTCATCTTTGGAACACATATAAAGATATTTTTGATCAAATCTGAGAGCTTTCTGTCCCTTCCACTGACAGCTAAGCAATTACCACTTTGATGTTTCAAAAAGTTCATAAAGAGATCGTAAAACTAATCCATATGAATTGAGCGGTTTAGTCCAAATTTTCTGGAGACAATCGATTTATGTGATGAACAGACTGAATTTAGGCTTTTATTCACATATTAATCAAATCGCACATCAGTTGTGATAAACGGAAGCTCAAGAATGTTTACTTGATGTGCGAGAAGGTGAGAAATTAATGACAGAATTTTTTATTTTGGGGTGAACTACTGTTACCCTTTAAGACGACTTCTCATTGATCTCTGGTATGAAGAGAGTTTCAAGCAGAATAACAAAAAGTGTTTATGAAAAAAATGCTAACCCTGCCTTTAAGTAGTATAAATGATGTAAATGGCTTTTAATTACCTGTTGTAATGTTCGAAGCAGTAATTTCAGTACTGTTGTCCAATTGAAGTGGAAACACGTTAAAGGCCAATGCTTCTCTGAATTGTTCAATCAATATAGCTTTGGATGCATTCAATTCCACAACCACGATGTATTCCAATGGCTCTATTCATATGAGAAAATGAATGAGATTTAATAAAAAGGAGGCTTGTACTCTTAAAGGTATACTCCACTTTTTTTGGAAATAGGCTAATTTTACAACTCCCCCAGAGTTAAACAGTTGAGTTTTACCGATTTTCTGATATTTAAAAGAATATCAGTAACCAGACCGTTTCTGGTCTCATTGACTCCCATAGTATATGTTTTTTCCTACGATGGAAGTCAATGAGACCAGAAACGGTCTGGTTACTGATATTCTTCTAAATATCAGAAAATCGGCTGAATGGATTCGAAAACAGTAAAACTCAACTGTTTAACTCTGGGGGAGTTGTAAAATTAGCCTATTTCCAAAAAAAGTGGAGTATCCCTTTAAAGTAAAGGAAAGGAAAAAACAATTGACAGACAAAATTACAAATTAAAATCTTAATTTATATATAAATAACATGTATTAAGATAAAATTAATTCAAACCCGTGAAACAGACCTGCGCTTATATAATGGAGTGGCCCGTCGCTGGAATAAAACTATAATAAAATAAAATTTATTTTACACACATTTTTTTATAATTTAATCATGTGATAAAATAAAAATGTAATGTTAGGTGTACAAAACATTTTATTATTAATACAAATGATTGAAAGTTCTGAAAATGACAGCAATCTGTTGGTTTTTATATTATATTAATTTTATTTATTTATGTTTCAGCGGTAAATAAACTTTCCCCTACCTGGAAATTTATACTTGTTGGGAAATCAAGTGTTTGCCCAACACATTCATGGGTCAGCAGGAAAGCAATGATTCCTGCGAAGTACTTTAATATTTGTCCAGTATCTGAAGAAATGAGGAATTAAACCGTTTATAAACAGACACCATTAGAAAACAAAACACATATTAGCCTGTAGTACAGTAACTCTCGGGAAATAAAATTAAACAGAATTGTACAGTAGTGCATGACTTATGTCTTAAGTTATATGCAAATATTCAAACTTAGCCAATATTTTTCAATGATCTGGCAAAGTGACTCAAAATGAGCCAAGAACTTACCAATTCACACAATTAACGGAATGCATAGCTGATATAAAAAACCTGGATGACTAGTAATATCCTACTACTTAATTCTGAAAAAACAGAGATTCTTCTAATTATT
The DNA here is from genome assembly GCA_036326025.1 of Chrosomus eos. Lineage (NCBI taxonomy): Eukaryota > Metazoa > Chordata > Actinopteri > Cypriniformes > Leuciscidae > Chrosomus > Chrosomus eos. Next base: position 7,519,981 of record CM070829.1, on the reverse strand, counting down.
GGACAAAACACGTCCTCACGTAATAACCTAGAATACTGTCTAACACTAGATGGCTGCTCTGTCAAGTCCTCGTCGTCGGTTAGGAACCTGGGTGTGCTCTTTGACACCAATCTTTCATTTGAAAATAACGTGTCTAGTATCTGTAAAACCAAATTTATTTCCTCTTAAATATATATCTAAATTACGTCATATGCTCTCAATGACAAATACAGAACAATTAGTTCATTCGTTCATGACATCAAGGCTAGATTATTGTAATGCTCTGGGTGGTTGCCCTGCATGCTTAATAAACAAACTACAGCTGGTTCAAATTGCAGCCGCTAGAGTTCTTACCAGAACCAGGAAGTATGACCATATTAGCCCGGTTCTGTCAACACTGCATTGGCTCCCTATTAAACATCGTATACATTTTTAAATATTGCTGATTACTTGCAAATCACTAAATGGTTTAGCTCCCCAGTATTTGAGCGAGCTCTTAACGCATTATAGTCCTTCCCGTCTATTGCGATCTCAAAATTCTGGCCACTTGATAATACCTAGAATATCAAAATCGACTTCTGGCGGTAGATCATTTTCCTATTTAACACCAAAACTTTGGAACAATCTTCCTAACATTGTCCGGGAAGCAGACACACTCAGTCAGTTTAAATCTAGATTAAAAACGCATCTCTTCAACCTGGCATACACATAGAAAACTATACATTCCTGTTATTCAAATCAGTTAAATGATTATTAAGCTGCATAAATTAAGTCATCCAGAACCGGGAACACTTCCTATAACATCTGATGTACTCGCTACATCATACAAGAATGGCATCTACACTAATTTTAGTTTTTCTGTTTATTCCAAGGTTAACTGTAATCAGCCGGACCCGGGCCATATACAGATCAGATGTCCATATCCAGACCTGCTCCTATACATGACCACAACGCATCCCTGAAGTGTCAGCAGAGCTTGTGTCAACTAGACTCTCCCTGTGAAGGCCTCATCGACACTATAGGCATCGGCACTGATCCTCAACAAACTCGTCTCCATACGCGCATGATGACTCCGATCTTCAACCAGATGATCTACATGATTTCCCCCCCCCCCGGGTTCTCCCAGGGTTTTTTCCTCCATTCTGTCACTGATGGAATTTTGGCTCCTTGCCACTGTCACCTTTCTTCGCCCTTTGTCGCCATTGGCTCTTGACTTGCTTAGTTGGGGACATTTAATTTTATACTTAACAATATTATTACAGCATTATTTTCCAATCTGTAAACATTAAACAATCTGTATTGTAAAAAGCGCTATATAAATAAAGGTGACTTGACTTGTACGTGTTTACTCTATATCTCACCACTCTGTTACACATTTGTTTTTACTAATTTTTAAAATACTACATAGATTTAGTTTTTCTCACTTGTTTGCATATTTTAATGATCAGTAATTTAAATTGATAATTTAAGTATACTGAATTTTAAATGACGTGTATATGAGTTTTGGTAATAACATACAATGTTTTGGTACAGTTTAGTAAGACTGGAAAAACTGGAAGAGCGGGTTATCCTCTGAGAACAAAGGAAATTACCCTTTGACTCCCCCTCGTGCCCTCATCCTAATCTACATTCCCTACATGGACTTTGGGCCAACCGAGCACGAGTTTACAGTATATGTAAGTTTAATAAAAGTAAATGTTTGATTACCTGAAGATTAATACATAGGCTATAAAATGTCTGCACTAATCTTCCTTATGAATTAGTGCTATTCAGAATAATATACATGGTTCACTGATCAGTAAGCCTACTTTAAATGTTTAGTATTTAATTAGGCCTATGTAAATCAAGCAATGTTGTAATTCTTACTCAATAAAAATCGAAAAGGAGTATTTATTTTTACTTTACCACCACTGGTATTCTAAAAAAAATCATAAATACTGTACTGTATACAGTATTTAAGTGTATATTATTTTGACAGTGAAATATTTCGGAGTGTAAGAGAATGACGAGTGATAAGATGAGTAAACAAAGCCAGAAAATATTTGTCACACTCTCAGGAAAAAATCTGCCACAGAGGCAGTACCCTTTCAAAATGTGGATCTTTTGGAGGAGTATCACGCCTGTGAGAGCTGTTGTACCATTTTTTTTTCTTAAGAGTGTAGCAAAACTCAAACCTGTTAAATGTTCAAGCGGTTTAACATACAAGATGCACCATACCATTTTTGTGGCAAAAGTAGTAACAGTAAATCAAAAATAAGTTTATTTGTCGTTTATTGTACCTTGACCAGCCATGCTTCTCTCTGATGTACGTCAGTCAAAATAACTTCAACGTATTTCTTCAGAACAAAAGGCAATCATATGGCTCATCCACACACCTAAAAAATAGCCATGTTCATATTTCACCATGTAAAAATTCTGTCATGTAAAATCAGATAATAATGATGAAACTGAACAATCAATATGTGTCACAAATCAGCAAAAAACTAGCCTACTGGCTTTGACTATTGAATGGAATGGAATTTTATCAATAAAATAAAATATAGATTCAGATTTAGAATAAAACATCTGAAGCACTATGTCTATCCATTAATGTTTACAACAGATATTTACATTACTACAGCAAAGGTCAACTCTTGTGTGGAAGTGCCTTGGCATCAGTCAGAAAATAAAATAAGATTATTTAATAATAAATTGCAATGACACAAACTAATTTTTTAACTTAATTTATGTAAAATTCTTACTCTTTAACATTTATAACATACTCCTGCATGACTAGATCGGAGACGATTAAAAAAAAAGTACAGCACTGAACAGCACATTTCAAAATCTAAGAATATCTTTCTACACTCAAATTTGTTTAAGGCTTTTTAAAACTTCAGTTAAATGGTAAAATTCCATCACATTGAATTAAATAATCCTTATATAATTATGAAATAAGAATTTTAAATTAGTTAAAAAAATTGAGCTAAATAAAACATTTTGTATAAATCTTAACGGAACAATGGAATGGACCATTTAGTTTATGTGATTCATATTAATTCATAATTAAATTGTTTTTAAAAAATATGTTTACATTTATGAATACAAATTCCATAAACTGAAATGGTCCATTCCCTTGTTCCATTAAGATTTATACAAAATGTTTTATTAAGCTCTAGTTTCTTTACTCATTTAAAATTCTTAATTCATTATGAATAACATGCAAGGATTATTAAATTCAATTTTAAGGAATTTTACTATACAACTGAAATCTGTAAACCTACAAAATAAAAAAAAAACTACGGTTAATTATTTTGTGTGTATGAAAAAGCAGTCTACAGCAATTACACAATTAATAGAATAAACATACTGATTTATCGCTCCTACCTTACCTCTGAAAACAACCATGAAGTGATACTGAGCTTGTTTCAATGTGTCTGATATTTTGTCAAATTATCCACCTACAAAATGATCCTGGAATGAATGTTTCTTTGTATCACCACAAGAATGTGACAGTGTGGATCACCTGCTAGCCTAGACAAGTTTGATTCCCTCTGTTATTTCCATGTTCTTTTGTGTGAACAACAGAGAAGAGAGACATCATAACAGAAACAATGTGGGCTGCATTATATCAAGTGTAAATCATATTATACATTAATAAAATTCCCTTGATTAACTATAATATTATAAGTACGGTGACATTTCACATCAAGTCTAAAATGTAATCAAAAAGCAAACAGTTAACGTTACTGTCATTGCATAACTTAATTGTATGACCACACCTAACAGCTTTTGTTCAAAACGCGAAAGGGAGGATTTGAGATTAATTGCCCATGATTCATCAGATTCCTGTAAACTCAGTGAACACTATTTATATCTTACTAAACGTAAACATATGTTTGTTATTATTTGTATTGTTAAAGGTATAGCGGGGGATTTTCTTTTTTCCGGGTGGGTAGCCTATACTATTGGTCCACCTAAGTGTCAATCATTCTGGTGATATGTTTACGTAAGGCCGTCGTACTCGTCCCTATGTAGTTTTCACTTTCAGGTGTATTATGTTAGCCTGGATGCCAGCCCGAACCCCGCCCACAACATTTTTTGGTCGGGAAGTTTGGTCTGGACTCGATCCATTGAGGAGTAATTATGATCAGCCAAAAAATGGTCGGACCAATCAAATTGCCAGGGCAGGCTTTATACGATGATGGACAGATAATAATCCATCCAATAACGTAATCATCACGTCCTCAAACGTATTTTTTCTTTCAAAAATGCTTTTCGTGTTTGCATGCAAGTAGGCCTACTCCGCGAATCCTTAAGTTCTTTTTGCAACACCGGCAAAGATCGTTAACACTCCTTATTTTTTTCATACCTTTTCCAGAGTTCTGTTTGATAACTATGCGTTGCTCAACATACGTCACTTACTGCGTTCCTCTGATTGGTTGTCGGTCTATCCAATTGAGTGCAGAGTTGTTGTTTTTCCTGGTTCGGTTAAGACACGCCTCATAATCAAAGCCCTATGGAGCAGTCTCAGACTCATGTTCTGACCAGAATATGAGTATGACGAAGTCAGGCTAGTATTATGTGTGATGAGTTACGGTTTCAGCCTTTCCTTTCAAAATGGCTGAGGGTCGAAAGAGAAAAAAAATGTATACGAAGTGTATGATAAGAAGAGAAAGGCCGCAGAATATAGAAACAAGACCAGAGTGATTTTGGGTGAATGTTTCACATGCTGGCGTGCACTAAAAGCACAGGTTGGGCTTCCCACTGATGCCGCAGTCGCGAAGATTCTACTAGACAGGTAAAGTTTGTCATGCTATTTGGAGAAATTCATTTAAAATAACTGCTAGTAAAAGTTAATGTAAGCTATGATTAGCAATGCTAGCCCGGGAGAGGGCGGGTCTTCTCTAAAATTCGTAAAGATCCTCCGCTAGCAGCTAAGTTATACCTTTAAAGTCCCCGTGAACCGGAAGTTGCAAACGACTTTTCTCCAGTGCTGTGATGTATTTCCGAGAGAAAAGGAATACTAAATGAGGCAAAATGCTTTTTTTTCCAACTAGCACCTGATTGGATGTAGAAAAATGCACCTCCTCGCCCTCTCTCCTTTCACGCCGTGTGCCTGTCTACTGTCAGTTGGAGGCATAGACATCATATAGGTAGACGCCCTATCGACCGCTACTGCCTATTGGCACGGACGAGAATTGGAGCCGCCATCTTAAACCGGTCATCCGCTCCGCTCAGTGTAATTGAATGGCAGGTGAAATGAGCTGTCAGCGCATTAAATTAATCATATCTCACTGAATACTGAACTGATTTTCACGCGGTTTTTTTTGCTGCAAAGGTCATTCATGTAGCTATGATACAGGACACATGGTTCGGCGTATTTTAATATCCATAGTAGGCTTAACAGTTATATAATATTCTGCTATAAGATATAAAGTGACCAGACACAATATGTGTGTGATGAAGGATATAATGTATTTTATAAATCACACACTATAAATATAATAAAGAAGCAGAAACAGATAGTTGCAGTAAAGTAAGATATTTTAATAAGTTGAAGAAACAATTTATGATTTGTGACACGCACATACACACGAACAGACACACAAACAAACACGAACAGACACTCTCCTCTCTCTCTCTCTCTCTCTCTCTCTCTCTCTCTCTCTCTCTCTCTCTCTCACACACACACACACACACACACACACACACACACACACACACACACACACACACACACACACAGAACGCAGCCACCTGTAAAAAGTGAGAAGAAGCTTTTCAACGTGTTTGCATCAGTAATTTCTAAAAAATTAAATTCGGACAACATTAAGCCTATACCTTTTTTATTGTATGTGGATGTGGGAGGGGAAAATGTCGAGACTAAAGCCCTATTCGGATTAACTTTACAAGGGTTGATGGAGTAAGTTAATGTAATTTTACCACAGGACTTCTGTAATATCAATAGCCAAATCGCATGTGATAAGATATAGGTTATCAATAAAACTAGAAGTTGGAGGGGGTAACTCAAATAAGCATCGCTGTCATGCGTGTATTAGGCTACATTGCTTCCTGGTATCATGTGCGCAAACACAAATAACCTATACAACAGAGCAGTTGAATGCTTATCTGATAACCTAGAAGCTCTTGTAATTATTACTTTAATAAGAGCAGTTTATTACTTATAAAATAATACTTAATAATTATTACAGTTACCCCACCTCTCCATGCCGGGTGAACACCGGCTGATGCAGTAAACAGCATTTCACAACGATTTCAGTACAGTAATAGCAAATATCCTTGCTCCTTCTCGATTATCTGGTAATATTCTATTCACAAAATACAACCAATAGTACGGTAATGTTAAGACTTACTTGTGAAAAGCCCTATTTCCGATGGTCCGGCGATTAGAACAGGAAAATGCTCCACAATGCTCTGGCATCTAATCTGCTGCCACGCAACGAAACTAGGAATACGACCGGTTCAAGATGGCGGGCGGATTTCTTGGTTTCCAGCGGCCAATAGGGCTTCTAGTCTCTATATGATTTCTATGGTTGGAGGGGCGTGGTTACGGATGTTAAGCAGACACCCTTCAACCGTCAAGCCTACGTCATCGGGCAAGGTCCTCCAACGCAGAGGGGAGGGGAATTTTCTGAATTTGATTAAAGATTACGAAGCCAAAACATTTTTTGGATTGACTTGCATGGATGAATTGTTCACCACAAAACGATCAATTTAGGCAAACAAAGTAAGTATGGTCAATTTTGATTTCATGGGGACTTTAAGTTATGAGTGAAGTATTGTGAGAGATCGAGTGTAGGCCTACCTTAGCCTAGATGTAGAATTTTCCTTCAGGTTTGTCCTATATTTGTAATAAAAAATCCATTGGGATATCTTGCCCTTTTTTCCGTGTCCTCTAGTAATTTGCAATTTGTCAGATGACTCCGTGTGGACAAGTTTCACGCCCGTTTCACACATACTCCGTTTGCAGTGCGTATGCGTTGCGTATTTTTTTCCGTACCCATATTAACAGGTTAGAGCTTTCACACAGCACGCGGATGCAGTCCGTCGATCCGTTGCAGTTGCGGTGCGTATACAGCAGTGCAGAGATCGTTTCCGCACCAAGTCTATTTTTGCTGTGCTGCAAACGCAGAATTAAAGTGACAGCGCACGGTTCGTGGTCAAAATGAACACAGATTGACCTGAAAATGTAGTAATTTCACCATAAATGCATTTAATTCAATAAAATGTAGTAATCTCACCATAAATGTATTTAATTAAATACTACTTTTCATCTTTTTACTTTAAGACCGGGGTTTTAAGCAAGGAAAACGACAATTTACCTCAACAAGGACATAATAATGAACAACACTCATTCGTGGAGGTGGAAAAACAAGTTCTTTGTAACATGCAAGATTTATTTTATTAAAATTTAAATGCAAAAGAAAAGAAAAGGCATGAGAGTCGGCTGTTTTTGTCAATTTTAAGTTTTAATTTAAAATGGTTACGATTTTAATATAAGTACATGGACATATTTGATCACTTTCTTAAGCAACTTAATATATAGAAGTAATGCATGGAATTATAGGCCTTTAAATTGTGTTTAAACGTGCATACGTCCATTCAAGTTTGTATATGTGTGTTTGTGGTACAGCCGCGGATCAGTAACGCACTGCAAACGCAGCATATGTGAAAGCACTATAGCGTGTGCTGCTCCTGTACCGTATACGCACCGCAACACGCACCGCATACGCACTGCACACGGAGTATGTGTGAAACGGGCGTCAGTCCTTTCAATATAAAAGTCTTCTCTACTGACTGACTCACTAATAAAGACGGTCTTTGCCGCCATCTAAAGGCGAAATACTGTAACTTCTGTTACTGTTCACGGCCAGCCAGGACTATTTTTTTTTTCAGCGGAAAGAAGGCTTTTAGTGGTTTTACTTCATGCAAGTTTAAACAAATGGTGGAGTTGGAGTCGTTTTAAAGTTAGAGCCGGAAAGCTGTTTTTAGTAAGGTAAGTGAATTCTTTCGTGCAGTACTTTTTTTTTTTTGACTGACAAGTTATATTTATGTTTTCATGTGCCATTGTAATGATAATAGGCCGCTACGGCAGGTGTATATTAGTAGGCTACTAGGCTTACAACATCACAGTGTTAGCTTGTGACAGAATGATCTTTAAATTACACGGAAACATGATTCATTTAAACTCAACTGTCAACCATATATAACTGGCCCTTGAAGCGAAGAGGGTCGCCTGGTCCGATCAGTTCGTATTGATTTGTTTGGTAGTAGACTACTCCTAAAAAAAAGTCCACGACCAATTATTTTTCAAAATGGTAGATGAAGAGCTTCAGTTACATTGAACACTGTATTTCTAACCAACAGAACAAAAGCCTTTGGTACACAACTCAATACATTTTCATATTGCTTGTGATCACGCTGAAAATGATACTTTTCACAGTCCTGCAATTCATAAAATGACCTTCCTCATCTAAAAGATGGACAAAAGACCAGACACCTCTCTCCCACCAATCTTTTATAAAGAGTGATGTGTTCCTTAATAAAATATATCTATTGTTCCAAATTGGGGAATTATGAGGGGTAAAGTTTTGTTTATAGATCAAATTCCAATATAAAACAACTTGCCCGTGAAAGACTGACCAGGTACACCCCTTCATGACAATGGTGTTCCCTGGTGGAAGTGACCTCTTTCAGCAGGATAATATACACCCTGCCACACTGCATACATTGTTCAGGAATGGTTTGAGGAACATGATGAAGAGTTCAAGGTGTTGCCCTGGCCTCCAAATTCCCCAAATCTCAATCCAATTGAGCAGCTGTATGATTGCTGGCCAGAAAACAGGACTTACAGGAAATACAGGACTTAAAGGGATACTCCACTTTTTTTGGAAATAGGCTCATTTTACAACTCCCCCAGAGTTAAACAGTTGAGTTTTACCGTTTTTGAATCCATTCAGCCGATTTTCTGATATTTAGAAGAATATCAGTAAGCAGACAGTTTCTGGTCTCATTGACTTCCATAGTAGGAAAAAATATATACTGTGGGAGTCAATGAGACCAGAAACTGTCTGGTTACTGATATTCTTCTAAATATCAGAAAATCGGCTGAATGGATTCAAAAACGGTAAAACTCAACTGTTTAACTCTGGGGGAATTGTAAAATGAGCCTATTTCCAAAAAAAATGAAGTATCCCTTTAAAGGATCTGCTGCTAATTTCTTGGTGCCAAAAACCACAGGACAACTTCAGGGGTATTATAGATTCCATGCCTTGCCGGGTCGGCGCTGTTTTGGCAGCATGCGGAGGACCAACAGCACATTAGGCAGGTGGTCATAATGTTTTGGCTCATCGGCATAGAATTAAAGGGACACTCTACTGGTATTTCATATTAAACTATGTTATTCCCTTAACGAAGACGAGTTGATACATACCTCTCTCGTCTCAGTGCACAGAGTTTTGTAAAGTGAGTGTAGTCATTTGAATGACGCTGTTTAGCTGTTGGCTATTTCAGCTTGCTAATGTTATTAACTACTCGATTCAAATGTTAACTAGAAAGCAGCTTCCTAAAGTTGTTAGCATTAGAGAGTGCGATTGACAGACATATCTGACAAAGTTACAGCGAGACGAGAGTGTCCTGATTGGTCTTTCTTTTTTTCTAATATATACATTCGACCGCTCCAGACAAGTCGATGCTTCTGTGGAATGGTCAATATTTCAGATTCTGCCGTCACTCCGAATAAAAAACAATGAATTTTCTTGGTCGGCGGGTTCTAGTAGATGTTTTTGAAGTGTTGAGCAATATAGCCAATCACAGACATGTCAGTTAAACCTATGAACGCAACGGCCAATCAGATGCGAGTTGGTCAGAATCTACTCAAACCACTCGAAACAGCAAAGTTTTTCTTCAGCCTATCTGACTGATTGACCGAAATTGCGATGATTCGCGATAGATTAAATGCACGGGTTTCTGTGCAACGTCATCACATAGATGTGCGCGCATCTAAGGGGCAGAAAGCAACACTCTTTACGTCTATTCTAGCAGAAGCAGAGATGACACAAAGCTGTTTTGCTGTAAACTAACCTAAATGCATAGGGTATGTCAGGTTTTTTTTGATTCACCAACTTAGTTGGACAATTTCATTCAGAGACCAGGGGCCGTATTCACAAAGAATTTTATCTTACCACTAGGAGTACTCCTAAATCGCACTAAAATATTTTAGCTAAGAGTTTTCTCTTAAAAGTTATTCACAACGCCTTTCAGACCTACTCTTAGTAAGGAAAAATGACAACTCCTAAACTAAGAGTGAGTCTTCGTTGCTATGTATGACGTCAATTCTCATGCACGAGCTTCCTCGCAATGATCACAGTGATTGGTTGTTAGATGACAGGGCGGTCATGCGGAACATAACACAGACGCAACAAATCATATATGTCTGTGTCCTACACAAAATAATAATAGTAATGTCATCGAAATGCATATATAATGACATGTTTGTGCAGGCCCCAGTGAAGTGTAATTCTAAAAAGGCAGAGAGAGAGAAAAAAGTCATGAATTAAATTAAATTAAATCAAGGTAGCCTAATACCCTAATGAAAACCGGTTCTTGCCTAATAATGAAAAACGACACTTGCATTAAGATTTTGCATTAACAGATTAATTGACATCCTATTAGCCTAAATAGACTACTTAAAGCAAGGAAATGTTGCTCCTATTGAAGTAATGTAATAGTTGAATGACGGTGGATTATGAACTTGCCAAAACGGAAAATGAAAAATCTTTTGAGTATTTACTCTAATTGCTGGTTCAGGTTGGCAGAAGGCTACAGTTTGTCCGGTCAGAACAATGATGTCTCACTCAGGTTATGTTCCAAATCGTTGGTTTATTAAAGGTGCATAGATGTGTGGTTAGTGTGATGCACGCACACGCACAATCGATAAACTCCTCTGATTTGGGCTAATACACTATATTTCACTCTAAACTATATACAATATTTAGCCGATCTCCTTTTCCATTTATTGTCCATCTACTCTCCTCCTGTCACTTCGCGAACTCCGGTGGACAGTTCGGAATAGTCCATTTCTCGCTGAATGACGGGGGTGACTGGGAGAGTCCATGTGCCAAAGGGGAGCACTTTCTACAGCCGCCCCCAAATTCACAGTGTGAATTTGCCAACTTAAGTGTCTTTACTACGTTAAATCCAAAGCTAGTCGGGAAGAGAGGGCAGACAAATAATTTTGGCTACGGGTCGAGTGTAAGTTTTGCCGTTAACCTGTATTTCCGCAGATCTGACTCTCTTGTCCGACCCAGGAAAGACCTTAACAACTCTCCCTACAGGCCAAAGAGCGCGGGGCAGTTGTTGATCCACGATCATGACTGTGTCACCGACCTGCAGATCGGCTTCTTCAGTCTTCCATTTCTGTCTGATCTGGAGGTTGGGTAGGTAGTGCTGAATAAAGTGCCTCCAGAAGTGGTCAGCCAAGAGCTGGCTATGTCTCCATCTCTTACGGCTCAGGAGTTCAGAGTCTTGGTATACCACTTGCGGTAATGAGGCATCTCGCCGCCCCATCAACAAGATGTTCGGAGTTACTGGATCCGGATCCGCAACATCTGAAGAAGTGTAGCCAATGGGTTTGGAGTTGAGGATTCCTTCTATTTCTATGAAGACAGTTCTCAGCACTTCTTCTGTAACTGTCTGGCTGCCGATGGTGACGTGAAGTGCAGCCTTTAGAGAACGAATTTCTCTCTCCCAACATCCACCGAAATGGGGTGAACTGGGTGGATTAAAGATGAATCTAATTTGTTGGCTGGCGAGTTGGGCTTGAAGCTCAGGATGAAGGGCGATGAATGACTCTTTCAGTTCTCTTTCTCCTCCTTTAAAGTTGGTGCCTTGGTCTGACAGAAGCTCGAAGGGTTTACCACGTCTGGAGATGAATCGTCGTAAAGCCATCAAGAAGGAATCTGTGTCGATGCTGGTGAGTATGTCAATGTGGACTGCACGGGAAGTCATGCATTTGAAGATGATTCCCCATCTTTTTTCATTCCTGCGTCCCACCTTTATAGTGTAAGGTCCAAAGCAATCCACACCTGTTGAGTAGAAGACAGGTTGATGGATCCTCAATCTGGCAGGGGGGAGGTCCGCCATTTTTGGTGGATGTGGTTGTCCCCGCCATCTCTGACACTCTGCACATTGTCGTTGGTGGTTTCTGACTGCAGCCCGTCCCGTATGACCCAGTATTTCCTCCGAAGTTCAGCAAACACCCTATCTGGTCCTGGGTGATGTAGCCGATTATCGTAGTCCTTGATTACCAGCTTGGTAGTCGGGTGAGACGAGTCGAGGACAATAGGATGTATCGTGTCTTCCTCTAGCTGGCTGATCTGACGGAGGCGGCCGCCAACGCGTATGAGTTTGGTGTCCTCATCAAATTCTGGGGCTAAGCACAGCAAGCGACTATTTTTTGGTAAGGATTTACCTGCTCTGAGGAGGGACAGTTCGTCTGAAAATGAGTCAGTTTGGCTCTGACGGAGTACTGCAAGTTCTGCCTCTTTGTAGTCATCTGCTGTTGGGGTATCAGTGGCCGCCCCGTTGGCTTGCTGGATGTAAGCCTTCAGTAACTCTGGAAGTGTATGGTATTCCTGTGTATCGGGTGTAGGTAGAGTGGAGGTTGATAGGCCAATGAAGATTGGCTTTCTCAGTTCACTGTCCTGATCAATGCTCGTAAATGGTGGCATCTCTGGCCAGTGGTCAGTTGTCTGTCTAAGGAATTTTGGCCCTTTATTCCATCTGCTTTCCTGGCCTATGTCACCGAGCAGTTTTCCCTTTGTGATGTCATCTGCAGGGTTCTCCTTTGATGGCACGTATCTCCAGTTATCAGACTCCGTGAGTTCCTGGATTTCTGCCACTCTGGTGCCTACGAAAACTTTAAAACGACATGAGTGTGACAGCAGCCAGGTAAGGACAGTTGTCGAGTCAGACCACAGAGTAACACTGTGGATGGGCAAAGTTAGTTCTGTCTTCAGCACTTTTGCGAGTTGTGCCCCTGTGAGTGCTGCACATAATTCCAACCGTGGAATGGTTTGCTGCTTTTTCGGGGCTACCCGAGATCTACCGGTTACAAATGCCACTTCCACTCTACCTTCCAGGTTTTCAGTACGTAAGTAGGCCACGGAACCGTAGGCTCGCTCTGAAGCGTCACAGAAAATGTGGATCTGCCTCATGCTGGTAGGCTGATCCAGTTCTTTACTGCAGTAAGCTCTCGGCAAAACAATGTGCTGTAAACCATCCAGTTCACTCTCCCATGCTTTCCACAGGTTTAACAGGTTATCCGGTAGACGAGGATCGTCCCACTCTCTTTTCTTGTCCCATAACTTCTGTACGATCACCTTGGCCCGTGTTGTGAATGGCACAATATAGCCTATGGGATCATACTGGCTAGCGAGGATCTTGTATATGTTCCGCATAGTTGGAAGTGGGTGGTCTGTCTGCCGCTGCTTATAGGAGAGAGTGTCTGATGAGCAATGCCAGTGTAACCCAAGAGTTGACTCTTGTGCATCTTGATGACCTTCGCTGAGCCACTGGATGCTGCTTTGCGATTGAGCATCCGCTGGCAGGTGGCTGATGACTGATGGATCATTGCTCGCCCACTGTCTTAGGTCGAAGCCTCCGGAACTTAAGAGACTGCGGAGTCTGTCTACAAGACCTTTCGCGGTCTCACTTGAGGTGAAGCTCTGAAGGCAGTTGTCGACATAGAAAGATTTCTCTACTGAGAACTGTGTGTCTTCAGACTCACTGTGATCCAGGACGTGCTTCTGCAACGCGTATGTTGCGCAGCAAGGACTGCACGTTGTTCCGAATGGAAGTACTTGCCATTCATACACATCTGGTGCCTTGTCTTTCTGAAGATTTCTCCAAATGAATCTCAGTAGTGGTTTGTCCTCAGGCAAAAGGCGTACCTGGTGGAACATCCCACGAATGTCACTACTAATGGCGATGGAATGTTCTCTGAATCGCAGAAGAACGGACAGAAGAGAAGGACTGAGTGTTGGACCAGGGAGCAAGTACTCGTTCAGGTTGTGGCCTTGGTAAGCAAACGAACAGTTGAAAACAACCCTTTTCTTTCCATTATGCTCCACCAAATGATGTGGAATGTACCAACTCTCTTTGGAACAGTCCACCTGCTCAGGAGTGAGTTTCGTGATGTAGCCAGCTTGCTGTAACCTGACTATCTCCTCTTGGTAGGCCGCCGCTTGATCAGGATTCTTGTTCAGACGATTCTCTATTCCCCTTAATTGTGGCAGGACAGCTTCTTTGGGTGCATGTAGACCTGGCATATCTTTGGCACGTAGAAGAGGGGTCGCATAGCGCTGGATTTTGTTAACTTCCACTCTTACAGTTTTGTCCTGGAGAAGTTGGATGGACTCTTGATCTTGTCTAGACCTTGTCAGTACCTTCTCGTTTCGATATGGCAGAATGTCCATTTTCCACAGTTTCTCCACATTTGCATAAAGGTCGTTAGTGGGCCGTAAGCTGGTGAAAAGACATTGCTGTGGGGAAAGTCTGCTGGATAGTTCTTGTGCTGGGCCCTGTAGTGTCCATCCTAGGCGTGTTCTCACAGCAGCAGGACCACCAGGTGGACCCAGTCTAACTGGTTCTATGGGTGTGATGAGGTGAGGGCAGTCAGAACCAATGAGAACTACTGGTTTCACATTGTAAAGGTGCTGTAGTGGCAGGCCTGCAAGGTGCTTGTACTTCTTCTGGAGTACCTTGACGGGATGCGTGTGCTCTGCTAGACCCAGGCTATTGGCTGTGAATGCGCTCTGTATCCTGAAAGCCTTACGAGGGTTATCCACTGAAGACACAGTAAAGGTCACAGCCGCCCCGTGTAGGGTCTGTGTATCTTGCCTGACTGTACGAAGAACCAAGTCCTCTGGCTGTCCCTTCAGATTCAACCTCTGCACAGCTTCATGCAGAATAATAGTCCGCTCTGACCCATCATCGAGGATTGCATACGCCTCCATGGATTTGTTGCCATTTCGGAGCAGAACTTTAGCCACCTTCAGCAGAATTTTATTGTCACAGGTTGGACGATCCACATACAAGACTGCACTGGCTGGAACCGATTCTTCTGTGGCTCTGCTCTGGTCATTCACATCATGTAAGGCCAGCAAGTGCTTTCTGTTACAAGATGGACAGAGGGCTTTCAGTGTGCAATTGGCAGCATGATGACCACGCCCACAGCGCCAGCATCTATTTTGGCCTTTAATCCAATTCACCTTCTGCTCTTTGTTGAGTAACTTAAAGTTCTCACAGCTGCTCAGGAAATGTCTGTTGTTGTCGCAGTATGGACAGTAAACATTCACCCCTTCTCTCTTAGTAGCAGTTGGTTTGGGTGGATAAAATGGTGATGCTGGGCTGGCCTTCGGTTTCTCTGTACCAAGGAGGATGGTAGTGGGTTTGCGGGGCTGCCTAGAATCTCTTCTCAGCTCCCTCCTCGGCACTGTTGGTCTGGACTGACTGGTATAGTCAGTGTGGTCATCCTGAACTTGTAGCTCATACTCAAGCCAGTCCGCAAAGTCCAATAATGTGGGGATAGTGACATGAAGTGGATGTGTATACCTCTTGAAACCGGACCTGAGATCATGTGGCAGTTTGCTCATCAGTCTAGACACATGTGATCCACACTCCAACTCAACATTTCCTTTCTGACCCAGCTGTTCCAACATACTGACAAGGGAACGCACTTGGAGTCCGAACATGCGAAAAGTTTTCACATCTCCACTGCGAATGTTTGGTCCATCCATCAGTTCTGCAATGCGTTGTAAGGCTAGCTGATGTGGCTGGCCATACATTTTATTGAGGGCTCTCATGGTGTTCGTGAAGGGAAAGCTTGAGTTACTGTATGAGTCTGCCACAAGTAGGGCTTCCTCCAACTTAAGATGGTCCGTGAGGATCTGATACTTGAATCGCTCTGTTGCATCCTCAGGCAAAATGTTCTCCAATGCTATTCTCAGTCGAGAGAACTCTCTAGGATCAGGGGATGTTAGGAAGGGAATGGTTGGAGCAGGGCCTCGGTACATTTTCTCCTGCATTGAAGAAGGCTGATAATACGCCTGTCTGTGACCTGGATGCGGAGGTGGCACACGCTCATATGCTGTGGTCTCAAACTCTGACTGATGAGCTGGAATGTGTTGGGAGGAACGAGAGTACCTGGGTTGAGGTGGGTCGCTGTAACGCACTTGTGGTAGTGCTCTGTCATGTATTGACGAAATGTCCATGTTTCTGAAATCCTCAGCTAATCCAAGTCGCTCATCCATTGTAGCTGGGCACCGTTCTCTCATGGCCGTAAGTGGCGTTGGGGGGTTTGTCCGTGGGGCTGGAGTAGGACGGAACCGTGGTGGAGTCTCAGGGCTCACCACTGGAGGAAAGGGACCTGGAGATAGCACTGGTGAAGTCACTGGCCTGGAGGGGGCTCCCCTTTCTGCCTTAAGACTTTGAAGTTCCTGATGTAACATGGCATTCTGTTGTCGCATCTCCTGTAATGCGGAAATAATCTCTGGAAGCTGGCTGGTTTGTAGTCGCAAGTCTGTGTTCTCGCGTTTCATCACCTGCAGAATGGCTGTAAGCTCTACTTCCTCTTCTCCTCGCCCATCGGATCTTTCACTTTGCCATTCATCTCTCAGTGTCCACTTATCATGATCTAACTCTTGACTGACAGGAGAAGTCGATCGGGTCTGTCCTACCATACTTGGTGACTGGACTCTGCTATGGCTGAATTCTGGGAGTGGCTGTCGATGTGGCAATGGCTCACCAAGCTCGTAATCCACTAAATGAGTTGGTGGGTTGATCTGTCTTCGTGGGCGCACGACAGGCTCTTTTCTCTCGGGTTGAGACATCTCTGTAGCAATTCAACACTCCGGCTCGAAGGACCATGAAAAATCTTTTGAGTATTTACTCTAATTGCTGGTTCAGGTTGGCAGAAGGCTACAGTTTGTCCGGTCAGAACAATGATGTCTCACTCAGGTTATGTTCCAAATCGTTGGTTTATTAAAGGTGCATAGATGTGTGGTTAGTGTGATGCACGCACACGCACAATCGATAAACTCCTCTGATTTGGGCTAATACACTATATTTCACTCTAAACTATATACAATATTTAGCCGATCTCCTTTTCCATTTATTGTCCATCTACTCTCCTCCTGTCACTTCGCGAACTCCGGTGGACAGTTCGGAATAGTCCATTTCTCGCTGAATGACGGGGGTGACTGGGAGAGTCCATGTGCCAAAGGGGAGCACTTTCTACAGAAAAGAAAGCCTATAACGCAGGATCAGTTATGGTGTGTTTACACCGCGAATAGAACGTCAAATACGCGTCTCGCGTTAGACGCTTGAACATTCGCTCGAGTTCCAATTTTTTAAACTGCACGGAAGACATTCGCGGCAAACGCGTCGCCCAATTCGCGTCATTCGCAACGCCCGGCGCGAATGATGCGTCTATTCGCGTCTTTGCATTGACTTTGTATGTAATCTACTCGCGCAAATAATTAAATTCGCGTTCGGTGTGAACACACCATTACCGTTGCTGGCTCAGTTGGTGCTGAAAAAAATGATAAATGGGAAATTCGGCACTGGGATATCAAGCAAAACTAAACGTGAGAATGGGAGAAGATTTGTTTGCAGATCAATGCAGCATTCGCGCTTCTGTCACGGCCCCCGGACGACTGCGAGAGGCGGTGGTATGCGCTAAAATCCTTTGTGAATAGGTCTTAGTGAGTTAGGAGTCCTCTCGACTTCTTTTAAGCTGTCCCAGACTTAGGTGCTACTTTTAGGGCTAAAATGCTTCGTGAATTACTCTTAGTGAAAAAAATTAGGAGTCCTAAAGTTAGGAGTGACACGCCCATTATTTTTAGGAGTTGCTCCTAAATTCGCCAGTTAGGAGCTACTTTTAGCCTTAAAATTCTTTGTGAATACGGCCCCTGATGACTAACATTATAACTTAGCTTACTAGTCAACTGAACTAACTAACATTTTACATAATATATTAATATGCAAATGAAACGCAAACAAACAGATCCAACTCTGAAATTGCAGTTTATTATTGAGTCGACAAGAATTTACAAACAATGCAAAATCTATGTTAATTGCAATGTTCTTTTACAGAACTCGGCCTAACATATAGAGAGCCTAAGTCCCGCCCCTCCGCTTCCGGCTCATGGGACCTTATTTCGGAAAAAATATGTATGGTAGTCAATGGCGAGAGACAAGTTATCTTTTTATTCCGTCTGAACTGTGCCCTGAACTACACATATGATGTTTGTCAATTTAAAAGATAATTATGAAAGTCAAGAAAGTCGCAGTTTGTCATAAAACAGAAGAGTAACATTTAGTTTTATGTGAAAATCGCTCAATGAACTACATCTCCCGGAAAGCGAAACAACGAGCAAGATCCGTTGCTCGTATGTGTGCAGTCTGGAATACAACACTCAGGCATGACGGCGTAACGTTACGATTATAACGTAAGAATATAGAAAAAATGACAGACGTTGGCTTCAGTAAAGTTAGCTTCATTCATTGAGAGAAAATGTGCGCCTTATGGGTTTGTAGTCTTTGTAATTACGTATCTTCTCAGTCTTATACCTCAACCGTTTTACATCAAACTGCGACTTTCTTGACTTTAAAATGTATATTTTAAATTGACAAACATCATATGTGCAATTCAGGGCACAATTCAAACGAGATCAAAATATTTGTTGTCTCTCGCCATTGACTACCATACAATATTTTTCCGAATTAAGGTCCCATGGTGGTCGACCGGAAGGGGAGGGACTTAGGCTCTCTATAGCGGTCTTGCCTCTTGGATGCGCGCGCATCCGGTATTGTTTGTATACAAGAAACCTGTGTATTGTAATATGCACAAATAGAAGTCTTGACGCGTGAATGCAGGCTAATAGACCAGTCACTTGTTCCATTACATGTTTTTTTTTTATTAATTTATTTTAATTAACTTTTTTTTACCTTAACTTAACCTTTTTAAAGCAGTTTAATTGCTTAAAAACATTTGAAGACTCAATGCTAATGTTTTCATACTATATTATTTGCTTATAATTATTATAGCATTAATAATTCATAATTTCATTTGTTAAAAAAGCATTTACCATAATGTATAATTTAGAACTCATATTAAAGAGCTTATTTCATAGTAAATTTCCATTCAACTCAGTTTGACAAATTACATTAAGGAAATATTTTGTTAGTATATATGCATATGAAACTGCATTCTTAAAAATGGCATGTATAAAACTAATAAAATAATTCACATAACTGCATATTTAGAATATAGTTATCTCTCTTTCCTCCACAGTCTGCTTTTAAACCATTCTCTCCAGTTAAGGCAAGAAACATTAGTTTTTGACCCAGCAGTTTAAATGAGCAGTTCACATGAAGAAGTAAAAAGCAGTTGCTCAAGAAAGCTACCCAAGTAAATACAATATGAAGAGGCATTTAATTATTAGTAATTATTGATCAAAAGTAACATTTGTAAATTTTTTGAAACATTTGTAATTTATCATAACAAAGCAGAAAACCAGGATGTAATTAAACCAACTGGACAACAACAACTCACACATATAAAATGTGTAATATAAAACAAAAGTGAACTTCACAAATCACATAAACTTACTTGATTTGTGAAAAATGACCCTGATTGTTCAAGTATACCTCTAAGCACTGCATTTACAGTATATTACACAATGAAGCAAAACGTCATATTGTAACCTTATCATTAGACTAATGATCTTAGAACATGGAAACATTTCTTCCTCCAAACACAAACATACACTGCAGTGGAGGAAACACTTTTAGGGTGTGTTTTAAGTGTTCATAATGGCATATGAGCCATTGGAGCTGTCTGTAACTGCTGAGGAAGTGTTGGCTTCAGACACATTGTACACATCTGCAAACAATTAGATGCATATTATTCACATAACTATTGTCTTTACATTAATCTATTTATCAGTAACATTTGTCCAAGTGACAATAATAACAAAATGAATGATTCATTTGAATGAAAACAAATTTAAAAATATTAGTTTTAAGATCTATGCCATCTACTCACTCCTCCGTCGAATCCTTCGCAATAAATTGGGTCCAGATGTGGATGATGATCCTGCACTGGTGCTCTGTGAGTCAAATAATGTAAATATATTTGAACAATGGTTAGAATTTGAACATTAGATAAAGTCCTATAGAGCTCATATAAGTGTATGGTGCTATAGAAAGGCATTTACATTGGTATAGTTGGAACTGAGTTTCTGTAGTGATAGCTTTCCTGCTAGTGACTCACGAACCTGCAACAAAAAAGATCTCTACTTTACATCCAGATATCATATCTTCATACAAAAGGATACAAAAGCACCTGGTGCTACAGTATATCTCTGTTAGGGTCTCAGTTATCAATTGTAATGTAAATGCCTATTAATACTGTAATGCTGTCGCAGTGTCCGTATTGCTGACCATCGATTGTACGTTATAGTAGACTTTTTCCAGAATTTTCTTAATATACAGGTATATTTGTTAACATAATTTCAACTCAAATCAATTTTTCATGTTCACATATTTGGTGGTCATTCATGTAATAAGCAGGATAATGTACTATCATTCAAATTAACAATCTAAATAAACCCCGCCAGGGTGATATGCTGTTGTAAAATGTGTAATGTATGGTTTAATATAATGCATATAGGCCTGGTTTCACAGACAGGGCTTAGATTAAGACAGGATTAGGCCTTAGTTTAATTTGGACATCTAAGTAGCTTTTATAAATGTTCCTTAAGATAAAAACATTACTGGTGTGCATCTTGAGACAAAACAATGGACATAGATACAGTATGTCAGTGCAAGTTGCTTTCAGTTAAAACAGTTCAAACAAACATTTTATTCGTGGACTATCTTAAGCCTGGTCTGTGAAACCAGGGGATAATGGTAGATTAGATTAAATCCAGCATTAGAAATTCAAGTGACTTAAGCTCTTACAAAAAGCAAAAGAAGTAAACTCGTACCTTGCTGTCTAAAAGCGTTCCAAACACCAAAATAAAGAATCCCTATTAAAGGAAGTGTTACAAATACAGGCATTAATTACGATATGGTTCAATTTTAAATCCATTGAAAAAAAAAAAACATGGACATTCATTATAAATCATGTGTGTCAACATTAGTAGATTGCACAAATTGTAAATGTAACCTTAAAATTGATAGAGATAGTAAGTGATACCTGCAGTGAATTGAGGAGTGCAAACACCACATGAAAGCCTAATTCACCGGACAGCATGGTTCCAATTCCAAATCCCCATGTTAGACCAAAGATAGGAGTCAATATGGCCACACATCGGGCAATGACCACCAGGGCATGTTTCTCATCTGGTTGAGTTGTGGCACCAACTCCTCTCCTCAACATCTTATACAGAACCACAATCAAAACCCCAAAGTTTATGGCTACAATGGTGAGAGCTGGAATCACAAATGCCAGCAGTGCCTTTGATTCTTTCCAGTTTAGCCAGCATGCTGATTCTTTTGTGACATAATTCTGAGGTCCAGCTGTCGACGCAACAGTAATGACCGCTATGAGCAAAGGCGCACCATAACCGACTATGAAGGCAATGGCCATCATTGTGGACCTTGACATTTGGGACAAGACCCAGACTGTACGGTAAAAGAGCAACAGCGCTGAAATTAACATCCAGAAGAAAAGAGCCAGGTAAAAAAAGTGCATGAAGAAAACCGCTGGACTGCAGCGACCCACTGATGTTGGCTGCTCTTGTTCTGCGACTGCGGCTCCAATGATAAAACAGATGTTTGCGATCAGCAGGGACACGGCAATGTTGACTATGGACACATGTCGCATGTAGGATGTGTCATTTCTTGTCATTGACTTCCACACGATAATCTCAATAATGAGGCATAAAACCAAGCTGGCCATTGAAATAGCTACACCAATGTAAGTTATGTAAGCCAAGACATCACTTTTAATAGAAAACGGGGACATCAGGATTGAAAAAGTGGTTGTGTGGTTGCATTCACATGTTCTCTTGTCAGTTTTGTCCCCTGAGGGCTTTACTTCACATCCAGTGGAATCCCATGCATCAAGACTGAAGTTCCAAAAGACACACTGAGGATTTCCCAAAGTCTGATTAGTAATGTCAAAAACAAAAGAAATTTTGGGAAGCGTTTCATTATTAACCTTGACAACAACCACGTCTCCATTGATGCGCACTTCTGAATTATTAGTGTCATGTTTATTACTAGTATCACGAGTAGGTAGGACTTTGTCGAGAGTTGAGAAGATTATGATTGTTACGTTAGTCACATTAGGAACCTGTGGTATTACAATCTCTGTAGTTGAGTTTTGCAGTGTTGATGTAAAACTGAATGAGTTTTTAATTGTAGTTCTGTTCAGCTGAATGGATGTTTCATTAATCGCAAACTCATCTTTGAGACGGTCACTTATCTTCTCAATAGCGTCCAGAAGTTGAATGCTGGTGTTTCCTTTGTTCAATGTGATCCATGTATTACTGACATTACCTGATACAATGATGTTCACTGTTTTAAGGAAATTCTGAAAATTGAATAAACATTTTTTTAATATGATGAAGTTTAGCCCATAAAATTATATTTGGATACTCTAAAAGGACACAACATGAGAAATAATTTTATGTAATGTAAAACAAAATTTTGACCAGCCACATTATAATAAATAATTTCACAAAATAATAATATAATATAATATATGATTAATATAATAAACCAGTTTAATCCATGATTGTAATGTATAGTTTTTTGTTTTGGGTTCATGTTTCGTGTTAAAGTCATGTTAGGCTAGGTCTTGTCATGTGAACCTGCCATGTGCTCGTTTGTGTCATATTGTCATTGGTTAACTTTCTAATCATGTTCACATGTTGCGTCAGCTCTTGGAGTCAGCTATTCTCATCCAGTGGATCTATTACAGAATACTAGACCACCTAAAAATGAACCCAGTAGTTTCTTGTCTCTTGCACCTTCGACAAGGTGAGCGGACTATAGAAAACTATGTTGAGGATTTTTGTGAACTTTGTTATATGGTGGACTTTAATGACGTGTTAAAATACATTTTCCTTCATGGATTAAATGAACCCATTTGTTTTTTTGAGGGAAATTCCCTTTTCCCTAGCACAATATATAGCCTAAACTATGGCCATCTGTTGAGCGGCTCATCGTTTACTGTGGGTTATGCAAATTATTGCAAATTATTTGCAAAGTAAATTTAAGGAGTATCGCAATCCCACAGTACCCCGCCGAGCCAGAGCCCCTTCACTTCGCCCCAAGATGGCCGCCAAGCCAGAACCCCTTTGTGTCGTTACGCCCGCTGAGCCAGAGCCCCTTCACGTCGTCCCAAGATGGCCATTGCCATGTCCTGTTCCTTCCCCCAGGACCTCCTCCGCTCCACCACCCTCCTGGACTTTTTTTGGTAACACTATATTACGACCCGCAAACAACTGCGTAAGTAAACTGAAATAACGGTGTACGTTTCTTAATTATAGTCTACTTCCATGTAGGTGTATGGGAACAATGTTAAGTTTTGGGTAATAAAGGGGTAACAAGCAGATATACAACCTACAAAGAACTTAGTAAGTAAACCGAAATTACGGTGTACGTTTCTGTAATTATAGTGTACGCTACCTCCGTGTAAGTATAAGGAAACAATATGTTAAGTTTTTGGTAATAAAGGGGTACAACCAGATATACAAGCAAATTATTTATATTTATGTATAGGCTACGTTTAATTTACAACCCACAGATGTCAAAATTACCCTGTAACTATGTTGCACAAGAACATATTCTAGCAGAAATGTGATAAAAACTTTTATATACAACAGACGTACATTTTTTGCCTGGAATAGCCTATATTAAAGGGGCTATGTGTAGCTTTTTACTTTAAAAAATCTTTAAGATAGAGTTCCCCTTCAGTCGCTCACGTTCGACGTGACGTCGACGTGACGACGTTAGGGGATCACTTCGGGGAGCCCTATCAACTTCGAGTATCTAAAGAACAAGCCAATGAACGTTGGCGTGCGTGAAACGCGTCACGCGCCCCGCCCCGCAGCGCGGGTATAAACAGGAAGCGGACGCCGCACTCATTGTCTTTCGCTTCGGAGCCGAGCTTTGTTTGACTCTGAGTTCTACAGACTGCTGTACGTTGTATCTGTCGACAACTAGAGGGAGAAGAAAACTCTGCTGCAGTGCTGGTGTGACGGCGCGATCAGTGGTGGCCGCGAGCATCTCTAACCACAACTGCCGTTTTCACGGCACTGTTTATGTGTGTGTGTGTGTCGGTCTCGTGGGCGTTCCTCATCTGAGAGTGTACCCGATTACACCGCGGCTACCCCTGGGTGCTTCAGCACTAAAGAGTCTATTTCTTTCCTCTGTTTGTTATTTTTACTAAAAGAGCAACACAAGCGTGACCCTGCGTCCTTTTCAGGATGTCATTCCGCTTGTGCGTTTCTGGGTGCGGTCGTTCCCTGGCGCCAGCAGATGGCCACAAGAGTTGCCTCTCGTGTTTGGGCATTCAGCACGCTGAAGCAGCTTTTGTGAAAAGTTCATGTTCCCATTGCGGGAATATGACTATGGCAGCGCTTAGATCGAGACTCGCTTACCTCACGGGAGGTGCAGTCCCCTCGCCTATGCCCCGATCTAGTGCTTATTCTGCCCCGCAGAATAGGCCTACTTCGGCGCATGACCAGGGTGATCTGAGGATTACCGTGAGGGCTTCCCCGTCGAGGCAATCTCTGCGGGCCCCTCACGCCTCTCATGCGCTGTTGCCATCCGCGCCCCTTTGCGATCGACTCGGTCCTTCTCCTGAACGGCCGGTCGTTTCCTTTGGGGCGCCAGCTGACGATCAGATGTCGATCGCAGCATCGGAGGGGGAGCTTCACTCCTCTGGAGATGACGACTCGGCTGCGTTGCCCCCGTCTGGGTGTGTAGCGTTGTCCGAGCCGGATCCAGAGTGGGCGGCTATGCTTTCCCGGGGCCGCCGAGAAGGTCGGGCTTGTGTGGAATCCTCCGCCACGTCCCGAACCTTCTCGGTTGGACGATTGGTTTCTCGGGGCGGGCCCTGCTGGTTCTCAGTGCGCCGCCCCGGTACCTTTCTTTCCGGAGGTGCATGAGGAGCTTTCTAGGACGTGGAAGGCACCGTATAGTGCCCGAAACCGTTCTAGTAGCTCCTCCCTCCTCGCCACCCTCGACGGCGGGGCAGCTAAGGGGTATGTGGATATCCCCCCGGTGGAGCGGGCTGTCGCGATGCAACTGTGTCCGGCGTCCGCCTCCTCCTGGCGGGGTAATCCGCGCCTCCCGTCCAAGGCCTGTAAGTTTTCGTCCGGTCTTACGGCGAAGGCTTATAAGGCCTGTGGACAGGCTGCTTCCGCCCTCCATGCCATGGCGCTCTTGCAGGTCCACCAGGCCCAGGCGCTCATGGACATGAACGAGGGTGGTTCTGACCCAGAGCTCCTCCGGGAGCTCCGTGTGGCTACTGACCTCGCCCTCCGGGCGACGAAGGAAACCGCACGTTCCGTTGGTCAGGCGATGTCCACCTTGGTGGTCCAGGAGCGCCACCTTTGGCTCAACCTGGCGGACATGAGGGACACCGATAAATATCGGTTCCTGGATGCCCCTCTCTCCCAGGTTGGGTTATTCGGCGATGCGGTTGAGAGCTTCGCCCAACAGTTCTCGGCCGCCCAGAAGCAGACGGAGGCTATCCGACACATCCTGCCCCGGCGGACCCCTGCTGCTCCCTCCCGTCCGCCGGCCGCAGACCCTCCGTCCGCTCGTCGCCGAGGCCGTCCTCCTGCGGCGTCCTCCGCTCCCGCTAAGCCTCAGCAGCAGCAGCCACCATCCAGGCCTCAGCGTGGAGCAAGCCGCAGGAAGTCGGCCACGCCCGTCCAGGCCGCTACCAAACCAGGTGGTAAGCGCAGGTGCAAACGACCCTGAGACGGGCGACCCAGAGGTGGATCAAGTTGCTCTCCAGGAGACGGTGAAGGCACCGCTCCTTCCCCCGGTGGAGGGCCGGGTGGAGAATCTTTTGTTTCCTTTTGTTCCTTTTCTGCCACTGCCTTCAGTGGTACCCACATATTCAATAAAAGAGCAATTTCTGAAACCTCTGGGTCCCAAGAGAGCGCGCTTGACGGTCGACGACGCTGTGCCTTGTCACCCTCGAGCCCCTCTCTCATCGCCAGCGAGCAGCAGTGGCTGTGTTCCGGACGCTCTGCCGCCTCCACTCACTCACTCTGCCCTTCGACGGAAGCAGGTACGTGTTGCACCACACATTCAGACCCCACTCCGGGCCGCTGTGCCGTCCGAGTCGGGTCCCTGCATTCCGCCGCGCTGCCCCACCCCGGGTACGTCTGTGGTGCCGTTGATTCCACTTGCGCGGTGTCTGGGAGCCTGGCTAGCGCTTCCCAGCCCGTCTCGCTGGCTCATCCGTACTGTCAGACTCGGCTATGCGATTCAGTTCGCCCGGCGCCCCCCTGTATTCTGCCGGACAGTGCCCCTGTGCTCAGGGCAGAGATCGCAGTCCTACTGGCGAAGGACGCGATCAAGCCGGTCCCTCCAGCCGATATGAAGACCGGCTTCTACAGCCCGTACTTCATTGTACCCAAGAAAGGCGGTGGGTTACGGCCAATCTTGGACCTGCGTGTCTTGAACCGGTCCCTTCACAAACTGCCGTTCAAGATGCTTACGCAGAAACGCATTTTCAAGTGCATCCGTCCCCAAGATTGGTTTGCAGCGATCGACCTGAAGGACGCGTACTTTCATGTCTCGATTCTCCCTCGACACAGACCGTTTCTTCGCTTTGCGTTCGAGGGACGGGCATATCAGTACAAAGTCTTACCCTTCGGGCTGGCCCTGTCGCCCCGTGTCTTCACGAAAGTCGCGGAGGCAGCCATTGCTCCCATGTGCGAGCGTGGTGTTCGCATTCTCAACTACCTCGACGACTGGCTTATTCTCGCCCAGTCGAGAGAGCAGTTGTGCGAACACAGGGACATGGTGCTCTGTCACCTCAGCCACCTAGGGCTTCGGGTCAACTGGGAAAAGAGCAAACTCACCCCCGGGCAGAGGATCTCTTTTCTCGGTATGGAGTTGGACTCGATCAACATGACAGCACGCCTCACCGAGGCCCGCGTCCAGTCAGTGTTGAACTGCGTGAGCACGCTCAGGCGCAGAACAGCGGCTCCACTGAAACTATTTCAGAGGCTCCTGGGGCATATGGCATCTGCAGCCGCGGTAACGCCGCTCGGATTGCTTCATATGAGACCGCTCCAACACTGGCTCCACGATCGAGTCCCGAGATGGGCGTGGCAGAGCGGCTCGTGCCGGGTCCAAGTGACCCCGCACTGTCGCCAAACTCTCAGCTTGTGGTCAGACCCTTCGTTCCTGCGGGCAGGTGTTCCCCTAGAACAAGTGTCCAGGCACTCTGTGGTCACCACGGATGCCTCTGCCACCGGCTGGGGGGCCACGTACAACGGGCATGCAGCTTCAGGTCTGTGGACGCTCGAGTTGTTAGCAGTACATCTTGCATTGGGCCGCTTCGAAACGCCGCTCGTGGCAAGCATGTACTGGTCCGTACGGACAGCACTGCGACCGTTGCGTACATCAACCGTCAGGGTGGTCTACGCTCCCGCCGCATGTCACAACTCGCCCGCCATCTCCTCCTTTGGAGTCAGAAGCATCTGAGGTCGCTTCGTGCCATTTATATTCCTGGCCTGCTCAACCGTGCAGCCGACGAGCTCTCACGGCAGCAGGTGCTACCGGGAGAATGGCGACTCCATCCCCAGGTGGTCCAGCTGATTTTCAGGCGCTTCGGGACCGCACAGGTAGATCTGTTTGCCGCCCCGGACACGTCTCACTGCCAGTTGTTCTATTCCCTGACCGAGGAGACCCTCGGCACGGATGCTCTGGCACACAGCTGGCCCCCGGGCCTACGCAAGTATGCGTTTCCCCCAGTGAGCCTTCTTGCACAGACCTTGTGCAAAGTCAGGGAGGACGAGGAGCAGGTCGTGTTAGTTGCGCCCTATTGGCCCAACCGGACCTGGTTCCCCGAACTAGTGCTCCTCGCGACAGCCCCTCCCTGGCCCATTCCTCTGAGAGAGGACCTGCTCTCTCAGAGACGGGGCACCCTCTGGCACCCGCGTCCGGACCTCTGGAAACTCCATGTCTGGTCCCTGGACGGGACGCGGAGGTTCTAGGTGACCTACCCCCAGCGGTAGTTGACACCATCACTTCAGCTAGAGCCCCCTCTACGAGGCGCCTCTATGCATTGAAGTGGAACCTATTCGTTGAATGGTGTTCTTCTCACGAGGAGAACCCCCGAACTTGCTCGGTCAGAGCCGTGCTTTCCTTCCTGCAGGACGGGTTGGAGCGAAGGCTGTCTCCCTCCACCCTTAAAGTGTATGTTGCCGCCGTTGCCGCACATCACGATGCAGTTGAAGGTAAGTCGTTGGGAAAGCATGACCTGATCGTCAGGTTCCTGAGGGGAGCAAGGAGACTAAATCCTCCTCGCCCACTCTCTATACCCTCTTGGGACTTGTCTCTGGTCCTTTCGGCACTTCAGAGACCACCCTTTGAGCCTTTGCAGTCAGCTGAGTTTAAAATTCTGTCCTGTAAAACAGTACTCCTGGTTGCATTGGCCTCCATCAAGAGGGTAGGGGACCTGAATGCTTTTTTGGTCGACGAATCGTGCCTGGAATTCGGCCCGGCTAACTCTCACGTGATCCTGAGACCCCGGCCCGGATACGTGCCCAAGGTTCCTACCACTTCCTTCCGGGACCAGGTGGTGAACCTGCAAGCGCTGCCTTCGGAGGAGGCAGACCCAGCCCTGGCTTTTCTCTGTCCCGTCCGCGCTCTGCGTCTGTACGTGGACAGAACGCAAAGCCTCAGGACCTCAGATCAGCTCTTCGTCTGTTACGGAGGCCAGCAGAAGGGAAAGGCTGTCTCCAAGCAGAGGATGGCCCACTGGATAGTGGATGCCATCGCCTTGGCTTACGAAGCCCAAGGCGTGCCTTGCCCGCCCGGGTTGAGAGCCCACTCCACTAGGGGTGTCGCTTCTTCTTGGGCGCTGGCACACGGCGCCTCGCTGACAGATATCTGTAGAGCTGCGGGCTGGGCGACACAACACGTTCGCTAGGTTTTATAGCCTACGTGTTGAGCCGGTTTCTTCCTGTGTGCTCGCTTCAACCAGCCGGTAACACCGAAGTTTCCGCTCTTGTGTCGGCTTGCTGCGCCACTCCCCTCCACATGGAGCGGATACGTGCGCTTTTTTGCTCCAGTCGAGTTCCCCACTCTGGCGAACCCTGTGAGTTCCTCCGCACCCCTCCGGCAGTCGGACGTTGCGGAGCGTCCGACGCCAGGCCTAGTGCTCGTATGCTTGTGTAACTTGTGCTAGGCTGGGTTCCATATGTGGTGATTCCTGCGGCGATCCCATATGAGTATTCTTCCACGACCAGCTCCCTGCGGTGAGCCCGTGTCTTTCCCTTGGCAGAGTCCGCTCTGCCGTCACTGTCTGGTGTAGCCTCCCTAGGGCCCTATAATTTCCGCGATCACGGAATCGCGGACGGAATCGCGGAATTGGCCAATTAACGCGGAATCTAGTGTTAATGCGGAATTTTACATATTTGGAATGAAATTCGTTTTTTGTGTGGGAGAAGAACGTATGTCTGGGGAAAATGCAGACGGGGAAGCAAATCTGCGCGACGCAACCGTCATTTCAGCTCATGACGGCATCAAAACAATAGCCGCGTTTCCACTGAAAGCATGGCGAAGCGGCTCTCCGCGGCTCTGCTTTCGTCGGCGAAAAAGTTAAGAAACTCACACACGCACGCACGCACGCACACAAAATCCCCTCCGTGCATGTCTGTCTAAGGTGCCGGACCGAGTGTGTGTCTCCGAGTCGAGAGCGCGAGAGAGAGACCGAGTGTGTCCGAGAGAGAGAGCGCGCGAGAGAGAACGAAGCTGCGTCCTAATGTTCACACTATCCATCCTAAATAGTATGTGACATTAGTAATTTTCAATACTATTTAGGGCATAGTATGCACATTGGGACGGTGTCCGTGAGCGCAGTCGACAGTGCGCGAGAGAGAGACAGAAGCTGCGTCCCAATGTGCATACTATGCCCGAAATAGTATTGACAATTACTAATGTCACATACTATTTAGAATGGATAGTATGCACATTGGGACGCAGCTAGAGTGTGACTTTTATTTTAACTTATATAAACTAATATAATTTATTTTACAGGCCAGTTTAAAGCTCATAACGATATTTTGTTGTTACTTGAAGTTCTTAGAGTAGGCCTACAGTGTTATGTTGCATCATGCAAGTATTTGTCATTTTAAGAGTAAATGCCTATTTTATTTGTGTACATTTTAATCATTAACATTAAAAGCACACTCTTTTTACAACTAAAATAACAGTAAAGGGTGAAAAAAACTGAATTCCCAAAAATTAAAACGGAAAAAAACGGAATTGCAAAAATTAAAACGGAAAAAAAACGGAATTTGGGAAAAAATAAAACGGAATTTGGGAAAAAATAAAACGGATTTCATAGGGCCCTACCTCCCCCTTCTCAGGCCGGAGCCACCCCAGTGACATTCCATATGTCGCACTGCCCTCCGGCCAGTCCATATGTGTATCCTCCACATGTTACCTCCCTTCGGGCAGGATGTGGCCTCCGCAGCGTCCCTCTCCCTGGAAAGGCACGCTTTCCCAGTGTTATCCAAGAGTTCACGGTATGGGTATATGGAACAGCAGTTGAACTCCCTCTACGCAGGTCTTCCGCCCCAGCCATTGGGGGTCTGAGAGCCTTCCGTAGGGCGCTGGATGTGGCAGCAACCGATGGCGTCTTCCATGGGATCCCCTAACGTCGTCACGTCGACGTCACGTCGAACGTGAGCGACTGAAGGGGAACGTCTCGGTTACTGATGTAACCCTCGTTCCCCGAAGGAGGGAACGGGAGATGTGACGTCCCGCTGCCACAGTTGCTGACCATCGCTGTACGGCCGACTCAATCTCGGCTCCTCAGCGAAAAACAATGAGTGCGGCGTCCGCTTCCTGTTTATACCCGCGCTGCGGGGCGGGGCGCGTGACGCGTTTCACGCACGCCAACGTTCATTGGCTTGTTCTTTAGATACTCGAAGTTGATAGGGCTCCCCGAAGTGATCCCCTAACGTCGTCACGTCGACGTCACGTCTCCCGTTCCCTCCTTCGGGGAACGAGGGTTACATCAGTAACCGAGACGTTTTCATTTGTACATTTATGAGCCAACCATAATGTAATAGAAAGAATGACACCTTGTCTGTCCACCACGGTTGCCTCTATCAGCTTGTATAGTCCATTGTGTGTGGAATAGTCGGGTCCGAATTGGCACGAAAATTCACAAAATGTGACGTCACGCGCGTTCTCGTCTACTTGGGCTTACATCCGGCAGCCATTCCCCTTATTCACTGCGCCTACATCTTGAAAACCAAAACGAGGCTAGGGGGTACACTCTAAACCGGAAGTTTAGTGACATCGGAAGCGCAGCGGGCATCTGTCATCATAGCGATACCTGTGTGGACAACAAACATTTCATCTCCTCCGGCATTAAAAGTGAACTAAGTAACTTTTTTACCTTAACCGAACAGCTTTTGGAGTCCTTGTAATGTTTATATTACTGATTTCGTGTTGAATGGTGGTCGTCTCCAAACCCCCCTACCACCCCCCCCCCCCTACCCCCCTACCCCCCCACCCCCCCCCCCCCCTACCCCCCCCCCCCCCCCCTGTTGGCTGTGAGCGGAAAAAACGCACTTGCAACTTTGAGCCGGCGGCCCGCCGGCCGCAGCATCAGGAAGTGTCGCGTGATATCAGGTCTCGCGATGTAACGAATTGCTTTACGGCAATAAAGATCTGCTAAAATGAGCATCAAACAGAAATAACCCGGCGCAGTATACATGTGGTGTTCGAGGCGCACATACAATACAGACTGCCGACAGTTCAACAGGGCGCGTGCAGCTCTTAAAGGGGCCACACCTTATTTCCACTCGTTACAGCTTCCATCCTACTGAACAGGTACCGGTGTACAGGGGGAGGGGATCAGGCCGTGAGTGCAGAGACATCTCTGCGTGCGTGATATTTACGACAGTACAAGTATCCCACAGCGACTCTAGGGGTCACTGTTTAACATAAACAGAAATCCTGCATAGTGCTGCTTTAACAGTGGATTATGTTGAAAAAATGGGCAAAATAACGGCTGCAAGATTCCCCGGGATGTTTTGCTGAAAAGACACGGCTAGTCACGGCAGGACATTAGATGATCAGGCTAGTCTAAAGAGCTACAACTTGCTTAACGTTACCAAGCAAGCTCGGGCTAGATGAGTGGTTACGAACAGAGGCGAAATAATTAACTCACTTTCATGTTTGAATGTCGTTTGTGATCCGATGTGGATTCTGATCACCGTATAAGGTAGAAATATTTATAACGTTACGCGATGCAAAAGACTATGCACGCTAACCATACCATAGTAAACGCTTGAAGATTACGCATAGTAAAAAAACACGGTGAACGATTGAAGAAATCAGACCAATAATAAAGGCTATCACAATCATGTTTTTATTTTATCTGTCAGTAGCCTACGTCTCGTCTCTTTATAGCAGACTATCATACAATAAAGCAACTTTTTTTTCGGGAGCTTCCTCTGTTTCTCTGACTGAAAATATCTGTTTCTCTGACTGAAAATATCTGTAACTTTAGCCTAAGTTACTGGGAGTCGAGAGAGTGCTAAAGCTCATCAGGTCTTATTTTTGGTGGCATATATTTGTAGAAATTATCATTCTTTCTAAATGTGAGGTATGTCTTGTAACGTTAACTACCAAATAAACAGAAACAGACGCGACTGAAGAAGTGTGTCCTCTTTCTTTCTGAAACCTAACGGTAATTTATTTCTATGTGACTAATGTGCAATTATGACATGCATTAATTCATGATCAATGTATCACTTTTTATTGTAAACCTGTGGTTAAACATCGATGCTTGGTTTTAAATATTCAAGTAAACAACAAAAATGCCAGCAAACGGTCACTTTTCAGTCATTTCCAGTGATTTCTTTTTGATTAGTTTTCTGATAAAACTTCTGTTTGTTGGTGAAATGATGGGTTAGTGTGACGTTGTTCCATAGAGGCCTGTTACGGGCGTGTAAGGTAACGTTATGACTGTAGGCCTACAGAGGGCCAACGTTACTTCCGTACCCCACAGCCTCGTTTTGGTTTAAGCTGGTGATGTAGGTGAATAAGGCGAATTAGTAAGAAGCGGCAATCGCTAGCAGTAGTCTTTCAAATGGACTCTGTGGACGGAAAAAAGCGACCAGCCTCCAGCATAATCCAGACACCCACGGAAACTCCTCGTAAGTAAAAAAAAAATCCTTATCTAGTGTGGTCAACGAGCGTGCGCACCGAGAACTAGCATGAGACTGGCTGCAGTTTTTCTAAAGGCCACTGGTGTCAGTAACGGTTAGAAATTTCCGCAATGCTCCTTTAACAGAATAGGACCTGTTAGTTTTAAAATAATTACATTATAAATAATTTGCTTGTATATCATGTTGTAACCCTTTATTACCCAAAACTTAACATATTGTTCTTTTATACCTACACGGAGGTACACTATAATTACAGAAACGTACACCGTAATTTTTGTTTACTTACGCAGTTGTTTGCGGGTCGTAATATAAAGTGTTACCATGTTCTCATTTATTGTCTTCATTGTGCACAGGTGTCTCTTGTCATTAGTATTCTGTGTAGTTTAGCCCTCATGTTTGCCATGTGTCTTGGTCAAGTACTGTTTGTGCAACTACTGTTGGGAAGGTCATGTTTATGTTGAAGTTTAGAGTTCCATGCCATGCCTTTGTTTTGGATTATTTTAATAAACTGCATTTGGGTTCTCCAAACTTGCCTTCAGTGGACCTTCATTACAATGGTACTGGAGAATCCCCTTACAAAAGCTTATTCTAGTGCGCTATTAGTATATTTCTTTTCAACTTAAAAAGTAGACTGAAATTGAAAAGTATACTTTCTTATTTGATGTAGCCTACTTCGGTAAATATATAAATATTAAATTATTATTAACTTAACTAGACTTATAGACCCCTTTTGAGCCAACGTCACAGTTACGTCACGGCGCTAGCTGGAGGCAAAACAAACGGACAACTGGAAGCGGCTAATACAAACCAGCACAGATTCGGCAAAACTTGCAAACTAACGTTAGGGAAGCGGCCAGAGGGATCGTTCTGCCTCCACCTAAGCTCCGCGCAAAAAAAAACGTCACCATGTTTACCAACTGAAAAGGGGTCTATACTATTTGGCCAATCTTTTTATTGAGATAAACTTAAAAGAAAAAATTAAGTTATATATTCTAAGTATACTTGGTTTGTATTTGTGTTAACTCTTGACTGAGCAACCTATTCAATACTTTTTCAAGTAGTTTTAAATACTGTTTTGTTTTCGCATTGTTTTGTATGGAGCCCCCCTAGTCCCACTTTGTGGGGAAAAAAAATAACTATCTCGTGGCCTCAAGATAGTAACTCGTGGCCTCAAGATACTAACTCGTGGCCTCAAGATACTAACTCGTGGCCTCAAGATAGTAACTCTATCTTGAGGCCACGAGTTAGTATCTTGAGGCCACGAGTTACTATCTTGAGGCCACGAGATAGTTATAATTTTTTTTTTTCCACAAAGTGGGACTAGGGGGGCTCTGTAGTTTTGCACGTTTTAGCATTCAAAACAATTAATTTGTCTGAACATTGATTTATAAAGAAAACATTGGGTTCCTAATTCTGAGTATGAGAATTGTTGCAGTCCACTGGAATTTACTTACATTCCTTAAAGTAGAGTTAAAGGTATATTTCAATAATAATATGAATACCTAAATAGGAACATATAGTATACCTAAAGTTCAGAAACAATATATTGCAAATTATAAGTAGGCCTATGATGTTAATCTTACATACTTGCAGTGTAAAACAACTAAACTAATAGTTTAGTGAGACACCGCATAAGAAATGTGCTACAAGTAAACTAGTAAACTAACAGTATACCTATAATTAGATTACTACTGTTATACTTAAAACTACACATATACACTAAAAAGTGGGTCAATTTAGTCCCAAGTATTGGAATAGTACACTTACAAGTATACTAATAGCACATATTAGTTTACTTACTAGTATATACTTCAAAATGTATTTGAAACTGTACTTAAGTATACTGTACTTAATTAAATAATATTTAAAAATACTTTTTTTGTAAGGGTGCGGCTAGTGGATATTGTACTGAATCACCAGTTTATCTTAATAGATATTGTCTTGTTAAATTCAAATCAATAAGCATACAATGACTATACATTACATTCTACAGAAAAGCTAGAATGTGAATATACAAACCTCCATCACCGGCTTCTCGATGAGAGTAGCTTGTGACAAATTAGCAATTTGAAAGAGTATATCCACAATTGCTTGGACAGCAGCAGGAGACTGTGTTATAATAGCACTATTCTGTGCTGTGAGGCTACTGAGGTTAGCCATAAAATCTTGAATCTCCCCCACAAGCAAGGACTAAATTGAAAAAATACACAAAAATAAAATATTAGAAATATTTAAAATGGCCAGATAATTGTAACGGTCACCAGCTGGAGACCGTTACAATGATTGTAAATGGATGCACAGGATCAATAGATTACCTTAACTTTGCTTTTAAATGTGTCAAGTTGGGATGAGATGTTGGGATCAGGTGGGATGGGGCGTTGTTTAATAACAATGTTTTGCCATTGAATGTACGGTATTGTATTTGTTTGTATGATGCATGAGTATTGACCTGCATGTGAGGGAACAATCATAATAAACAATTATTACTATAATTATGCGCATAATGCTTTGTAAATGAGAGAATGTTCGTGACAACATCCTGGAAGTGTAGCTTAATTTTGATTGTTTGATCTATGTCATATGTGGTATAATATCATCTTATTCTATATCAGTGCTAATATAGCCTACTTCAATAAAACTATAGTAAAGTTTTACAGTAGTCTGCTTTTTAAAACAGGACTAACAGCAATCAGGCACTTTGCCATGTAAGATATCAGACTAGACAAAAATAAACCCCACGTCACTCACCACTGTCACTTTCACTAGTGTTTTTCACAGTGAGAGTTCTATTGTTGTTTGAAATGTTGTATCTTGTGTTGTCCAGTGCAGGATCTGTGTTATTCACTTTCCATTTTATTGCTCCATTTGCAAAGTCTGGGGGTATACAATTCAGGTCCAGCTTTTGCAGAGGATATAATTCATCTGTTGTGAAGTCCTTTTGTTCTGAAAATAAAAACCATAGAACTCATATCACCCAACAATGAACAAAAAACAAACAACATAATAAATATGATGCATGGAACTAAGAAATGTGAAGGGTTTTACATTAGGCATTGACTACTCTTACCACTCCGAGCAAAAGCATCTTGAACTAAAATGATTCCTTGTGCTCTTAGAGAGTTAGAAATATCTGTGTGTGCTGCACTAAAATCAGGGTTGTTGGATGTTGCTCTTATTGTGTAGTCTGCTATAACACTACCAGGCCTGTGGAGCAAAACACAAACAACATCAATATGAATACACTGTAGTAACATTAGAATTGCTTGAAAAAGTAGTGAAAAAATGGCAACGTTGAGTGAAAAAAAGTATCAATTTAAATCCTACCTGAATCTAGAGATTTTTTTAGTACCAGAAATGTAGCCAGTTAGCTTATTAGAATAACTTGTGTCAATCTGTAAAAATCAAAAGTATCAAAAGAGAAAAATACATAAATAATTCAAAGGTAACTAACATGAATAAAAATGTATGTTATGACTTCTTCAAAGTTAAAACAGAGCTGTATTTATAGTATTAAAGTATCAAAAATCAAATGCTCATTTTCATAAATTACACAAACATTTAATTAAATATGAAACATGGAATACTCACTGCTGTCTCAATTTTTCCAGATAAATTTTTGTAAGTCTCGCTATTAAGGTCAGTAAGACTGGTTTCAAAATCCTTATTTAATGTCATTGACATTCCAATAACTGTAAAACAAGTGTACATTTATGTGCATGCATCAACAGGTTTTAGCAACAATCCTCAATCCTTAAAATATTAATACTACCCAGTTACTAAGATGATGAACATTGGTGATAATTATTTCCTGTTTTTTTTATATGCATTATACCAATTTTTGCCTCTGCTAACACAAAATATCATCTTAATCCAGACATCATTTATTTTTGTGCAATGTCTAAATTTATATTTACAGTACCTGTCTGTGTTGTTGACGCTATTTAATAAAAAATAATATTAGTACAACAAAAATATTAATATAATTTTCCCTGCATGAAACCAAACAGATAAAAAACAAATGATTTATCGATCTATAATTTGTTTTCCTAAACATGAAAAGCAATAAATTAATTTTATGTATTTATGTCTTCATATTTCTAGAAGCCAAAAATCTGAAATAATCTGATATGACTTGCTTTTCAATATTTATGTTGTCACTAGTATAATATCTGTTAAAAGAGCTCAGTAAGTGTCAATTTAGTCAACAGGTTTCAGCAACAGTTCTCAATAATAATACAAATTTTCACCATCATACAGTTTTGCTTTATATCAGAATTAGATGCTCATACCTGTTGTTGTCGTTGTTATATTTGTTGGTGTTAATGGTGGTGTTGGTGATGATGATGATGATGATGATGATGGTGGTGGTGTTGTTGTTGATGATGGTGTTGTTGTTGTTGTTGTTGATGATGATGATGATGGTGGTGTGTTGATGATGATGATGATGATGATGATGATGATGATGAGGTGATGTGTTGTTGATGGTGTTGTTGTTGATGATGATGGTGTTGTTGATGGGTTTGTTGATGATGATGATGATGGTTTGTTGTTGTTGTTGATGATGATGATGATGTGGTGTTGTTGTGATGATGATGTGATGATGTGATGATGATGATGGTGATGGTGTTGTGATGGTGTTGTGTTTATGATGATGGTGTTGTTGATGGTGTTGTTGTTGATGATGATGATGAGGTGTGTTGATGGTGTTGTGTTGATGATGAGAGATGATGGTGTTGTTGTTGTTGTTGTTAACCCTAAAACAGGCAATAGTGGAAATTGATAATTAAATTATTTCATGTCACTTTTAATATCATCTGGACTTAAGTAAAACATATCCAGAGGAATTTTTGAAATATTTTATACAGTTTGGATTTTATGAGTTGTATCTCCCAGGATAAGTTGCCCTTAGAGGTATAAACAAGGCCCAAATCATCAATGGTAAAAAGTATTATGCTAAATATACTGTATGTATGACATGTATAAGTGTCCTAAAATTCAGGCATATACATTTCTTATTATTCATATTTTTTCCCTGCTGAACAGTTTCGTCTTCAACCTCAGTTGTGGGAAACTAGGGGTAGGCAACAGGCGGCCCGCAAGCCAAAACTGGCCCGCCAGCAATATTTTCTGGCCCGCCGGATTATTTTGGAACTCCGTTTTTTTTTTTTTAATCAGCCTATTTTTATTTTACAATAACGGTTTACAAACGGCGCCATGTATCATTCGTTCAATCGTTTTTTTTTTTTTTTTCAAAGTAAAAACAGAAATAAAAAAAAAGACTTGTTTTTCCATTATTTCTTGAACTAAAACGAAAAAAACGAATAAGTTTTCTGATTGTGCGCTCAGATCTGACAATTTTGGGTTCAAACTCACATGAGCGGCTGATCTGCAAACCACACATACTTAACAGTGTTAAATTTGAAAAATACTGTTGAATAGAACTGCTTTGTTACCACAGTTATCTGCGTGCTTCCTCAGCGATGAAGTTCCACATTTGCGGCTATCCAACAAGAAAATGCATGCAGCAAGTCTTTCACAATATTTTCTTCAGATAACTCCAAATTTCTCCCACACACTGGACTTGATTTTTGATGACTTTTGTCGACAACTTTACAAATCCCCACTAGCTATTATTTTCTTCAACTCCTCAGCATCCACTGCAGATCGTGGCATCGCGCGCGCGGTTATGAGGAATTTTTAAAGTGAAAGTAGTAGCCTAGGTCCTGGGAGGGCGTGGCGCGTGGGCACAAATAAACTGATGTGGATTTTTAATTATTTTATCAACTTGAAATACAGCCATATTTTTGTAGATGTGTTCCTAAAAATATGCATATTTTACGTTTGCATGTGATTGTTTTAAACCCGTGTTACCAGTGTGTATGTTGCTTGAGTGATTTGAGTGATAGGCTTTGCCCTATTTAATTTATGTTATTTATATTTCATTTTTTTTTTTTTTTCTGTGACATTTTTTCTCTGCTGACAGTAATAAATACTATTTATATTGACACGAACAACATTTTTGTATAGCATTTATAATTGTTATAGGCTACTTAATCTCTCTCTTTCCGTTAGAGACATTTGAATGAGAGATTCTGGGAATCAGATCTAAATTTTGCGGACCCGTCAGGTCGGGATATAAAAAGCGGGTGAACACAGAGGGTATTTTAAGCGGTTTAATTTGTATCCATAGGCCTACTCTGTGTAGCTGGCCCACCATCTACTGGCTAAAAAAAATATTGGCCCGCAGCCAAAGTTACTTGCCGACCCCTCTAGCCCTTGAGGTCCACTGTCATGCAGACATTAGCTCTATCCCTAATCAATCATATAATGAGATTTATGATACAATATGAACATATCATTTTCTAAGTAACCCTGAAGACTTTAGTTAGACTTTTCCATTAATGAAAACACAAACAATTGTGTTTGTTCAGGGTCAGAGCTAAACTCTGCAGGATGATAGCCCTCAGGAGCAGTATTGGACACCCCTGTTTTACCATAAAATGAGCTGTGTGAAACTCTGCAAGTAAATATCTTGTTAAAAATGCAAAGATGTAGTCGACTAAATGTAATAATATAAGTTTTATTAGAATATTACATTATATTATATTCAATATCAGAATTGAATATTACCATTTGCACAATTCTTTACTCAAAATACATAGATTGAGGACTCTGTACATGGGGCTCTAGGAGTCCCAGGAGGGACTATAAGGATCTTTTCTAAGGGCCCCGGCCCAGGAACAAGATTTCTACTGGCCCACCCACAAACCACCCCTCATCTATCAACCCGGACTGCGCAATAATGCAATGACCAGTACAGTTGGCCTAGTTTACCTTGAGACACCATTCATTGTCAATACTGTCGATAATCCTAATCTGGCAACGTATTTCAGGGGATACATACTTTTCAAAATACGGTAAATAACAGCATGATCAACATATGAATTAATTTTCTATTTCAACATCTTAAGAAAATGTTCACAATTAATATTAGCAGGAATTAATTTTTCAGGAAAAAAGTAAGATATATATGTGTTTGTGTAAATGGTGTTGGTGTTATTGTTGTTGGTGTTAATGGTGTTAAAATATTCATATTTAAAACTTTATCGACTAAAATAGCTAGCTTCAGGCAGACGGCCGTATGCATCGATTTACGGCAAAAGAGTAACACTTGAACATTTTACATTGTGCGTCAAGTTCAATATTACTCTTTTGGGGTAAATCGATGCGTACGGCCGTCTGCTAGTAGAAGCTAATTATTTTAGTCGATAAAGTTTTAAATATGGATATTTTTCTTACACGAACACATCGTTTCACTTCAGAAGGCCTTTATTAACCCCCGAAGATGCGTGGAGCACTTTAATAATGAATAGATGCGCTTTGATGGACTTCCAAAGACATACGGCCATTCACTCCCATTATCAAGCTTGGAAGAGCCAGAACATTTTTTAATATAACTCTGATTGTATGAAAGAAGAATGTCATATACACCTAGCTAGGATGGCTTCAGAGTTAATAAATCATGGGCTAATTTTCAATTTTGGGTGAACTATCCCTTTAAGCTCCAGTCATTGTTTAACTTAAATGTGTTACATGTTAGCCTACATATTTTATACATGCAAGATTCCTATTTGTTATATTAAACCTACTCAAGGAGGAACAGATGTAACAGTCTTTCAATTGTGTTGGTTACAATGTGGTGGTCAATGTATTAAAAAAAAAATTATCTTTAAGCCTATGCATTTTGTGCCTAAATTTATAATAACAGGCATGAGCAAAACTCTAAAGGTTATACAAATATCTGATTTTATATATACCTGTACATGTGTTATTGATGTTGATGGTGAGACTTGAGTTTGTTGCAGTGAATCCATCCAAACATGAGCAACTGTAACTTCCCAATTGATTTGTGCAGGTTGAATTTGGACCACATACAGATGAACTGAACACACATTCATTTATATCTGAAAAGGGAACAACACAATTTTAGAAAAATATCTTAATATTTTAAACTTTCATAGATTATTTAGGGAAAAAAACTGTATATGTGAGACTATTATAACAACTATTACAACATCACAAATCCATGATAATGCAAATTCGAAGAATCACCTTTCTGACAAAGTGGACCCTCTGAAGGGAGAGCTTGAATACATCCACAAGTGCCTCCCACAATCTCATCACACTCATGATAGGCCCTGCAGGTGTCATTGGGCCAAACATGACGCTCCTCACACTTGCACTCATATTGTGTTCCATTTAACCCACACACTGTAATAGAATGGTAAGGTATGACAGAACAGAATACATTATGGTTAAACTTAATATTTGTCTTGTTATAAAAAAAAATCTCAAATTGTTCAGGACCTTATATGACCATATATAATAATGACAGGCTAACAGTATAATATTCCATACTAGAAATTTCCTTTCCAAATGTACAAATATCATGTAATGTTGATTTAAGATTAACAGACTTTATTATCCAACTTGGATTTTGTCTTTTGCTAATAAAATACTACATTACAACGTAGAAAACCAAACCAATACTACACTATTAACTGATACATTATTATTAGAATTCCATATTAGTCTCTACTGACTTCCCTAACATGTTTCTCTATTTTACATTCTCATTAAGTGATTTGTTTCTCTTTCCAGTTTGTTGTTCTTCTAATCTAAGCTTTTTATTCCTTTAACTGGGGACTCCTGAGATTCCAGAAATTTATCAGAAGGTTTGTAGTGTACTTCATATTAAATGAAAATGGAAGTTTTCGCAGACCATTTTTTTATTGAATTCAGAATCCACGTTGAGTCGCAAGATGGCGCAATTTAGCTAGGCTATTTTATTATAAATTTCAGTGTGAAAAGAGACAAGAACGTGGAGATCAAACGCAAATAGCCTATTTAATATAGCCGTTTAATTAAGTCTAATATTATTTCTTCATCAAATGTTTTATTTTCATCTGACATGAATGACACATTCAGCTCTCACCAGTAGTAATGTCGATATCTGTGATCGTTATGTTTCTCAGAGTGTAAGGCAGGTTGGTATTTCTGACGAGATTCCGTAAGTAGTTCACCAGCGACAAATCAAAGAATCTCACATCAATATCAGCCTCATACTCAAACTCAGAAAGTGGTGCTGCAAAAACAAACAGAAAAAGTTTCATTCATCTTTGTAATGTAATATCCTTCCCAACAAGAGCATGAGTTTCCGTAGTTGTAAAAGTCAGCATTTGGGTCACACACTGACAAGGAGTTGAGACCTTCATTAGCCTAATATCAGAAATAAAACTAATGATAAAAACATGGCAGTTAACACAATTAAAAGTACCAGTCTGATATCACCCATCAAGCATGCAAGCTTTGAATCATGTAGAACAAATAGAAACTGACTGTTTAGACTTTCAGCTGTCAGTTCCCTTATCGAGTCGGTCTCTCGACATTACGTATGGGAAATCCATTTTCCTCGAATCATGAAGTCTGATAGAATAACTCTTTTGCTTGCAAATAGCCAATGGCGGTCCCGCCATCACCTGATTGGCTGACACTGCTCAATATAGGTGACGGCGGGCGCCAAAAAACCTCAGAATCTTTTTTCTTCACTCGAGTCTGTTTTCACCGTTGATGTACGCATTCAGAGCGGAGTATATTAAGGAGTTTTTATTTCCCCTCTCGCGGTTCCGGTGGATTATATTATGTCTCTTTGTCGCACGTGTGGTGGACTCATCGAATCCCCGGACGCACACAACTTGTGTGCTGTGCCTGGGTCGGGACTACGCAGAGGCGGCACTCGAGGGATCGGGATGTCCCGTCTGTGAGGAGCTTCCCATCAAGATCCTTCGTGCAAGGCTGGCCGTTACACGTAGCGGCGACCTTGTGTCTCCTGCCTCTCCCCAGTCTGCCGCCGTCGAGCCGAGGACCGGGAGACGGCGGAGATCTCCATTCGCAGGTTCTGTTGAGGTGCTGACATCGGCCCAAGGCCCACGCCATCCTCACGTGGCAGAGCCCGTGAGTTACTCTGAGTTTACCGCCCTCCTGAGGAAGCGCGGGAAATTATCTCGTTTGGATACGACGATGACGATCATGTCCACCAGTGCCTCTGACCCGGGAGCATGGTCCGAGTCTCCGTCTGAAGACGCCCTCGCCTCTTTGGATGCGGAGCTCATGCCCATTCTCACTGAGGCGGTGGCAGATATGGAGCTGGAGTGGACAGCGCCCAAGGAGCTGCCGTCGGAAAGGTGGCCTCGGCGCGGGCCGTCAAGCTGAAGCCCCGCCCCCCCTTTTCTCGGAGTTCCACGAGGAACTCACCAGATCATGGAGCTCCCCTTACTCAGCCCGAGCCCATGCACAAGGTACCCAGCTGCTGACTGCAGTGGAAGGGGCAGAGAAATTGGGCTATGCTCGATTGCCTCCCGTCGAGGATGCCATCGCGGCTCGTTTAGCATCTTCTCCCGATGGAAGACCGCCCAACTGCCTTCCAGACCATGTCGCGCTACTGCCCACATGGCTGAGAAAGCCTACGCGTCAGCTGGACATGCAGCATCTGCCCTCCACACGATGGCAATTCTGCAGGTTTTCCAGACACGACTCCTAGGGCTAGGGTCCCTGGTTATGGGGATATTACTGCCGAAACGGTCTCAAGCCCCCCCGGCGGCGAGATCGAGATCATCTTCTGCGCAGCGCCAGCGGGACCTAACAGACGCGCGTCCCCGAGCGCGGCAGAACGTCGCGCCCGCCCAGAGTTCGACGAGATGTATGTCTCAGCAAAGAGCTTTCTCTCCCCAACATTATTACCCTTGTCATAGGCATAGCCTCTCCCCCGGGAGACGCTTCGCAGAGCGGAAGCTCGGGGAAACCCGAGGAGATGGCTATCTATGTCCCCGTGCATAAAGCCGCGGACGAGCTATTCATATAGCGGTCAATGCTTCTTCCCCGGTGGCTGGCGCCTAGCCCCCGCCGCAGCATTCAATGCCCTGTACCCTTCAGTGCAATGGCGATTCTGATTACTACACAGTGCGTATTCACAGTTGTTGCGCGATGCAACTGACTCTGTGTTACGTAGCCTACACACCACACTGTTATGTGTAATGATTTATGCCATTATATATTGCCCTGTGTCCTTCAGTGCAATGGCTATTCTGATTACTACAAGTACGTATTCATAGTTGTTGCACGATGCAACTGACGCTGTGTTACGT
Source organism: Chrosomus eos (assembly GCA_036326025.1). Taxonomy (NCBI): domain Eukaryota; kingdom Metazoa; phylum Chordata; class Actinopteri; order Cypriniformes; family Leuciscidae; genus Chrosomus; species Chrosomus eos. Next base: position 7,475,331 of record CM070829.1, on the reverse strand, counting down.
ACACACCACACTGTTTTGTGTAATGATTTATGCCATATATTGCCCTGTGTCCTTCAGTGCAATGGCTATTCTGATTACTACGCAGTACGTAGCCTATTCACAGTTGTTGCGCGATGCAACTGACGCTGTGTTACGTACACACCACACTGTTATGTGTAATGATTTATGCCATATATTGCCCTGTGTCCTTCAGTGCAATGGCTATTCTGATTACTACAAGTACGTATTCACAGTTTTTGCGCGATGCAACTGACACTGTATACGTACACACTGCACACTAATATGTGTATGAATTTTGCCGTTGTATTTTGCCCTGTATCATTCAGTGCAATGGCTATTCTGATTACTACGCAGTACATATTCACAGTTGTCGTGCGATGCAACTGACGCTGTGTTTACATACACACTACACACTGATATGTGTAATGATTTATGCCTTTATATATTGCCCTGTGTCCTTTAGTGCAAATGGCTATTCTGATTACTACGTATTCACAGTTGGCGCGCGATGCAACTGACGCTGTGTTACGTACACACCGTACTCTGTTATGTGTAATGATGTATGCCCTGTGTCATTCAGTGCAATGGCTATCCTGATTACTACGCAGTGCGTATTCATAGTTGTCGTGTGATGCAACTGACACTGTGTTTGTGCGCATTACACACTGATATGTGTTATGATTTATGCCATCATATATTGCCCTCTATCCTTCAGTGCAAATGGCTGATCACTACATAGTAATACATATTCACAGTTGTTGTGCGATGCAACTGACGTTGTGTACACACTACGCACTGATGTGTGTAACTATTACGCGGCTATATATTGCCCTGTATCCTCAGTGCAACTGGCTACTCTGATTACTGTGTAGTCACAGTTGTTGCGCGATGCCACTGACGCTGTGTTATGTACATTGATATGTGGCTATGATTTACGCCTTTATATATTGCCCTGTATCCTCAGTGCAGCCGGCTATTCCAATTAACTACGTATTCACAGTCGATGTCGCTATGCCACTGATGCTGTGATATGTAGATTGATATGTGTCTATGATTTATGCCGTTATATATTGCCCTGTATCCTTCAGTGCAACTGGCTACTCCGATTAACTATGTATTCACAGTCGATGTCGCTATGCCTCTGACGTTGTGATATGTAGATTGATATGTGTCTATGATGTACGCCGCTATATATTGCCCTGTGTCCTCAGTGCAACCAGCTATTCCAATGAACTACGTATTCACAGTCAATGTCGCTATGCCACTGACGCTGTGTTATGTACATTGATATGTGTCTATGATTATGCCGTTATATATTGCCCTGTATCCTCAGTGCAACCGGCTACTCCGATTAACTACGTATTCACAATCGATGTCGCTATGCCTCTGACGCTGTGTTTTTTGTACACAAAATATAACTATGCTTGTGCATAGTCTCAGTCGTCGCTATGGCGACTTGCGTTGCATCTGTGTACATATTGAATCGTTATGCTGCTAATGGACCATTGTGTGCGCATATTCATGCAGTTTCGGTCGCTTCAGCGACTTGAGCTGCATTATACACACAGATGTTTAAAATGTGCACTGTTCACTAAAATGTGAACGCCGTAATGCTGTTATGTTGCCGTCTATCCTTCAGTGCAACAACCAGCTATCTATCCTATCTAACTGCATATTCACAGTTTTGTCGCTACAGCGACTACACTGCACTTATGTACGTATAGGACGTGTTTGCTATTTTTGTTGCCGTTTCCCTCAGTGCAAACTCGCTATCTTAATCTAACCGTGCATACTCGCAGTTTTTGGATGTATGTACGTACACGGATGTGCAATTTACCATGTGTTATGCTGTAATACTGCCCCGTTTCCTTCGGTGCAGCTAGCCATCCTGATCGAACTGTACATCTCAGTTTTGTCTCTACACAGTTTCTGTCGCTACGGCGACTTACGCGGCGTTATGTACATGCATGGACACGCTACGGCGACCGATGCTGTTATGTACATGTGCTATGCTGTTATGTTGCCCCGTTTCCTCAGTGCAACTAACTATTCTGTGCTAACTCGTTTACTCACAGTTGTAGCTACGGCTATGTGTTTGGTTGTTTACTGAGGTGCTATGCTATTATGGGGCTATTATCTACTGCGTATATTCACAGTTGTTGTTGCTACGGCCACAAAAAAAAAAAAAAAAAGCTAAAGTGCTCTCAACGCCGTTCAGAGACCAGGTGGTTACAATTCCAGCATTTTGCCCTGATGAGGTCAGTGTTTCAGAGTCTCAGAAGTACGCTTTGTGCCCCGTGCGTGCCCTGCGTGCTTATGTGAACAGAACTAGCCAGTTTTGAGCTTCAGAGCAGCTCTTCGTCTGCTACGCGGGTGCCAAGAAGGGCGGCGCGCTGTCGAAATAGAGGCTATCTCACTGGATAGTGGAGGCTGTGCGACTGGCTGGCTTATGCTTCCCGGGAAGCCTTTTGTCCTATAGGGGTGCACGCCCACTCCACTAGGAGTTGGCATCATCATGGGCGTGGGCGAAAGGCATGTCTATTCAAGACATTGTTTCGCGGCGTAATTCCTTCGCGAGATTCTATAACTTGAATATCCCTTCATTCGCACCACATGTTCTGTCAGTGCAGGGAGAGAAGGCTGAGCTGTCATTGGACTAGGCTAGACTGCCCCGATGGCGCACGTGCTCTAGCCACGGTTTCGACTAGTCGTCAGACAGTAAGAGTTATTATTAGCAATGGCTGTCATGGGCACTATATTGTGCCCTTTGTTATGCCCGCATTCTTAGCCGGCAGTATTTTCCTAGCACCAATTACTTTGCTGCTATCTCCCTCCATTCAGTTCAGCGTGCCTAGCTAGATGGGAGGGGCCTTCATTGATGGGGGAGCCAGGTCCGGCGTCTGTTCCGGAGAGCTGGGCGGGATTTTTCCCACGCGGCGGGGGTTTTATTGTTCCCCATACGTAATGTCGAGAGACCGACTCGATAAGGGAACGTCTCTGGTTACTCACGTAACCGTAGTTCCCTGAGAGGAGGGAACGAGACATTACGTAACCTGCCGTGTGGGAAAGACTTTATGTCTTCTGACTCTCGTTCAGGTAAGATTCTGAGGTTTTTTGGCGCCCGCCGTCACCTATATTGAGCAGTGTCAGCCAATCAGGTGATGGCGGGACCGCCATTGGCTATTTGCAAGCAAAAGAGTTATTCTATGATAGACTTCATGATTCGAGGAAAATGGATTTCCCATACGTAATGTCTCGTTCCCTCCTCTCAGGGAACTACGGTTACGTGAGTAACCAGAGACGTTATAAAAATAAAAAAGTCTTGGTTTTTATTAATGGCCAGAGTATAGGCTACATACAGTATGTGTTGAATAAAAAAATATATTAGTACAACAAAAATATTAATATATTTTTTCCTGCATGAAACCAAACAGATAAAAAACAAATGATTTATCGATCTATAATTTGTTTTCCTAAACATGAAAAGCAATAAATGAATTTTATGTATTTATGTCTTCATATTTCTAGAAGCCAAAAATGTGAAATAATCTGATATGACTTGCTTTTCAATATTTATGTTGTCACGATTATAATATCTGTTAAAAGAGCTCAGTAAGTGTCAATTTAGTCAACAGGTTTCAGCAACAGTTCTCAATACTAATAAAAATTTTCACCATCATCATACAGTTGTGCTTTATATCAGAATTAGATGGTCATACCTGTTGTTGCCGTTGTTATATTTGTTGGTGTTAATGGTGGTGTTGTTGTTGTGATGATGATGATGATGATGATGATGATGGTGGTGGTGTTGTTGTTGATGATGATGGTGTTGTTGTTGATGATGGTGTTGTTGATGGTGGTGTTGTTGATGATGATGGTATTGTTGATGGAGTTGTTGTTGTTGATGATGATGATGGTGTTGTTGTAGTTGTTGTTGATGGTGTTGTTGTTGTTGTTGTTGTTGATGATGGTGTTGTTGTTGATGATGGTGGTGTTGTTGTTGATGATGATGGTGTTGTTGATGGTGGTGTTGTTGATGATGATAGTATTGTTGATGGAGTTGTTGTTGTTGATGATGATGATGATGGTGTTGTTGTTGATGTTGTTGATGTTGATGATGGTGGTGTTGTTGATGATGATGGTGTTGTTGATGGTGGTGTTGATGATGATAGTATTGTTGATGGAGTTGTTGATGATGACGATGATGATGATGATGGTGTTGTTGTTGATGTTGTTGTTGGTGATGATGATGATGATGATGATGATGGTGTTGTTGTTGTTGTTGTTGTTGTTGTTGTTGTTGTTGTTGTTGTTGTTGTTGATGATGGTGTTGTTGATGGTGTTGTTGTTGTTGTTGTTGTTGTTGTTAATGATGATGGTGGTATTGTTGATGGAGTTGTTGTTGTTGATGATGATGATGTTGTTGTTGTTGTTGTTGTTGATGATGGTGTTGTTGTTAATCCTAAAACAGGCAATAGTGGAAAAAGATCATTAAAAAATTATTTCATGTCACTTTTAATATAATCTGGACTTAAAGGGTACCTATTATGGATTTTTGAAAATTGCCATTCATGTAGTGTGTAACATAGATCTAAGTGAACAAAAACATCCTGCAAAGTTTTAAACATGAAAGTTCACCGTATACAAAGTTATTGTCTCTCAAAAGTAAGAGTCGACTCTGAGTCGCTGATATGAATCGTTCGACGAACGATGATTTTCCTTTGTCTAGTTGACGTCAACTTGACAAGTTATTTGAATAAGATACGCCCAATTATTGCGTTTGGTGACCAGTGTTGCCAGGTCCGTATGCCTGCACTGTTTCCGTGGGTTGTTTGTGTAGTGCACGGGTTGACGCGATTGTTTTACCCACTGGAACATGATTCTTATTGGGGAAACACCCGGGAACGCTATTTGACTATTTTTGGCCACGATTGGGTTAGTTTTGATGAGCAATTGGGCTGGTTTTGTTGTGCAGACCTGGCAACCCTGCCGGAGACGCAGGGGAAACTAACATCATGTCGAGACGCTGTTTTGAAGTGCGACGCAAAAGCAAACTTTTTTCATCTGCCCAGTGAGGAGCATTTGAAGACTAACGTTAAGTGGCTACAGTTCATATATACAACTATACCAGAGAAGTATAGCCCGGACCTTGTTGTGTTCGCATCATTTTGAAGATGATTGCTTCACAAACCTAAATGCTATAAGTATGGATTTGCGAGCCGGGCAGCCGGCTGATACTGAAGGTTCAGTACCGAGTTTATTTGGATCAGCTTCCTTCTCCGAATCACAAACTGTAAGTATTATTAATATTAATTGTTGCTTTTATGTTTTATGTATCATGCTCAATAAGTATGTGTGTGTGTTGTGTACGCACAGCGCATAGGTCGTCAGTTGTATTGAAATATGTGAAGTGTTTGTCGTTAGCTATAACGTTACCTCTTAGTACTGCATTATCAATATGTTTATGCGTTGGGCTAACGCAAACAAAGACTGAATGTGCTTTTACCACTAAACTTTGGGCTATGGTAGCTAGCTAACATATCACCACAGTTTTGCGTCACGCAAAGGCGGGGTTTGGAAAAATGACTCGCTAAACGATTCATATGGGAGTCGGTGAGCAAATCAGGTAAAGATAAATGCATATTATAAGACAACAAAGGTGTTTTTTGTCATGGCATGCTCGTAAAACTGTTGTTGGGGACTCCTAGAACAATATTAGGAACATTTTAAATGCCAAAAAAGGTACCCTTTAAGTAAAACGTATCCATAAGATTTTTTTTAATATTTACATTCGTTTCTCTTTCCAGTTTGTTGTTCTTCTAATCTAAGCGATATATGCTTTTTATTCCTTTATGGGGACTCGTGAGATTCCAGAAATTTATCAGAAGGTTTGTACTTCATATTAAATGAAAATGGAAGTTTTCGCAGAGCATTTTTTGATTGAATTCAGAATCCACGTTGAGTCGCAAGATGGCGCAATTTAGCTATTCTATTTTATTATAAATTTCAGTGTGAAAAGAGACAAGAACCTAGCCTGGCTCCGCCCTCCTACGCACTTCCGCTCAATTTAATTTTCCTTCAGTACTCACAAATGAAATGTACGAGAGTCTGGTTGAACCAGGCTAACAAAAACCTGGAGATCAAACGCAAATAGCCTATTCAATAGCCGTTTAATTAAGTCTATTATTATTTCTTCATCAAATGTGTTAAATATGATTTTTTTGCAAAAATAAAAAGTCTAAAAAACTACACTAGGTTATTTTCCAAATATTAGACTATATATACAGTATATATAAATGTGATTATAGGATTTACCTCTACATGTGTTATTGAAGCTGATGGTGAGATTTGAGTTTGTTACAGTGAATCCATCCCAACATGAGCAATTGTAACTTCCTATTTCATTTGTGCAGTTGGAATGTGGACCACATACAGACGGACTGAACAGACATTCATCTATATCTATGGAGAATAAAAGAAAAGAAAAGTATTACGTTTACAGTATTAAATTAGGTAAAAAGTCTAAAGACATCAAAGACTTCTGGTATTTAAACAAAACTATTGATATAATTCTAAGACGGTAAAAAAGAAAAAATAATTATTTGTTTGGTGATGTTACACTTAAAAACAGGAACAACTAAAACTCACACTAGTATTCACACAAACTGTAAGATATAGCAGCTCTGTACTCTCAAATTTTATGAGATAAAAATAGAAAACAAAATCAGTTGATAACACTCACCCTGACATGAGTTGTTGCGGCTCACAGGACTGTCTTTATTGGAGGTATTAAACCCACTCCAGCATGAACACATGTGACTCCCAATGATGTTAATACAATCTGAGTATTGACCACAAACTGACACTGCATCTTCACATTCATTGATGTCTGAAAAAAAATAAAAAAAGAATGAAAAGCTATTGTAATAATGTTAAGATTTCTAAACCACTAAAACGTGTCAAGTGTCCTTGAGTAAAACCATACTGGTCATGTTACTACAATTACAATCAGTACATTTGTGATCTAATGTGATTTCTCACCTCTCTGGCAAAGTGGACCCTCTGAAGGGAGAGCTTGAATACATCCACAAGTGCCTCCCACAATCTCATCACACTCATGATAGGCCCTGCAGGTGTCATTGGGCCAAACATGACGCTCCTCACACTTGCACTCATATTGTGTTCCATTTAACCCACACACTGTAACACAATGGTAATGTATGACAGTGCAGTTGTTGTACATTAATGGTTACACTTAATATTTGACAGGTTGATCAGGATCCTGAATCGGGTATGAAGGGGGTTATACTGTAACAATGACCGACTAATAGTACATTATCACATCTAGAAGCATAGATTTACAAATATATTATCACAAAATGTTGATTTGAGATTGATGTCTACTTTATTATCCAACTAGGATTTGATCTTAAATCTTCCACTAATAAAATACTTAACATACAACATGTAAAACTGCAACAATATCGCACTATTAACTGATACATTATTATTAAGATTTTATACCATTGTCTACTGTCTAGTTAGCAAACATGTTTAGCAACAATGTTACATGTCTCTATCTAATTTAAATGTTCTCAATAAGCGATTTGTTTCTCTTGCCAGTTTGTTGTTCTTCCAAGCGATATGCATTTTCTTCCTTGTGATTCATGTTTAATGAAAACAGTATTCCAGAGAGCCGTGTAATTAAGTTGAATATTTTTGTAGCATATTTTTTATTTTGATCTGACATGAATGACACATTCAGCTCTCACCAGTAGTAATGTCGATATCTGTGATATTTATGATGTTTCTCAGATTGAAAGGCAGGCTGATCATTCTGACGAGATACCGTAAGTAGTTCACCAGGAACAAATCAGAGACACTTACATCAACTTCAATCTCATACTCAAACTCAGAAAGTGGTGCTGCAAAAACAAACAGAAAAGGTTTGCAGTGTTCTTTGAAAACAGAAAAACAAGAATTACTCTTAAAGTAACACTAAGGATTTTTCCTCTTCGGTCGCCCTACTGGTTGGAAACGAAATTGTCCATTGCCGCTGTCGTAAATAATCTAGCCTACCGTCGCACGCACGCTCGCTGTTTACCCAGCACCGGCTTTAGAATGAACGATGTCCACAGACAAGGTAGAGTATGTCACATGATTTCATGAAAGGATGATGTATTGCAACATCAGAAACGAAGAAAAACGAAATAATGACTATTGTAGCGCTTGACGTAAAGCAGTCGAATTGTGTAGTTCTTTTTGTGCACGGGTTCCTACCCGAAACCCGAAGTTACATAGTGCCAGTAAAAGCGATACAGACCCCGTCAGGCTATGGCAGACGTGTCATTTAACTTATTTTAAGTCGATGTACCATCACAAGGGTCTTGGAAATATATTATGAAGGTTGAAAATTGTTACTTAGTGTTACTTTAATAGCAATGAGCCTCCACATGAGGCTGTTAAAAATAGGAAAATATTGTTTTTGTACAACTTTGCAAGTGTTTCACCTTCGCAGAATTGACCATCATTTGGAAGGGCATTGATACATGTACATGAACCATCAGTGATGTCATCACAGGCCTCGTATGAGTGACATGTGTCATTCGGCCAAACAAACAGACCCTCGCATTTACACTGATACTGCGTTTCATTCAATGAACACACTGGAAAGCAGAGGAGTGCAATGATTACCAGAGAAGATATCAGTAGGTATGCTATTTTTTTAACTTTATTATCACTAATTGTAGGTGGGTAAATTGTAAATCAGAAGGATTTTTAGCTGATGAATGATTTTGAGTTTGAAGGCTTACCTGTTGAAATGTTCAAATCTGTAATTTCAGTACTGTTGTCCACTTGAAATGGAAGTGTAACAGTGGTCAAAAAAGATCTGATTTGGTTGATCTCTATATTGGCAGATACATTCATTTCCACAACCACAATGTATTCAACTGGATCTATACATATGGAAACATAATGTGATTTTAATAACCATGTGTGCAATAGGCCTTTACTCCCAAGCAAAACAATGACAATTAAGAAACTCTCTCAAAACAACTGGCCTATTAAATAAAATAATTTATCTTTATTTTTATACAAATAGCATTGAACTATTATTAGGGCACTGTATTAAGTAGAGTACAAAACTGTGAATCAGACCTGCACTTCTTCGTCTTATATGATGCACTGGCTCATCTGTGTAGCTAAACTGGAATGGTGTAAAAAGAAGAAGAAAAAAAAACATTCAAACTTTCAACTAAATTTTTCATTTTTTTCTTATACTGAAATTCATTAATTAATTAATACACACACACACACACACACACACACACACATCTTATGTATAATAAAAGTCTTAAACTTTCCTGTCTTTTAAAAATATAAAATCTTAAGATTATTTTATCATTCAATTTCATATTTTATTATTTTCATTTATAAAACAACCTTTCCCTACCTGTAAATCCATACTTCTTTCTGACAAAGTAAAAGTTTCCACAACACATCCACGATTCAGCAGGATAGCGATGAGGACTCCTAATAGATATTTTAATAATTTCCCTGAAATTGAGAAATTACACATTTTCTTAAAGTCAGCAATAAATGGAATTTGCAATTGCCTATTCTTCAATATCGCATATATATATATAAAAATACAGTGGCTTCTCTGACAAAAAGAAATAAATAAAAGCTGAGGGATAGACAGGCCAAGGCAGGGCCAAGAGGTTGAAATGAGACCGTGTTTAGGAGGAAGAAGGAAGCTTCCGTGATGGAGACCTGCAGCTGGGTAAAGCCAAGTGATGACTGAGATGACTTGAAACTTGGATTAACTAGCGATGACTGAGACGACTTGGAACTGGGCTTAACTAGAAATGACTGAGACGACTTGAAACTTAAAAATGACACCAAATTGAAACTAAACATGGCATGACTGTGACACCGACAGGTTGCCCCGCCCTCACAGCAGTCATCAGACAAAAAAAATCTCATTGCAAGAGGACAGGGAAGTTATTTTGGTTAAATAGTATGCACATTTAAAAAAAGATAATTTATAATAAATTCTGCCATCTTTGACAATTTTTTTTTTAATTATTGAAATATTTTTTTATCTTTCACTAATTCATCATTTTAGTTTTAAATAACTGAAATTGCACTAAATTAATATTTTAACTGGGGCTTCTTTTGATTGTTAGATTGTCAACTTAAATGTAATATAAAATCTCTTATTATTGATTATGCTAAAAATATGCTAGGATTTCTAACAAAATATGCTGTAGGATTTCTAACAAAAGTATGTTTTAGTTTATTGTACCTTCACTGGCCATGTTTCACACTCAAGGTAATCACTTTAGCAAATTTCCTTTAAAATGTGGATTTTTTTCATCCAGACATCTTGTATTTTTCTGTAAAATAGAATGAATATATGACATATCAGAATCTGAAAACCATGTCATAATGTACAAAAACATGATATTATAATGAACATATAGGCTACTGTAGCTGTTCTTCATACTGTTAAAAGTTTATATGTGAACGCACTGACTTTTAACTAAACGTTAATGTTCGTTTACACGTTTTGAACAAACAGACATTCAATGCAAGAGAAATAAAATGAGAGTAGCCTTATGGTAGCCTACTTTTGCAATCATCTGGGCTGAAATCAATGATGCTTTTATTATACACACAAACTCTTTAAAGGGGTCATCGGATTCCCATTATCCACAAGTAACACACTTTGGTTAAAATTCCTCAATGGTTGTGTAAAACAACACGCTTTTTACCTCCTCAAAAGGTCTGTCAGTGGCCATGGGCGGAGCATGAGCAATATGATGTCATATTACTCGGAAAATCCAAATCGCTTGATTATTGAGAGTGTTTAGGCTTTTTGATAATTAAAATAATAATAATAATAATGTGTTTTCTTCATTGTATAGTGGTGTGTCCACACACTGCAAAGACACATTTATATGCAAACACCATATAAAAGTCAATTTTGCATCCGATGACCCCTTTAAGTAAAAGCATTATCAAGATAAAGGTCATTGTATTCATTTAAATGTTATGTATGCCAAATCTCAAAAAGGTAACAATCAGGTCTGATTCCTTAACATTTCCCAATGCATAAGTTAACATAACATGAACTAACAGTGAGAAATATATTTTTATTTTATCTATTAACCTTTGTTAATGTAAGTTAATACAAATCCAGCTGTTCATTGTTTGTTCATGTTAGATCACATAGCATTAATCATAACAGACACAACCTTTCATTTTAATAATGTATTAGTACATGTAGAAATTAACATTACCTAAGTTTAATATATGCTGTAAGAATTGTTTATCATTAGTTCATGTTAACTAATGCAGTTAACTATGTTGGCAAAGCAAAGCTTATTTTAAAGTGTTACCCTCAAAACAAAACAAGAAAATCTTTCATGAATGTACTCTTAAATAAATATATTTTTATATACATCAAATCAGATATACATTTTAAAGAACAGACATAGCATTCTCACCTTGCTTCTGGAAAATAACAACGCTGCTATGATGCCCTAAACTGAAGTGATCTGTTTTAGTTTCCGTTCTGAAATGACCCACCCACAGAGCATTCCCCATTACAGTTTTTATCCAATAGTTTTAATGCATTTTTCAAGACTCATCACCATAATAAAGACTAGCTTAAGTTAGAGTGAGTTAAATTAGTTTTATATATGAGCTTAGTTGCTATGAGCTTAAATCTTCGTATGTCTTCCTGAATATAGATTTATAACAACATGCCTCAGTGAAATAACTCACCCTTCAGTATTCTTTCTGCTAATAAGATTTTTTTGATAAGAAGATGACTGTAAACAGAAATCAAACAGAAAATGGAAAAGTGAATCAGTTTCCTGACTGACTGCATTCCTTGTTTGATTGGGTTTTTTTCTTCTGTTTTTCTGTATCAGGATTCTTAAGGTTAGCCTACAAGTAAAGTTTCAGAGAATGTTTTTTTAAGCTTAAATATTTCCTGATTTATACATGAATATATTTAGGGTAGCACAATTGTTATGCATAACATAATAATATAATTATACATTATAAAATAATAATAACCATCAAAAAAACAAACAAACAAAAAAACAGGTGGGAAATTTTTTCAGACCAAAATAAGCAAAGAATGAGGAAGGACACTTTTATATCTAATCAGCAACAAGGATTGCACCTGTCAGACAGTAATAGTTATACACTATAAAGGTGATGATACAAGGGGAAACTTTTTGAGCAATGTTGCTGGGCAATGTTGTTTTGGCACTTTACCATTGAGAATGGGAAACAAATTTCTATCTGGATAATTTAGATTAGATTTAGATTTGATCATTTAGATTAGATAATTTAATTTAGTGTCTCACCTGCTTGCCCGTTGACGGTAACATTGCTAGACACATTGCTCAAAGAGTTGCCCCGTGTATGATCCCCTTTAGTAATGCAACACCTTAGCATTACACCAACAGGAACTGTACTGACATTGCATTCTAAATAACATATAGGCTACATTAATATATGGCGTTGGTCCCCCCTTTTGCAGTTATAACAGCATCCACTTTTCTAAGAAGGCTTTTCACAAGATTTTGGAGTGAGAATTCTGTGAGAATTTTTTCTCATCCAGCAAAGCATTTGTAAGGGCACAGATGTTGGACGAGAAGGCCTGGCTTTCAATCTTCGTTCCAGGTAATCACAAAGGTTTTCGATTGGGTTGAAAGTCAAGGCTCTGCATGGGCCGAATGGGTGAAAATGACTTTGAGGAAGAATGTTTTCACATCAAAGTGCTCATCTCCACGCACGTCAAGATTTTATCAAAATATCTCATAACCTGCTCCTGGTGAGACACTGTTCAGATATAAACAAAACTGAACCAGCTATTCAAGTTCTTTAGACTCACTATAAACAGAGATGTGCTGTGTCCGAAATCGAATGCTTCTCTATTATGTAGTAGGTGAAAAACAGTATGCCAAAATACCAATTTCCAAATACATAGAGTACCGAAGAACAGTATGGAAAAAAGTACCCGGATGACCTATATTATATAGGGCACTATTTGAAGGGAAAGCCGGTTGTAGCCGTGTCCGAAACCATAGTGGACATTATCGAGTGCACTCGATAATACAACTGCAGTTGATAATGTCAACTGAAACAACGTGTCAGTTGATAATACAAATGACACGACTACAACTGGCTTTCTCTTCAAATAACGAATGTACAACTGATGTATCCTACACTCAACGTTTAGAGAAATACCCATAATGCACTGTGTGGCCATTGCCGAATTAATTCCTGTGTCTCACCAGAAGATGGAGCTCGCAGAATCATACATCCATCCATCTTCCAAACCGCTGGTCCAATGTGGGTACAGTGTAATACAGGTATAAATTCATTCTTAATTGATTATTAAATTGTTTAATTAAGGTTTATACATGCTATAGTTTCCATGACAAAGTTCAAGATAAATCTTTCCGTTACTGGAGCTGCCAGGTCGCTAATTTTCAAATAATTATTAAACAACAAGAATAAAACTATGCAAAAGTGGCAGCCCTTCCGACGCACTCAGTGTTCGAATTCGTAAACTCATTTTCATACTCTTTCAAGTGGACTATATAGATGACTAAGGTAAGAGTGAACGAGGGTATAGGGGGTGATGAACATGCCTTTCTAAAAGATCTTTTAAAATAGGTTGCTGTTGACATGGGTAAAAAGTTCAGTAGCCTACTTAGCTTATATTATGTTCTGCAATATGATCTCGTTGAGTATGAATGCGATCCGGACATCATACGCCATGTTGACGTTATCATGTGACCTACGACGCGTTATCACACTTAAAAGATATGAATGACACATTTTATTAATCTATCTATAAATATCTTGATATTGATGAAACTTGCTCATATTGTGGTAGCCTATTGTTGGAGAAACAACTGTCCATTATTTTGTGAATACATTTAGGGTTGATTTAAGTTGTTATATTTTAAACCCTACTAATGTGACCCACAGTTTTATCCTTATAGGGCCTAACGATATAACTTTTTATTAAGAAACCCCAACATCGTCATCTCTTGAATATGTTGTTAATTTCTTTACTTTATACCCAAAAAGTTTCTCCTTTAAGGTTTCCTCTTTTTTTTTTACCTCGTTTGATCACTTTGTGAAAAACTATTTAAAGATATTTAGCCTTGTTATTGTTCTCTTTTCCTGTGTAGCCTATAAATACCATATTATGATGTACACAAACCAATGATCTTTATGTTTTCTGTTTTGTCATTATGATTGTTCATTGTTAGATACAACTATGGTATCCTTCCATAATCTTGTTTGTACTAAGTTTAAATTATATGAGTGACAGGTGCACTAACACTTCTTAACATCAGTAACTCGACAGCACGACCTAGAACAGTTTTCCTCGGCGTTTGTAATTTCTGCACAAAGGAGACGGGCCGCTGCTTGAAGAAAAATTAATATTACCTCAGAATGAATTGCATTGTTAGCCCACCCCAAAACTTAAACAAAATAATAATATTAAATGCTGACCAATACTTATTTATATTACTTTTTTTATATACTAAAAATTATATAATTTAATAAAACAAGCAAAATGTAATTTGTCTTGTCATATGACATAGTTATACATGAATACACACTAGATAAATGCAGTGATCTCAATTGTCAGTCGAGCAATGAATTAATGAATGCAAACATTAATTAAATAATTATATTTTATATACTGACAACAATAAGAAACATGAATAAATGAGTAAAAGAACAAATAAAAGTAACCACCACAATAAACAAATGCATATACAAATCAACAACACATGAAACAAAGCTAAATTCAAATTACAAGCATGTATTTAAAGGCGCTGAACCCCACATACTGCCATCTCAACACAACGGTTCCCATTCTGCGGCTTTATTCTTTATTCGTGCCGGAGCTTGTTGCTGTGCTGCGCTTCACAATCTGAGGCGATAAGGGCCGGTGGAGTGATGGAGGGACTCATACGGGCCGGTGGAGTGATGGAGGGACTCATATGGGCCGGTGGAGTGATGGAGGGTCTCATCCATGGCACCGTTTCCAGGACTCAGCTCCGGGCTCCTCATCATTTCCAGGACTCAGCTCCGGGCACCTCAGGGCTCACACCAGTCTGCAGACATTTCAGATCCTACAAAAATGCACAAACATTATACAAAAGCAGTCATCAACAGTAATAAGGAACAAATAAAATATATAACATGTTTAGTTACTTTATAGATTTGTTTATTTACAGCACATTTGTCTAATGTAAACAATGTTGACAACAGTTAACGTTAAAGGGATAGTTCACCCAAAAATGAAAATTCCTTCATCGTTTACTTACCCTCAAATTGTTCCAAACCTCTATGTGTTTATTTGTTCTGCTGAACACAAAGGAAGATATTTGGAAGAAAACAGATCTCAATCCCCATTGACTACCATAGTATGTATTTTTTCCTACTATGGAAGTCAATGGGGATTGAGATCTGTTTTCTTCCAAATAGCTTCCTTTGTGTTCAGCAGAACAAATAAACACATAGAGGTTTGGAACAACTTGAGGGTGAGTAAATGATGAAAGAATTGTCATTTTTGGGTGAACTATCCCTTTAATTAACGTAATCCTACATAATAGCACACATACATCACTCAGATGTCTTTTACATGTTATGATGTGCTCATCTGCAAAACTTATACAATATTTTCCTTTCAGATGTAAATAGACATTTTAAATAAGCGTGTTTAAGATGTATATGGTTATGTAAATCCACTTTAGAGACGTAACGTTACGTGTGCTTACTGGAGCTCCCCTGTTAGCTAGCTATACATAATTAAACATGTTTTTACAGCAAAATCAGAACTATACTATACTGTCTAACTCCTTTACACCTTCAACAGTTAAAACGTTTACTCTATAGTAGTTTAACACATACGATTTAAACACAAGGAACCGTGTTTACTCACATTTGAAAACGCCTTGGTAACAAATGTAACCTCGATTCCCTGAAGAAGGGAACGAGCATTGCGTCGAAATTGACGCCATGGGGAACGCGACGCGTTATGATGTCTTGAAGCACATGTAAAATCAGTCCAATGGTGTGGCGGAACGTCAGATGCGGGTGACGTCACGTACCAGGAAGCTATAAAGCCTGCTTGAGAACAGAGAGCGACAGCTTCGTAAAGTCTGAAGTAGTCGCTGACAGGCTTGAAGGAGGTATGGCAAGGCGACGCAACCCTCGTTCCCTTCTTCAGGGAACCGAGGTTACATTTGTAACCAAGGCGTTCCCTTTCAAAGGGAACTCCCGTTGCGTCGAAATTGACGCCATGGGGAACGTCTATACCAACGCCACCATAGCTACGAGATGTCTGTCTTGTGTGAATACGAGTGAGCAGCACTAAGAAGACAAAACCTGAGACCCTGTTGTGGAATCCAGGTCCAGAGAGTAAAACCTGACGAAGGTGTGCGGTGAGGACCAGCCTGCCGCATCACAAACGTCTTGAATGGAAACTCCTGAAATAAGGGGCTTGGAGGCCACCATACTCCTAGTGAGACCGGACAGCCAAAGGAGAGGGCTGTCCGGCCGCCTCATAAGCAAGTGAAATGGCCTCAACCACCCACTTGCTCATCCTTTGCTTAGATGCAGGGGACCCTTTCCCAGGGGCCCCAAAACACACAAATAGTTGATCAGTTTTATGCCACAAGGCAGCTCTTTGGACATAGGCATCTAATGCCCGAACTGGGCAAAGCAAATTATTTCTTTCCTGGTCCGAATTCTGAAAAGGAGGAGGACAGAAGGCCTGCAGCATGATAGGTCTGACCACATTGGTAGGGACCTTAGGGATATAACCTGGTCTTGGATGAAGAAATGCCTTGACCATACCAGGAGCAAAGTCTAAGCATGACGGAGAAACCGACAATGCCTGTAAATCCCCTATCCTCTTAAGAGAAGAAATGGTGAGGAGGAACAGAGCCTTCAATGTTAAAAATTTCTCAGAAACCTCCTCTATAGGTTTAAAGGGAGCCATGGAAAGACCTTGTAGAACAATGGCCAAATCCCAAGTGGGTACCCTAGAACGAGCTGCAGGCCTCAGCCTCAACGTCCCACGGAGGAAACGAGATACCAAAGGGTCTTTCCCTATAGACACTCCACCCAAATGAATGTGGTAAGCACCTATGGCCGCCACATAAACTTTTAAGGTGGATGGGGTTAGACCCGCAGTGAACCGCTCTTGCAGGAACTCCAGCACTGTACCAATTGACCCTTCGCAAAGACCCGCCCTCCTTAGTTACTGTCGCTATGTTCCGACAAGCTACGCCGCTCTCACACTCTCACCATGTTCTCACGCAGTGAAAAATACATCGCGGAGCAGAGAGGAGACTGACAACACGCGGACAGACAGGACAGACCAGGTTACTTTTCGGTTACTTTTGATATTAAACATATTAAACAAAGTTTTTGAAAGAAATTTAAACAATAAATACCGTTTTGGGGCTCTTTAATGTGCCGTGACAGATCGCTGTAGAGCATCCGTCAAAGCTGCTCGTGATCCGATCATCTCTTCCTTCTAGTTCATTTATAGCATCAAATAAACATGAACGAACATAAGAAGTAATGTTGTTTTAACCGCGGAAAGACGTCAGTATATTCATTTTACCAAGTTCAAATCCTCCTAACTCTACTGGCTGCTTTTTCGGACAAAATGGCGGATGGTGAAGTATGATTGGTTAGAACACCTGTCAATCAAGCTCCACGCGAAGGGTCAATTGGGCAGTTAACTGGGTCCAGCCGACGGTCACTACACCAAGAAGTGAATACTCTCCACTTCAGGGCATAAAGTTTCCTCGTGGAGGGAACTCTGGATTGTAGAATGGTCTCAACAACCTCAGTTGAGAGACCTGACACTATGAGCTGGGCCCCCTCAGAGGCCAAGCCCACAGATTCCACAGTTCTGGGCGAGGGTGAAATATTGAGCCCTCTGCTTGGGACAGAAGGTCCCTCCCTCCCTCCATGGGAGGCCCGTCGAGAAGAGACACCAAGTCGGGGAACCATACTCTGCCCGGCCAGCGCGGGGCTATAAGAAGTAGGTGAACCCGGTCCCTGCGAACTCTCTCCAGAACTCCCGGGAGCAGATTGGGGGAAAAGCATACAGCCGCAGCCTCGGCCACGTCTGTACCATAGCGCCCAGTCCGGGAGGAGCTGGATGCGTGAGGGAGAACCAAAGTGGACAGTGAGACGTCTCTCGAGATGCAAACAGATCCACTTGTGCTCGGCCGAACACCCTCCATATCTGCTCCACCACCTCGGGGTGGAGCCTCCATTCCCCGGGCCTCAGCAACGGTCTCGACAGAATGTCTGCTCCTACGTTCTGATCCCCAGGAATGTAAGCTGCTCTGAGTGACAGCAGCTTCTCCTGAGACCACAAGAGGATATGGCGCGCCAGTTTGCATAATTGGCGAGAGCGCAGACCCCCTTGGTGATTTATATAGGCAACTACCGATGTTTTGTCTGTGTGTACTAGCACATGGTGTCCCCTGAGATCTGTGATAAAATGCTTGAGAGACAGAAATACAGCCAACATCTCCAGACGATTTATATGCCATGAGAGATGATGATCTGCCCACAGACCTTGAGCCGAGCGACCCTCTAGGATCGCTCCCCAGCCTGTGAGGGACGCATCCGTCGTTAGCAACTTGCGACGACAAGGAGCTCCCAGCACAGGGCCCTGGGACAGAAACCAATGTTTCTTCCACATAGCCAGGGCACGTAAGCAACGCCGCGTGACCCTGATTTTGCGAAAAGGATTTCCCCTCGGGGAAAACCCCCTGGTCCTGAGCCACCACTGTAGGGGTCTTACTGTATGTGCAGCAGTCCAAAAGGTATCACGTTGGAAGCTGCTGCCATAAGACCCAACAAACTGTTTTACAGTAAGTGACTGGCCTAGTTTTATATTCTTCACGGTTACCAGAATAGATTCTATACAAGGAGGAGACAGGCGTGCCCGCATCGATATTGAATCCCAAACCACGCCTAGAAAAGTGGTCCTCTGAAGTGGAGAAAGCAGACTCTTTTTGGCGTTCAACCGTAACCCCAACTATTTCATATGGGCGAGGACGACATCTCAATGCCGAATCGCCAACTGCTGCGTTTGAGCTTAAATCAACCAATCGTCGATGTAGTTCATGATGCGGATGCCCTGCAGACGCAGAGGCGCCAGAGCTGCATCCACGCATTTGGTGAAAGTGCAGGGTGATAAAGCTAGACCGAATGGAAGTACTCGATATTGGTAAGCTCCGCCCCCGAAAGCGAACCTCAGAAACTTCCTGTGATAATGATGGATGGAGATATGAAAATATGCATCCTTGAGATCTATCGTGACAAACCAGTCCTCGGATCTGATCTGTGGCACTATCTGTCTCAATGTTAACATCTTGAACTTGAGCTGCATGACTGAGTTGTTCAGCACTCAAAGGTCTAGAATAGGACGCAACCCTCCGTCCTTTTTTGGAACTATGAAATACCGACTGTAAAACCCGGTTTCCCTGTTGGAGGGAGGTACATGTTCTATGGCCCCTCTCTCTAACAGAGTTTTTACTTCCTGTTCCATAACCAGAACCTGCTCTGGGCCCACCACTGTGGGTAGGACCCCCATAAACCCTCGGTGGGCGAGACCCAAACTGTATTAAATACCCTTTTTCTATGGTCTGCAGGACCCAACGAGAAACATTTGGCAGTAGCTTCCACGCTGTCAAAGATTCTACTAGAGGTACCAGCCTCTCGAGACTGGCTTCTGGATTTTGTTGTAATTGAGCAATCAGTCCGTCGCCGGCAGGGAACGACTGAACAGACTGCTCTGATTCCCTCCTGAGAGGGGACGGGCATCCCGAGGCCACTACGTTTCCGGGTGATCCTTGAGATATGTGCTCGTCGGAGACCGCTGCGCCCTGAAACACCATAGGTGGCAGGGTTGGCAGAACGGTCCCCTGAGGGCACCGAAGAGAGACAGGCACCGTAAAAAGAGGTGTTGACCGCACTACTTCGGGGGGGACTACCCTCATTGTCCTGAGCCCTCGAGCGTCAGGACTTTTTCCCCGCAGCCTTCTTGGCGATAATAATGGTCCGCAGATCCGCTCTACCCCTCGAAGACTGCTGGGTTTGAGAGTGCCCTCCCCCTAGCTGTTTGCGGGGGAGCACGAGAGGAAACGCTCTGTTTTTGAGTGGCACGATGTGAAGAGCCTGTTTTAGATGAGTGAGGCTGCTCCCGCACAGCAGTCTCATGATAAGAACGACGGGGGAGGAGTTTTTGGAAGGCAGCTGCCTGTTTAGAAGATTCTTGAAATTTTTCCACAACAGTATTCACAGCATTACCGAATAAACCTGCAGTAGAGACAGGTGAATCCATAAGAAAATTCTTCTCCTTTTCTTTAATATTACTGAGGTTGAGCCACAGATGCCTCTCAGTGGCCACCAGGGCTGCCATAGAGTGGCCGATGGATTTAGCCGTCTCCTTGGTGGCCCTGAGAGACAAATCTGTGGCTCTACGTAATTCACACACAACCTCAGAATTAATACCCCCATCCTCATCTAAATCACCCAATAATTCCGCTTGATATGCTTGCATTAGTGACATTGTGTGTAAACATGCTGCAGCTTGGCCAGCAGCGGAATATGCTTTGCCCACCAGAGATGATGTGACTCTGACGGGCTTATTGGGCAACATCGGAACCTTAAGAGAAGATGCCGTTGCTGGAGAGAGATAACTCGCAAGTGTCTCTTCCACCTTCGGCATTTCTCCATAACCATGGTCTTTATATTTATATACTGTATAGAAGAATAGTGAGATGTTTGTGCACTGTATACTCTATATGAGACCGGTTTCTCCCACGATCTCGACACCTCAGTGTGAAGATCGGGGAAAAACGGTAGGCTCCGACGCTGAGGTTGTGATCTAGCTGGCAGAAACCGTTCATCGAGCTTACTCTTAGAATGAACGTCCTGCTTATCAGATGGCCACTCAATATTTAATCTTTCAACTGCTCTAGTCACAACCTCTAACAGCTCTTCAAACGCATGAGACTGAGGTGGCGAAATCTCAGACTCAGCATCAATACTAACAACATCCAGTTCCTCAGAACTGGATAGCTGTAGTACTGGTGCCTCAACCGGGGCGGAAGAAACCGCAAAGCGTGCTTCCAAACCCCGAGAAGAGGCACTGGATCGATCAGGTGAAGGCTGAGATAGGGCGGAGCCTGTCTCAAACCCCGCTGAAAGATCCATCTGCGAACCCCAGGACTGCAATCGACGCCGTGCCTCGGCAGCGGCAGGACCAGAGCCCTGGGGAACGCTAACCTGAACGTTCTCGCGAAAGAACGACAGGCGGGATCGGAGCAAGCGCAAAGGCAGCGCCTCACAATGCGCACAGCCCGCACCCTCGAGTGCAGACTGAGCGTGCTCCTCTCCCAAACAAGCAACACACAGCTCGTGAGCATCACCACCCATTAAATAACGCGGGCAGTCATGCACACACTGTTTAAAATGCTGCTTGCTCGCCATACTGATATATATATAGAGAGAGATATGATATATAGACAGACAACACCAAATAACGTGGACAGATCACACAAAGCGCTACTGAAGACACAGAAGCTGTCGCTCAGTTCTCAAGCAGGCTTTATAGCTTCCTGGTACGTGACGTCACCCGCATCTGACGTTCCGCCACACCATTGGACTGATTTTACATGTGCTTCAAGACATCATAACGCGTCGCGTTCCCCGTTCCCTTTGAAAGGGAACCCCGCGTCGCTGATCTCCGTAATGTTTTATAATGACGTATCCTCTCGCGTGGCCTCCTGGGATAGAAGAGTATCCATCGGAGGAGCACTCAAAAACCTAGGTGAAAGCAGTAAGCCATCCGGGACCTTCTCGCCTACTCTTTTATGAATACTGATGTTTTCGAACGTACTGCTTCTTTCACATACTGTTTTCGCCTTTTCGCCTACTATATAGTAGGAAAGTAGGCATATTCGAACGCACTTAAGTCCGAATCTCGCGGTACGTCACTCTGGTAATTCTAGCCTACTCTTTTATGGATACTAAGGATTCGGACATACTTATTCGCTCGCCTACTGATTTTTCCCTACTATATAGTAGGGAAGTATGCGGTTTCGGACGCAGAATTTACCTCCAACCCTAATTGAGCACACCTGAAATTTTTTTCAGGACCAAAGTCTTCAGGTTTTACTTACCGTAATTCCTCAAATAAAAACCTGGGCATTTATTTAGGCCTACCTGAACTGCAGATGGTGACAGGCTTTTATTTGAAGCAGGCTTTTATTAGAGGCAGGCCTTTATTTCTAATTCCATCTTTTTGATAAATAATAGGATTGGGCCGATAGACGATGTGATGGCTGACAGACATCACTATGTTGTTCAGATGGCATTGCGATCCCGCCCGCCCTGTTTCCATGGTGACGCGTCAGGCTTGGCACGCACGTGATTCACCACAGCCAAAATAGCGCTGTATGACAGTAGCCTAGCACTTTTATTTCTAAATATTAACAAACTCCGATTCTCAAATATATGTAAGAGAGTTTGTTTTGTCGTTTAAACACGTTAACGTTAACGTTATAAATGATCTTGATCTGTAACGTGAGATGTTTGTTCAGGCAGCAGTTCAGAGATTCCTGTCTGTTGGATTTATTACAGCACGTGAATTCATCAGTTTCTCCCGAAATACATGAAAGTAAGTGGCCAGTGAACTGGGAGAAGAACAGAGTAAACTTTATAGTTACTTACACTGTGTATCTGATATGAATAAAACACCTCGGCAAATATATTTGAATTAATTGTTATTGCCCGTCCATAGACACCATTGTGTATTTTACAAACTATAAATGTATTGTTTTTCTATAAATTTTATGTATTTAAATGTCTGAAACCTAAAATAAACATGATGTGGTTAAAAACACTGAATAGTTGTGATATATGGTATGACAAGCGCCTGAAAGTCCATCTTTAGCTCAGTGAAAGCACAGTTTGAATCTGGCAGTGATGTCGCGTCACTGTACACACCCGCTCCTCAGTGC
The DNA here is from genome assembly GCA_036326025.1 of Chrosomus eos. NCBI lineage: Eukaryota > Metazoa > Chordata > Actinopteri > Cypriniformes > Leuciscidae > Chrosomus > Chrosomus eos. The sequence continues at coordinate 7,452,214 of CM070829.1, read as the reverse complement.
TCAGCTGATGCAGAGCGGGCCGACATCGATGATGAGAAGGAGAGGAAAATATCTAGTGGAAAATGAGTATGTTACTTTATGTCAATATATGAAAGGCACAGGAGATTACCTATCAACACTAACGTAAATTTTCCCCGGCCTTAATTTGAGACCAGCCTTTATTTGTCTGTGTCGACCCCGCCCCCGGCGACTATCAGAGGCCCGGCTTTTAGTTGACTACCGGTTTTTATTTGAGTAATTACGGTAAGTTATAGACAATCGGCAGGTGGGTTTGAGGTTGGAGCTAAATCTGCAGAACAGTGGACACTGAGGGCCAGAGTAGCCCATCACTGCTGTAAATAACGCAGAATATAAGCTGACCTGACTGTCCATAAAACAACTTAATTTGAATTGTTTGTTTTACTTACAGACCAGGACTGGAGAACGCCTGACAATGGGATGTTGAGTCTCAACATCCCATTGTCAGGCGTTCTCCAGTCCTGGTAATGATGTAGAAGTAGGCGTTGATCTACAAATATCCAAAAACCACTTGCATAGTGTTATATATAACACTATGCAAGTGGTTTTGGGATATTTTGATACAAAATTCTTACATATTGTACCTTTAAATGGTGGTAAACAGATGTGTGTCAGTATTTGATCTGTAAATTTGTTCTTAAAGTGACAGCAGCCTAATATACCTACTGCCATTGATGAAAAAATATCCTGTACGTTTCAGAACTTAAAAATTCCTTGTTAGTCCAAAAACAGCAGTCCAAAAACCAAGCTCAGAAAACAACTAGTTTCGGATTTTGTCACATTAGTATGTCATAGTGCACCAAAAGACCGCCTCTACAGAAGATCAATGCCTACTTCTACATCATACTTCTATAGCCCCGCTCACCGATTTATGCGTGTCATGTAGTAGTAAATACGTGAGATACACAAACACAGGAATACTCCAAGTACTATAGACTCACATTACTAACACACTCTTTAAATAACTATATATAGATATATAGAGCGTCATTGACTTTAGACCAGGGACCTGTTTCAGAAAGGAGGTTAGGTGAAAACTGAGAAAACCGAGTATGTTAACCCTGAAATGAGGCAAACTCTGGGTTTCCATTTCAGAATGGGAGGTATGAAAGAAGGTAAAAAAGCAGAGTTAGTCAAGCCCGTTTCTAAAACAGAGGTAACTTATAATCAGAGTCAGTTACCATGGTAACTTACTCTGTGAACCTAACCTGGTCAGAGGCAGGATTTCTTAAAAAAAAAACTAAAAACAGTTTTTCTTTTAGTAAACGCATTTTGATTTAATAATCTTTAGATATTTTGACTAGAAACAACAAGACAAAAATGCTAAGTAAGAAAAGCATTTTTTGCAGTGCAGTACATTCATTCATTGCACATTTTTCTATATAACATCGGAGAGAGCACATTAGTAAAGCTGCTGTATCAGAGCAGGAAGGAAAATGTGCCTCGCTCTCACGCTTTTTCTGAGAGTTTTTGTGTTGTTTCCTGGACACAAACTCATGAGATCCATCAAAGAGAAGTTTCACAGGACTGCAAAACAGTGGTGGAGAAAAGGGTTACCATTGTGAGAAGAGTGGAGCATTTGGTTAGTCTGTGGACCGATTCAACTATGCTTAAGCCACTGCTCTGGCTAAAAGAGCATGTTAAACTTAGCATGTAAGGTGCTAATAAGTGCTATTGGTAGCCTATAGTTGGTTGCAGTATAGAAAATGAGTTGTATAACACTAAAATACATTAAATCTTAAGGGGATATATGAATTTGAATATCTGAATCACCCAATCAGGGAGCCTTTTAAAATTCACTTTGAGACTACTTAATTGATTTACTAAAAATGACTTAATTCCATGATGTTGAAGTTACATGAATACATTATGTTTGTGTAACTTAATTGGTTCATGTGGGACCGATGTACACTATCAAATCATGTAAATCCAACACACTTTTTTTTTCAGTGAATAGAGAGTCTCCGCAACGCCGAACGATTGAAGAGCGCGTCCAAGTGAAGACTGCAGCGGACACGAGCGCTCAGGTTGAGTTCAAAAACTCATTTTAGCGCTAGATCTCTTATTTAAAGGCACACTATGCAAGATTTGAACCTTAACATAACAGCTTCAAAGGGGTATCAGTCCGTGAGTGCAGATACCAGGTCAATGGCAGAGACACTCTGCGTGAGTGGCAGTGTTATTTTTGACAGCAAATTTTGATTTAGTCTTAGTCTTTTGACTAAAGTCCCATTTAGTTTTAGTCATATTTTAGTCATCTGAATTGTTTTAGTTTTAGTCTAGTTTTAGTCGACTAAATACAATAAGATTTAGTCGACTAAAATATAATGGGTTTAGGTATTGTAATGCGTTAATTTAGAATTTCTCTAAAATTTCCAAACCCATATACTCCCGGAGAAAACATCCATTAACCACTTAATATGAATGATTTTTAAGTTTGAACATGCAATACAGTTACAGATTTAACTACTGTGACTTAAAAAATATCTTAAAATTAAATAAAACCACTTTTCCTAAAGTAGAACAGTCTTCTTTTCAATGAATGATATATGCATTCTTTATAACTACTTGCATACATCATTCTTTATTCTTTCAAGCAGACATTTATTTTTATGAATTAAATATAATTAATCCTTATTAAAGCTATTAACAAGCAGTGAATGCTTTTCTCTTTTTCTTGTGTTGCTTGATCAAAATGAAGGACACAGACCGCATTAGGTTTATTGCCACTGTCACTTTGAGACGTCAGATCATGTTCTGAGTACTGATGATAGTGGCTCTATAGCCAAAACAAATAGCAAAGGCCTAAGGGGACAACCTTGCTGTGTACCTCTGTGTATCATCAGCCTTTGGTTGATGATAAAGCAGGCGAATCCATGAAGTGAATTTTGTGCCAAATACAAATTTGTCTAACACAGCAAATAGATAGTTCCATTCAACTCCATCAAATGCTTTCTCTGCGTCCAGAGAACAAATTACTTCAGGACTATCTTCTGACGCAGAGGAATGCACAACATTAAGAAGTTTTCGAATATTAATGAAGGAGTGACGTCCCTTAAAGCAGAATGGGCTACTTGCACATAGCAACCTGACGTCATATCCACAACGGGTAAATACGGCTCGCTCTCTTCCGGTTTGAAGGCGTACATACACAACGTAGACATTTTCCGCCTAACACTAGAAAACAGTACAACATTATAACACGCATATTCTGTCAGCCCGGGATTGTTTATTAGCCTAATGTAAGCTAGCAAACTAACATAAGGCATAAAGTTTGAGATATATAGACTTACCTTCATATCCGTGGATATATGAAGAGGCATACATTTTAAAGCCATTCTCTCTTATTTGCTGGTAGGTGATTTGGAGGAGGACTTACAAAGGCGATATACGTCCGTTATTGTAAGTTTCGGCAACTCTTGTAAACATCTCATCTCATAGTGTAGAATAGCGCCGGAAAAGACGAGGCCGCATTTCCGGTAAGGAAGTATTTACGTGCAAGGAGCCCATTCGGCAACATCTAGTCTTCTTCGCATGATTTTCCCTTTTTTTGTCGCATGTTTTCCCCACGAGCTCCCCCTACAGCTGTGGGCCGTATATTTCACAACACTATCGTAAAAAAAACTCACTTGCGGCACCCTTCTCCCCCGTTCTACCATGCTCACGTGCATTTGTTATTATCGGAGCCGGCCAACTTTACTTGCGGAGATTTCTACCAAGGTGGGTAATACATCATACACATTATCATAGAACATTGACATGTACATTTTGTATTCTGTTATCAACCCGTAAAGCAGTTCGTGTTTCTCGCTCGTTCTCGTTCTCGTCTCGCTTCTCACGAGACTTCCTATTTTCATTTTGCCGGGACGATAGTCCCCATGTTGCAAGGTTGGTTTTCCGCCTGGGAACGCTGTGGGGAGCTAGGAAAGTCACCAATATCACCAGAACAGGTTGTTTAACCATCCGAATGATTTCTAGACAGCTTTATTAAGTTAAAAAAGTTACCAAGTTCTGCTTTAATGAAGCCCGTCTGGTCTTGTGAAATAACATCTGGAATTATATGCTCTATTCTAGAGGCCAATACTTTAGATACAATTTTTACATCCACATTTAATAAGGAAATCGGTCTATAGGAACTACAATCCAGGGGGTCTTTATCTGGCTTCAGGAGAACAGTGATATGGGCCTGTGTAAGACTTGATGGCAATGTCGACTGTTCGAGAGAATTATTGAACATACTGAGAAGTAAGGGAGACAGTTTTGAAGCGAATTTTTTATAGAACTCGATGGGAAATCCGTCTAGTCCAGGGGCTTACCGCTCTGCATGGCTTTGATTGAATCTTCTATCACTTGAAGTTGTAAAGGTTTATCCAGATTACTCTTGTTTAACTGAGGGTAAGTTTACATTAGCCAGGAATGCTGACATAAGAGTGTCATCATGTGGAAATTCGGAAGTATACAGATCTGAATATAATTTTTCAAAAGTAGAATTAATTTCTTGAGGATCCACTGTAATTTCTTGACATGTTTTCCTAATCTTGGGAATAATCTGGGATGCTGATTTAATTTTTAACTGTTGGGCGAGAAGTCAACCTGACTTTTCTCCATGTTCATAAAACCTAGCACGGGCAAAAACCAGTCACGCTCTGTTTTTTCTGTCGATAATAAATCATATCTTGTCTTAAGGCTCAGTTTTTCTCTATGTAGTTCTGGTGTTGGAGCCGTAGCATATTGGTGATCAATTTTCTGTATAGATTCAATAAGTTTCTCCTGTGTTTGTTTTTTTTACTTATTACGTGAGGCAGAGTAGGCCTACAATATTATTTCTCCCCTTACAACCTTGAATGTCTCCCATAATAATGATTGTGATATAGAGTCTTTTTTATTCATTAGTAGAAAGTTGTCAATCGCGCTATGAATTGGCAGAAGGTTGCATCTGAAATTAAAGTTGTGTTCAGTCTCCACACAGGCTGCGTGTAGTTCTCTTACGAGAGTATCTCTCGTACTGCGTAATATCTTACGCTATGGGGAAAACTCTTTTCCTCGAGATATTGAAGCCAAAAATTATCCTTAATTTTAAATATGCAAAACGCTTTGCAGCAGCAAGCAGACAAGGGCGAGACAGCTCGCGCGCCCATTGGCTGCCTTGCTGGAAAAGCTGCAGCCTATCGAGTGAGGCACTGCGTGACGTAATGACGAATGGGGACGCTTCGCGCCCATTTCGTCATGTCCCGCCAGTAGAGGCGTGGTCTCGCCCTATAAATACCCCCTCGATAGCTGTATTTCCTCTGATTTTTCTACTCTTCACGCGAAGCTCACGCATCGCTGGATCCAGAGTGAGAAGCCGCGCCGTTGACTTGTAGCCTTATCAGCGGGACGTGCCATCTTCTGAAGTCGCTGGCCCAGCCGCCTTCAACCGCCGTACCTGCTGCGCTTTCCGGCGTACTATATCCTTTTACTCTGCTAAGTGTGTGTGTGTTTGCTTACGTGACGCAACACCCATTTCTCTGTTCTAAAAGAGCTGCGTCTTTTTAAAGATGCCTTTCTGTGGCTCGTGCCGCGCCCAACTCAGTGATGAGGACCGTCACGTCATCTGTGTGTCCTGCCTGGGTCATGAGCACGCGGCTATCGCGCTTGCGGATGGTGGATGCCCGCACTGCGAACTTCTGCCCATGGTGACTCTGAGGACTCGCCTGGCGTCGTTCTCTGAGCCCGCGTCCCAGCCTTCTGTGCCGCGCCGCAAGAAGCGTCGCGCCCAGCGCGCTCCCGAGCCTTCTCCAGCCCGCCAAAGCTCGCCGGTTCGCCCGCCTGCTTCGCCGGCTTCACTTGAGTTGCTCCCGGACGGACAGCGCCCGCCGTCTGCCGCCGCTTCCGCTCCAGAGCTGGACGAACCTGCTGAGGTATGCTCTCTTGTGGCTTCTGATAGCGAGGATTGGGCGAGCTCTGTGGACCTCCCCCCCGCTGACGTATCTAGCCAACCCTCTGGAAAGAGACCCGGCATTGAGGCTGAGCTGATGCGTCTGCTCACCCAGGCCGTGGAGTGCATCGGCCTCGAGTGGGAGGCGCCTACTTTGCCGCCGCGCAACAGACTCGACGGGCGCTTTCTCAAGAAGGACGAAGCCCCGTCTAGGTCTAGGGCCGCCCCCTTCCTCCCTGAGCTCCACGACGAAGTCGCCAAGTCATGGACCGCCCTTTCTCCGCCAGGCTGCGCACTTCCACCTCTGCGGCTTTTTCCTCTGTCGTCGGCGCGGGAGATAAAGGATATCTCTCCATTCCTCCTGTGGAGGCGGCGGTCGCGTCGCATCTCTGCCCGCCCTCTGCGGGACGGCGCGCGCAGACGACGCTTCCTTCTAAAGCCTGCCGGGTGACTTCATCGCTGCACGGGCGCGCTTACACAGCCGCTGGACAGGCGGTCTCAGCGCTGCATACTATGGCGGTCTTGCAGATTTACCAGGCTGACCTTCTCCTTAAATTGGACGAGGAAGGGCCGGGTGCTGTCAGTGTGGCGGATTTACGAGGCGCTACGGACCTTGCTCTACGCGCCGCTAAAGCCGCTGCTCAGGCCATGGGGCGGAATATGGCCTCTCTCACCTTTGCCGAGAGACATCTGTGGTTGACGCTGTCTGAGATGACGGAAGCTGAGCACTCTGTATTCCTCGACGCGCCCATTTCCCCTGCGGGCCTCTTCGGATCTGCCGTCAAAGATTTCGCGGACAGATATTCTGAGGTGCAGAAGACTTCGCAGGCCATAAAGCACTTCCTCCCGAAGCGCTCGAGCTCCACTGCAGGTCGCTCTAAGCAGCCGTCTGCTCGCAGCTCGCAGCCTCGGCCTGCATCGCCCGCAGCCGCCGCTACACAGCGCCGCCAGGCCCGGGATCAGAGACCGCGCTCTCGCTCTGCTGGACGCCGCCCCGCTCAGCGCGGGCCCCGGCCAAAGATTGAGCTCAAGCCCGAGGCCTCGAAGCTTTCCTAGCCACTCTAGGAAAGCGACGGTGTTCGGATCCCGCTGCGGCCGGTTCCCCACCGAAACGATTCGCTCGTTCAGTTCCTTGCGATGTGACTGTGCCAGTGTATTTAGCAGTGAAGCAGCCGGTGTCTCAGCCCGCTTGTCTGCACACAAAAGCCGTTTTTATGGCTACCCAGATAAATCCAATAAAGAGTGTATTTTCTGGTATACCGGCCACGGCCGATGGTGTTATGAGTGTTGTAAGAATGCCCACGCCTCAGTGCCCATTCCCACACCCAGACACAGCCCGCCACGGTGCGAGGCTAGCACACATAAATCTGACTCAGGTCGATTGTGCAGACAATGTAGTGAATGCGCCCATACAATGCCCGCTCACGCTACATGCCGCGTGTCCCTTGGTTTCTGTAAAAACGAAACCAACACACAGTCTATCGGCTCCGACCGAAAGCGTGTACAGTGCAGTAGATGTGCCCGTAAGTTTGCGCCCACATCCCCCCGCAAGCACGCCGAATCCCACGGGATTCGCCCCGCTCACTCTCGCTGTGCGTCCCGCCATAGAGAATTTGAGCGCGGCCAGGCTGCCCGCTGTGTTCAGCGCGCCCCCCGCCTCGAACGCTGTAAACACGGCGTTGTGTTCCCAGGGTACCGGGGCTCTCGAGCCGTTGCCTGGTCACGGCCAGAGCCCGGTCTGCATTCTACCTCTAGCTATTCACGCAGAAGCGTGGTCAAAGCTACCCGGGGTATCAGACTGGGTGCTGAACACTATAAAGAGAGGCTACTCGCTACAATTCGCACGACGTCCCCGCCGTTATACGGCGCGCGTCGAGACTACGGTGAGAAACGAAGTATCTCATCTACTTCGAGCCGAGATAGCGAAACTTTCTCAGGCTCAGAGCGAAGGGGGCTTATACACAGGAGTGCACATAACTGGTACGCAGCTACGCATGCGCGACAAAAATCAGGAATGCGTAATGCCACTTGTGTTACAACGCGCCTTTGCGTACTTTAAGGGTAACTATCGCCAAAATGCAACCTAATGTCTTTTTGTTAATCTACCCGAGGCAAACTTTCGTTTAAAAGCATAATTAGAATGAAAACGCCACTTAAGTTTGACCGTATTTTCGTTTTCGGTCAAATTGCCTTTTGAATGGGAGAGCTATGGGCACGTATATGATAGCATCAAAAATCGCAATTTTTAAAACACTAAGAAGGCTTGGCACACCATGAAACTTTGCTTGAAGTATAACCAGGGGATCTACACATGAACTCGAGCATTGAGAACATTGTTTGTGTACACAGAGTTTACTAAAAAGAAAGATTTTGAACAACTCACTGTATCTGTGTCCGCAGACATTTTGTCAGTCAAAAATAGTCGATCTCCGAACGCGAATGAACTGACTCTGAATTTTAGTATTATTTCTTATACGAGCATCCTTTTTCAAATACAAGGTCAATTTTGTTTTTAACTTACGATAAAACAACAAATTAACCATGAATTTATATGGAACTATAAGCTTTAGGAGCTTTCCATTGTTACTTTCCTCCCTGTTAAGTTGCATTCGGAGATCGACTATTTTTAACTGACAAATCGCATACCGGCTGCCACAGCTACAGTGAGTTGTTGAAAATCATCCCCATGAAGTCTAAAGAACGCGATGGAAATTGAACAATCAAATTACACTTCAAATTAATTTTTTACAAATATGTTTTGTCATTTTATGTAGTTTTTTTTTCACGCTGATGTAAATTTAAGTGTTCATTTTTTTTTAATAAGTTTGGTCTTTAGTTAGTTTTGCTATAAAAACGGGAATGTGACATCATGATTGACAGCTTCTAAACTGAGGAGGACAGTGAGGAAGGCTGCACTTATTAAGACCAGGCTACATGGGGTGAGTACCAAACACCATCTCCTGGTACTCACCTGAGTAACTCACTGAAAAAGTTATGTGCACCCCTGCTTATACAGCAGATATTTTCTGGTACCGAAAAAAGATGGGGGCTTCAGACCCATTCTAGATCTGAGACAGCTGAACAAAGCGCTTGTGAAGCGCCAGTTCAGGATGCTTACGACCAGGGGAATCCTCGCGCAAGTGCGCCAAGGGGACTGGTTTATGTCAATAGATCTGAAAGACGCCTATTTCCAAATACAAATAGCGTCCCATCACAGGCGATTCTTGAGATTCGCGTTCGAGGGACAGGCATATCAATACACAGTCCTGCCGTTCGGCCTGTCCTTGGCACCCCGTACATTTACGAAGTGCATGGACGCGGCTCTCGCACCCCTGAGACTTCAGGGCATGCGAGTTATGAACTACTTGGACGATTGGCTGATTCTAGCTCGATCACGGTCAGAGCTCATAGAACACAGGGCCACACTGCTCGAGCACCTCGAGAAACTGGGCCTGACAGTCAACTGGGAAAAGAGCTCGCTGTGTCCCAGCCAGAGAATTTCTTTCCTGGGAACAGTGTTAGACTCGCTATCCATGACGGCACGCCTGTCACCGGAGCGCGTACTAAGTATTCAGCGCGTCGCGGAATCCTTCCGCCACGGCTCTATAGTCCCGCTCAGACGGTTTCAGAAAATGCTGGGCCTGATGGCCTCAGCATCCTCTGTACTCCAGCTGGGCCTGCTTCGCATGCGCCCACTGCAGAGGTGGCTGAAAGCACGGGTCCCGCCCCGGGCATGGACCACGGGCCGGTGTCGCCTCAGGGTCGACCAACGGTGCATTTCGGCTCTGGAACCCTGGAAAGTAACCAGCTGGTATCAGTCTGGTGTGAGTCTGGGGACCACCTCAAGGGTGAAAGTGGTGTCTACGGACGCCTCCACCACGGGGTGGGGAGCGCTGCTCGAGGGCAGACCGCTGGCTGGCCTATGGTCGGAGCGGGAGAAGCTCCTTCACATAAACTGCTTGGAAATGATAGCAGTCGACAAAGCGCTACGGCGCTTCCGTCCCCTGATAAAAGGCCACCACGTCTTGGTCCGGTCGGACAACACGTCAGTGGTGGCGTACATAAATCGCCAGGGCGGCGTCGGGTCCACACGCCTTTGCAGGCTGACGGAACCCCTCTTGGTCTGGGCCCAGCGCAACCTCCTTTCTCTGAAAGCGGCGCACGTGCCTGGGCACCTGAATGCGGGTCCAGACAAGCTGTCCAGAGACAACGTCCCGACAGGAGAATGGTCGCTGCATCCGCAGACGGTCCAGCTGCTGTGGGAAACGTTTGGCAGAGCGCAGGTGGACCTGTTCGCGTCCCGCGAGAACGCTCACTGCCCAGTATTCTTCTCGAAAAGCAGGGATGCGCTGGCCCATGCTTGGCCCAGCGGTCCCCTGTATGCTTTTCCCCCTGTCTCGCTCCTGCCTCAGGTGTTGGAGCGGATCAGGGAAAATGGATGCCCAGTGCTGCTTGTAGCTCCGCTCTGGACGAACCAGGCTTGGTTTCCGGTCCTGATGCGGCTGGCCAGCACTGCCCCGTGGCCTGTACCATTGAGGAAAGATCTCCTCTCTCAGGCGGAGGGCTCGATTTGGCATCCTCGCCCGGATCTGTGGTCCCTGCACGCATGGGCCATCAACGGATACCCGCTAGCCTCCCGGAAGGAGTGCTAAACACAATCGCGCAGGCTAGAGCTCCGTCTACCAGACGGCTCTATGCCTCGAAATGGTCGGTGTTCTCTACTTGGTGTCGAGCCCGTGGCTTTTCACCTGTGGACTGCGGGGTTACGGAAGTGCTTGCCTTCCTTCAGGAGCTGATGGATAAGGGTAGGACCCCATCCACGCTCAAAGTTTATGTGGCGGCCATAGCAACGTTTGCTAAACCGGTGTCTGGCCAGTCACTGGGGAAAAACGACTTAGTCGTGCGTTTCCTACGAGGAGCTCGGAGGTTAAACCCTCCCAGGCCCCCTTCAGTCCCGGCTTGGGACCTTTCCACGGTCTTGGAGGCCATGAAAGGCGCCCCGTTTGAGCCGATCCAGCTGTCGGACATGAAGCACCTGTCCCTTAAGACGGTGTTTCTATTGGCTCTCGCTTCAGTGAAGCGTGTAGGGGACTTACAGGCGCTTTCTGTAAGCGCGTCATGTCTGGAGTTTGGGCCTAACGACTCAAAGGTCGTACTCAAACCGAGGCACGGCTACGTGCCGAAATCCCTCAATACACCGTTTAGGGCCCAGGTAATTTCCCTGTCTGCCCTTCCGGTTCTCAATGAGGAGAGGGACGCGAGTCTCCTTTGCCCTGTCAGGGCGTTAAGGGCTTATGTGTCCCGCTCGGCTGGGTTCAGACAGACCGAGCAGCTTTTCGTGTTGTTTGGCGGCCGTTCTAAGGGACTTGCCGCTTCAAAACAGAGCCTATCCAGATGGATAGTGGATGCCATAGCGCTGGCTTACACTTCCAAGGGCCTGCAGTGCCCATTGGGTGTCAAAGCGCACTCCACGAGAGGCGTGGCCTCGTCGTGGGCATGGTATAGCGGGGTCTCCCTGCAGGATATCTGTACGGCTGCGGGCTGGGCCTCGCCGTCTACATTTATCAAGTACTATAACCTGGAGGTGCCCGCCTTACAAGCTAAGCTTCTGGCGGTCTGAACTTCGGGATTATCGGCCGCCATGCGGCTTATGTGTGGAGTGTTAGTCTGTGCATCGCTCAGTCCGATGCGGCAGCCCCATGATTGTGGTACCCCTACGGGTCTGTTACCCCTACGGGACTTTTATGAAGGAGTGATGCTTCTAGCCTCTCCTCCTCTACTCTGTGTGAGTTGTGGTGATTGTGCACTAGATACGCCCCGGGCTTGGCCCCGGGACTCTGGTGTTGGATCCCTGTCCGCACGAGGTGTTGCATGGTGTTCCCCATAGCGTAAGATATTACGCAGTACGAGAGATACTCTTGTAAGAGAACGTACTCGGTTACTAACGTAACCTCGGTTCTCTCTAGAGAGGGAACGAGTACTGCGTATCTTGCCGTGCTTGGAATACGCTCTGGTTCGCTTCGGCGTTGAAAAATCAGAGGAAATACAGCTATCGAGGGGGTATTTATAGGGCGAGACCACGCCTCTACTGGCGGGACATGACGAAATGGGCGCGAAGCGTCCCCATTCGTCATTACGTCACGCAGTGCCTCACTCGATAGGCTGCAGCTTTTCCAGCAAGGCAGCCAATGGGCGCGCGAGCTGTCTCGCCCTTGTCTGCTTGCTGCTGCAAAGCGTTTTGCATATTTAAAATTAAGGATAATTTTTGGTTTCAATATCTCGAGGAAAAGAGTTTTCCCCATAGCGTAAGATATTACGCAGTACTCGTTCCCTCTCTAGAGAGAACCGAGGTTACGTTAGTAACCGAGTACGTTATAAGAAAAACAGATATCGAGAATGATATCATGGGCATGGTCTGATTCGCTCCAACGCAGTCTCATGAAAGTGCGTATCAATACCACGAATGTCATTTCTCGTGGCATTTACACGCCAAAAGTGATTTTTGCGTGCATATGCTACGCACTGAAAATCACTTGGGTAGGATTAGGGGGATGGGGGATGGGGGTGTGTGCGTATTACACGCCATAAAGTGCGTATCATATGCACGCGAAAACTGCGTATCATCCTACACGCAAAAACTGATTTTGGCGTAGGCTATAAATGCCACGAGAAATGACATTCGTGGTATTGATACGCACTTTCATGAGATCGGGCTCTTCAGAGTATTGCAGGGGATAAGCCTTTTATCAGTGAAAAAATAAAGTCTGATGGACATGTGAATAACAAGAGAATTCTTTTTTTTTATCAGGAAATAAAAACCTCCATGGATCCACACAACCAATTTGCGTCATAAAACCAGCAAGACTCTGAGACATTTTTAAAAAGGGGTACCGTTTTAGGGTTGGAACGATCCATAACTGTATCAATCACACAATTCATATCTCATATCTCTGTGTGCCCAAATATCGTATACCCCCATAAAGATGTATCTACTGTCTGTGGCTGACCTCCCATGGAAAATCCAGAATGAGAAGGGGAAAAAAAGAAAGAAAAAAAAAACAGCAAAAATGGTACATTTTGGCAAACCCAACCAAACTATAATACATTCTAGATTTGTCTGTTGAACAAAGACAAACCGCAGCTGGCAGCTCACAACTATCTCTCAACTCCCGATGACCCAAGTCCATATCCTTTTCCGTTATTTCCCAGAGCTCCCCATATATCTATCCAGAAAAAAACGTAAGCATAAAATGTAAAATATAGCCTACCACCATTACCAGACACAGTGCCCAATTAATTAACAAAAAATGTAAATGTGAATGAAAAAAGGGCCAATCAACGGTAAAGTTGTTCATCATCATTAGTTACTGAATAACCTGTTAATTAGCACCGCTAAATAAAGTGCATTATGTAATAGACCTAGAACAGACCTGTCACTTAAGGCGTTTTAAACCTGACATCAAATGTAGGATCTATAATGAATTGTAAAAAAAAGAGGCATTGCGATTGTCAACTCAGAGGAGAACATAAACCACCCAAGTCAACATGTCTCTTCTGTAATTTGAAATATTTCTGCCATAATATCAAGGTTTATTCACGTCTGGCAATCCGCTGATCGTAGAACTGCTGAGCTTCATCAGGCGTATTGAAAAGCAATACCCAAAACGAACTCGTAGTTGTGCTGGATGGAGCAACTGGAATCGTACATTCTTTTGATACAGCAACTGTTTGACGTTGTTTTCTGACCAGTGGTGGAATGTAACGAAGTAAAAATACTTCGTTACTTTACTTAAGTACATTTTTCACGTATCTGTACTTTACTTAAGTAGAATCAATAGTGTATACTTTTTACTTTTACTTCATTACATTTTGCAGAAATTATTATACTTTCTACTCCATTACATTTCTACAATATTCGTTACATTTTCTGAACAGTTTTTCCTGCCAAAACGTCATCCTGACGTCTCACCAGTCAGTGAAGTTTGGTTGCCATATCAACCCGGTCACACTAAATGCGTCTCTATAGCACGCAGTGTTTATCGTGCAATTTATAGGCGAAAATTGTTTTTTTTTTACGTGCATATGGTGGGTAGGTTTAGTAGTGGTGTGGGGTCCACATGGAAAGAACCTATATGAGGATATATGCGCATATATGAAACCTATATGCAGTTTATATGCACATATATTCTGCATATATACAGCATATATGCACATATATGATAATATATATATGCTGCATATATGCGTATATATTGCACATATAGGCAAAATTGAGGTGCATATATGTGCATATACAGGCCATATAGGTCTCCTGTATTACTTCTTTATATCCACATATAAGCCCTATATGTGCATACATGTCTCCTATATAGCTCATGGCATGATCTGGTCATTTTGTAGCTCATGCCTTGGCAACTGTCATACATGATGCCTAGCTCATATTTTCTATTATCAAGGCAATAACTAAGAACTAACTAAAAAAAAGAAATTATGCAAATGTGCGAACACATGAAATTGGTATCACATGTAATTGGTATGTTATGGAATTTAACTATGGCAATTAAGTGAGAGGAGATGGAAATCTATGTGAAAGCTACATTTACAAGGTACATTTTTTCTTGTATGAAGATAGTGGAAAAGAAGGAAATTACAAATCTTGTATGAAGATAGTGGAAAAGAAGGAAATTACAAAATGGTTTGTCGTTATTTTATTTTGTCAATAAAGCCCTTTTTCCAATTTCAAGTCACTTCCAGATTCACATTGCAGCTCATATACATACACATTCACCGTTCCACCAAATGCAATGTTTTCTGTATTGTCTTAATGCAGTTTCTAGATGAATATGGCTGAACGGCCATTAGAGTTTAAATGTAGCAACAAAAAAAGAAATGAATAAATGAATTTAATATATGATATTTAATATATGCCCTTTATTTTTTTTTTTTACTTTTTTAAAGATTGTTGTTTCAAGTTGTACTTATCAAATGTGAAAATGTGTAAAAGAAATGTGTCAAGAACTTTATCAAACTCTGTAATTTTGAAAATTCAAAAAAAAAAAAAAAAAAATCTCCACTCTGCTGCTACCATGGCCGCTACAGCGCCCCGTAGTTGATGACGTCATCCGC
The DNA here is from genome assembly GCA_036326025.1 of Chrosomus eos. Classification (NCBI taxonomy): domain Eukaryota; kingdom Metazoa; phylum Chordata; class Actinopteri; order Cypriniformes; family Leuciscidae; genus Chrosomus; species Chrosomus eos. Next base: position 7,437,153 of record CM070829.1, on the reverse strand, counting down.
CTGCCGTTTGACGATTCGCGCCGATATATATCGGCTGGGAGTGAAAATGGCGATATCAGCGTTGGAGATCCACTACCACTATATCCTACTTATCATCAATCGTAAGTATTCTTAATTTTAATATTTATTAGCAGGGTTTTTTTCTGGAGATGGATATTGTGGTGGTAGAGAAGTATAAACTTAGAAATTGTATGGGCTGAAAAGTTTGGCAAAATAAATGCTATTGTCATGCCGCTTGAACCGTATTTCTTTTTGTCTCGGTAGTTCCGTGTGGTTTGTTTACATTTGTAACCATAGTAACTCAGTTCGCGTGCATGTGGGGAAACCCGGAAGTAAAAATTTCACATGCGGTAATCAGCTTCAGTAATGTGTGAGCTCTATCAGTCGTCAGTTCTCAAACGATCGCTTTTCCTTCTCCCTTTTTGCTAAAGCAACGTCTGTGAGTATTTATCATTGTTTAACATTAGGTTATTGCTTATTTTAATTGAGAGATTACTGAGAAAGCAAAGTTAGCTTTGTTTATTGCTGCTGGTTGTATTTACTAGCTCGATTGTGTTTATCACATAGGCTATACTGCTATGTTAGCTAAGCCCTGCTATTTACACTGTTACTGTGCATTTTTGGTTTGATTAATAATATTGACATCTCATTGTACTGTATTGCAGTTTCACAAAATTCCCAGTAAATTCATGGAAATGAATCAGCTGTGTCCTGGAGTTATTGGGAGTGTTTAAGCTGAATGGAACATAGTCCATGACAGTGAAAAGACGGCAACACAGCTAACAAGGGACACAAGGATTGCCATCCCACGGAGCAACTCAATACCAAGAGATAAGTGGCTAACTCTACAGCTCACTGTCAGCTACACACTAGCTTCCTTCTCCTGATATTGAAAACGCGGTGAGTCACAATGTCACAACGTAGCAACAGTAAAAAAGGAAATGGAGATAACCAGTCTGAGACTGTGCGCTCAAGAAGCAGTCGCTCATCTGGTACATCGTCCAGCTCGAAGATTAGCATGGCCGTTGCAATGGCAAAGGCAAAGGCTGAAGCAGCGCAAGCTAGAGCGGCACATGCGCTAAAAGAAATTCAACTTAAAGTGGAGCAGGCACGAGTTCAAGCTAATCTTGATGCTTTAAATGACGAAAAAGAAAAGGATGCTGCCGTAGCAGAGGCAAATGCTCTCGTGGCTGGTTTACAAGATATGGGCTTTGAAGTATGCAGTAAGGCTAACAGTCCGGTCCCCCAATCGGTCAAAGAGCAGCGCGTCGCCGCCTACGTATCGGCACAAGCCAGCTTATGCTCTGTCAGAAGAGGGAGTGACTATGTGTCACCAACGCTTCATCCTGCACACCCTCAACCAGTCAATGTAATCCCTTCAACACCCCACCCACTCAATGCAAGTCAAAACCAAGCCGCTGCTTCTGCTGACATTATGCCACACCAGGTTCCTCATGCCACTCAGACCAGTTCGGCACCGCCACAACAAAGCTTCAATCAGCCTCTCAACTCCGCTCCAGCTCCTCAGCTTGGTGGGAATCGTCCGCAACTGAACTTTAAACTGGATTCCTCATCTCCTGTGCACCCGCCCGGTCACAGGACGCCTTATGGAGCTAGCTATGACCACTCTACGTCTACTGGAGATCTTATCAAATACCTTGCTCGCAGTAGCCTGGTGACATCAAGCCTCACTGTATATGATGACCAGCCAATGAACTATTGGGCCTGGAAAACATCGTTTGTGAACGCTATCGCCGATCTAGACCTGTCTGCTGCAGGAGAACTCGACCTCCTCACCAAGTATCTGGGAAAAGACTCATCAGAACAAGTAAGAAGGATAAGAACAGTCAACATTAAGGATTCAGCAACTGGACTGCACATGGCATGGGGGCGCCTCGACGAAATCTACGGCTCGCCAGAGGCCGTCGAGCAGGCTCTGTTCAACAAACTAGATAACTTTCCAAAGGTCACAACAAAGGAGCCACAGAGACTCAGGGATCTAGCCGACCTCTTGGCAGAGCTTCAAGCTGCCAAGGAAGATGGCTACCTTGCAGGCTTGTCGTACTTGGATACCTCCAGAGGAATTAAGCCTATCATTGAGAAACTCCCATACAACATGCAAGAAAAGTGGCTTTACTTTGGTACAAGATACAAACAGGAACATTTCATTAGCTTCCCACCTTTCTCTGTGTTCGTAAACTTCATCGCCACGGAGGCAAGGGCTCGCACTGACCCAAGCTTTAACCTCTTCACGCAAGCTCCAGCAGAGAGAAAGACTAAGTGGGAGAGACCTACAAAGACATCTGTTTATGTTCACAAGACGCAGGTCTCAGGAACTGCCAAGGCTGAGTCTAGAGAAAGTACGGAACGAATTGATCCAAATAAACATTGCCCTCTGCATAAAAGGCCCCATCCTCTGAGGAAATGCAGAGGCTTTCGTGAAAAGAGCATAAACGATCGCAAACAGATTTTGAAAGAGCATTATATCTGCTTTCGCTGTTGCTCCTTCACAGAGCATCTTGCAAAGAACTGCACAGCCGAGATAAAATGTACGGAGTGTGAGAGCACTGCTCATGCGACAGCGCTTCACCCCTGCCCACCTACCTGGAAATCTAAGTCATCCCCTTCCACTTCCGACGAAAGCGGGGAGGAGGTCAGAGCAGACATCCAGGAGGTCAAGTCGACGTGCACTCAAGTATGCGGCGAAGGATTGAGCGCCAGAACATGTGCTAAGATCTGCCTCGTCAGCGTGTTCCCAAACGGATGCAGGGAGGAGTCCAAGAGAATGTACGCCATACTGGACGAGCAGAGCAATCGCTCCCTGGCACGGTCGGAGTTCTTTGAGGTTTTTAAGATCTCTGGAAGTTCCTACTCATATACAATCAAGACCTGTGCTGGGCATTCAGAGACAGCGGGGAGGAGAGCCAGCGGTTACACTGTGGAGCCGGTGGACAAGAAGTTATGCATTCCTCTGCCTACACTCCTCGAGTGCAACCAAATCCCTAACATTCGCGCCGAGATTCCTACGCCGGAAGCAGCTTACCATCATGCCCACCTGAAGCGCATCGCCGACAAGATTCCGCCTCTGGATCCGGACGCCAAAATACTCCTCTTACTGGGCAGAGACATCTTACAGGCACACAAGGTCCGAGAGCAAATAAGTGGCCCAGGAGATGCACCGTTTGCCCAAAGGCTTGACCTAGGATGGGTCGTCGTCGGTGATGTGTGCCTAGGAGGTGCTCACAGACCACATGAGGTGAGGAGTTACAAAACAGCCATCTTAGAGAACGGTCGTACGAGTTATCTTCAGCCATGCAACAATCAGATCAGAGTGAAAGAGGTATTCGGTCAAGTGTCTAAACCTCAGCATCATCCAGCTACAACCTCCACCCGTGGCTCGGTGATGCCCAGTGGAGACTGCTTGGGGCAGACTGTCTTTGCTCGTACTCCCGATGATCACAGACTCGCTCCATCCATGGAGGATCTAGAGTTTCTGAAGATAATGGAAGCTGAGTGCCGTCAGGACAGCTCCAAAAGTTGGGTTGCACATTTGCCCTTCCGGTCACCGAGACAGCGGCTGCCTAACAACAGAAAACAAGCCTTTGACCGTCTCGTCTCACTCCGGCGCTCATTGGAAAAACGACCACAGATGAAAGCCGATTTCCTAGAGTATATGGAGAAGATGCTCCAGAAGGCACATGCAGAAGTTGCCCCGCCAGTGCAGCCTGGACAAGAGTGTTGGTACCTCCCCCTGTTCGGTGTGTACCATCCTAGGAAGCCAGACAAGATCCGCGTGGTCTTCGACAGCAGCGCGTCATGTGAAGGAGTGTCGCTCAACGATGTCTTACTCACTGGCCCTGATCTTAATAATAGCCTGCTAGGCGTTCTTATGAGATTCAGGAAGGAACAGGTGGCGATCACCGCCGACATTGAGCACATGTTTCACTGCTTTGTCGTTAAGGAGGAACACCGTGATTTTCTCCGCTTCCTGTGGTATAGGAATAACGATCCTACCTCCGACATTGTGGACTACAGAATGCGGGTTCACCTCTTTGGGAACAGTCCCTCACCTGCCGTTTTATTTATTTATTTATTTATCCTTTATTTTACCAGGATAGTCCCATTGAGATAAAAATCTCTTCTTCCAGGGAGTCCTGGCCAAAATGGCAGCACAAAAGTTTCACATATACAATACAAACATAAAACTCAAAATCTTACATAAAATTTTACACAGCACTCATAAAATTCCAACAAAAGTTACTTTACAAAACATGCACATGTTTCTTTTAAATTGGTCAATAAGAGATTTTTAAAAACATTTAAAGAGGGGAGAGTTTTTATCATTATTTTACTCTGCAGCTCATTCCATAACCAGGGAGCATAGGAAGAAAAGGCAGTTTTACCAAGCTCTGAACGTACTCTAGGAACCTTTAAAAGCAGTTTTGCACTAGATCTAGTGCTATAATTACAAATGCAATAAGATAATAAACGACAGATATAAATTGGTAATTTGCCTAACAATGCCTTAGCAATAAACATCAACATGTGTATTTTTCTCCGTTGCAGTGTATGGTATGCGGCGGGCAGCTAAGGAAGCAGAAGCCGACTATGGCAGCGACGCAAGAAGATTCATTGACCGTGAGTTCTATGTTGACGACGCTTTAAAGTCCTTTAGCACAGAGGAAGAGGCCATCAGCGTCCTCGGTCGAGCACAGAAAATGCTTGCAGCTTCTAACCTCAGGCTGCACAAAATTGCTTCAAATCGACTGGCAGTCATCGAAGCATTTCCATCCAATGATCGCGCTAAGGACGTCAACAGCCTAGATCTCTTTGTTGATGATCTGCCAATCCAACGTAGCCTTGGATTGTTCTGGAACATGCGCACTGACACCTTCATGTTTCAAATCAAAGATGACCAGAAGCCATTCACTCGCAGAGGGGTACTCTCAACCGTGAACAGCCTCTACGATCCTCTAGGGTTCCTTGCACCCATCACGGTTCATGGAAGACTCATACTCAGGGAACTCACCACGCAGGCAGAGGACTGGGATTCACCTCTTCCCAAAGACAAGGAGACTGAGTGGACTAGATGGAAGCAGTCACTTCAAGACCTAGAGGGGCTCCAGATACCACGTCCTTACACGTCCTTCTCCACTGCAGGCGCGCTAAGAAGAGAACTCTGCGTCTTTGCAGACGCATCAGTCAAGGCGATAGCAGCCGTAGCTTACATCAAGGTGACAAGCCACCAAGAACAGACTGAGATTGGCTTTGTCTTCGGGAAGGCAAAGTTGGCCCCCCAGCCTGGTTTAACTATCCCGAGACTTGAGCTCTGTGCGGCTGTCCTCGCCATTGAGATCGCAGAGATGGTAGTCACAGAGATGGACGTACCATTCGATAACATCACCTACTACACCGATAGCAAAGTTGTATTGGGGTACATCCAGAACCAGTCAAGGAGATTCTATGTCTACGTACACAACAGGGTCCAACGAATACATCAATCACCTTGTTCCGGCCAGTGGAAGTACGTCCCAACGCATCTCAACCCAGCCGACATTGGGTCAAGAACTGTGACACCAGCCTTGCTTAGCAGCACAACTTGGCTCAAAGGACCAGCCTTTCTCCACGATGCACCTTCGCATTCACCTCAGCCTCAAGAGATTTATAACCTTATTGAACCTGACACCGACTCTGAAGTGCGTCCCCAGGTAGTGACAAGTCTCACACATGTTCCCAAAGATGTGGTACGGCCACAACGCTTTGAACGGTTCTCCAAGTTCAGCACTCTCCTCACAGCCATAGCACACCTCATCCACGTGGCTCGTTCTTTTGCTCACTCCACCAAGAATGAATGTCAGGGATGGCACATCTGTCGCCCTACAGAGGAAGAGTTGCTGAGGGCCAAAATGTGCGTTGTGAAAAGTGTCCAGAATGAGTGCTATTCAGACGAACTTAAGTGTGTAAACTCAGGATCCAACATCTCATCTTCCAGCAGCCTGTGGAAATTGTGCCCTATCATGGACCAAGATCAACTTCTTAGAGTGGGAGGTCGGATTGGACAGTCGGATCTGAGCATGAACGAGACACACCCTATTATCATTCCTGGCCGGCATCATCTCGCAATCCTGCTTGTCTCTCACTATCATGAAGCTGTAAAACACCAAGGAAGACACCTGACCGAAGGTGCTATTCGAGCGGCAGGTTTCTGGCTGGTGGGAGCTAAACGCTGCATTAGCAGTCTGCTTCACAGATGTATCACATGTAGAAGGTTGAGGGGAAAGACCGAACATCAGCAGATGGCAGCTCTGCCAGCGGAACGGCTACAAGTAGCACCTCCTTTCACCTATGTAGGTGTTGACGTCTTTGGTCCATGGGACATTATCTCACGCCGCACAAGAGGAGGAGTCTCCAACTCTAAACGATGGGCTGTTATGTTCTCATGCATGTGCTCAAGGGCAGTTCACATCGAGATAATTGAAGCAATGAGTTCCAGCAGCTTCATCAACGCCTTGAGAAGGTTCTTTGCAGTCAGGGGCCCCGCAAAGCAAATCCGCTCCGACTGCGGAACTAACTTCATTGGCGCCTCTCGTGAGCTGGAGATGGACAAGACTAATCCAGGCTTCAACAGTGTGGAAGAGTACCTGCACACACAGAGCTGCACCTGGGTATTCAACCCGCCCCACGCGTCTCATATGGGTGGCGCGTGGGAACGCATGATTGGCATTGCCCGCCGGATTTTGGACTGCATGCTGCTTGAGCAGAGGAGGTCTCACCTTACACATGAAGTTCTGACTACACTCATGGCTGAGGTAGCTGCTATCATGAATGCTAGACCGCTCATCCCAGTGTCATCAGATCCGGAATCGCTGCTCATCCTCACCCCAGCGACGCTCCTGACTCTTAAGACTGGCTCTACACCTCCTCCTCCGTCAGGAAGCTACCAGGAAGCGCATCTCGTCAGAGAGGAGTGGAAGCGGGTTCAGGGCCTAGCAGACATGTTTTGGAACAGGTGGAAACACGAATACCTCAAAACATTGCAGCTTCGACACAAGTGGCAAGGAAAAAGGCAGAACCTTCAAGAAGGAGACATAGTTCTCTTGAAAGACAATCAGGCAAAGAGAAATCAATGGCCTACGGGCATCATCACAAAAACCCTTCCAGGAGATGATGGATTGGTTCGGAAGGTTCAAGTCGAAGTCGTCAAGGATGGAACCAGAAAATCCTTTTCTCGGCCTGTTACAGAAGTGGTTCTGCTTCTCTCTCCAAAGGCTGACTCTGTTAATTAATGTGGGCTCTCTAAGGACCCCAAGCGGGGAGTGTCATGCCGCTTGAACCGTATTTCTTTTTGTCTCGGTAGTTCCGTGTGGTTTGTTTACATTTGTAACCATAGTAACTCAGTTCGCGTGCATGTGGGGAAACCCGGAAGTAAAAATTTCACATGCGGTAATCAGCTTCAGTAATGTGTGAGCTCTATCAGTCGTCAGTTCTCAAACGATCGCTTTTCCTTCTCCCTTTTTGCTAAAGCAACGTCTGTGAGTATTTATCATTGTTTAACATTAGGTTATTGCTTATTTTAATTGAGAGATTACTGAGAAAGCAAAGTTAGCTTTGTTTATTGCTGCTGGTTGTATTTACTAGCTCGATTGTGTTTATCACATAGGCTATACTGCTATGTTAGCTAAGCCCTGCTATTTACACTGTTACTGTGCATTTTTGGTTTGATTAATAATATTGACATCTCATTGTACTGTATTGCAGTTTCACAAAATTCCCAGTAAATTCATGGAAATGAATCAGCTGTGTCCTGGAGTTATTGGGAGTGTTTAAGCTGAATGGAACATAGTCCATGACAGCTATGTTGTTAGCTGGTGAGGTAACAGTTAGCTAGTGTGGGTGCGCATAGCCGTTGATAAGATTCAAATTAGATATTTATTTGTCTGATTGTCTCTTTCTGGAGGAATTCGTAGAGGGTTAACAAAAGTCATGGCCTAGAGAACATAGGTTACAGTTCATGAGAATAAATGATGCTTCTCTGCCTTCAACGGCTCAAGAAGGCAATCGGCTCCAGAAAAAAACCCAGGAATTTGAATATGGGAGAAATTTGAGAAAGACATTATTTTTAATTGCGTTCACAACCAGGTTTCCTCTGCAGAGCCTTATCGATGGGCTTTGGAGGGTTGTAGCTTGCGTTCACAGCTGGAAATGTCTTTCGAAGAGTAATGTTAGGGCACTGAGTTGCTGGGTGCTATTTTGATTTAGTGATTGTAATTGTTTTTTCTTTATATAACCTCTTTCTAGAAATCCCTCAAATGAAAAAAGACCTCGCCATTATTGCTCAAAAGGTAAGTTCCTCTGATTTTCATTGCTTTTTATAATTTCTCAAGCAGAGCTTGTAGAGATTTGTGATGTTGGGCTGATTGATAGTGTTTAATGTATTTGCACTTTAATTTATTGAAGAGAATAACTATATTTTTCTTCTATGAACAAGACTGGAAGGAGTCCTGTGGAGGATCTAGATTTCTCCTCGACTTTTGGAGAAGTGCAACCGGTAAGTAACCCCCTTGCATTTTTATTTATTTATTTTATTTAGTTTACTTGTTACTCAAACAGAGCTATATCAGGGTACCCGCGGGTCTTAAAATCCTTGAAAAAGTCTTGAATTTGATCATCTCAAATTAAGGCCTTAAAAGCCTTGAATTTAGTATACAAAGTCTTGGATTTCGTTACAAAGGTCTTATATTTTTTTTTGCCTTTGCTAGGATTAAGTTCATACCGTAACAAAATTAACTGTAGGCTAATTCAAAATATATGCACGCAGCATTGAGTCAAAGAACGTATACTCTTTGGTTGAGTGCACCTCGCGCTCCACGTCATAGCAGAAAAGGCGATCGCGTGCGCACCCGTTACTATGGTTACTAGGCAAGTGAGGTACAGAACAAGATAGTACCTAGCCTAGTTTAATCCGCTGTTGCCACAAATGACAAAATTTAAACCCCAAATAAGAGCTTTTCTGTTAAAAGAACATATTTTCTACCCGGTCTTTTCAATAGTATCTGGCAACCATGCGCGCGCTCTCTCTCTCTCTCTACACTGCTGAAGAAGCGCGGATGATCTGAAAACACAGACAAGCTGGAGTTCAGCGATCTTTAAGATTTTCTACTTAAATTAAAGTGTCATTCAGTTGGTCTGTGTTCTGTCCATAGACTGTAAAAAAAAGTCACGAGCCACTTGCGCTGTTTGTGCAAATCTGCGATCAAAATGCAGGCTGATATCCAGCATTGTTCATACGAGCAAGAATGCAATGTTTCCCGAATATCCACACGATTTCAAATGTGACATTGATTTTATACAACAGTAAAAAAGAAAAGAAAAAATGGTAACATTAAATAAATCATGTACTACATTTAAAACAGCATTATCAGGCTTGCTCTATAACGAAATATGTGGCTTTGAACGAATCGTGAGATTCAATGTATGAATGACTCTGACTCACTCATAAAGATAGTGAGTTACCGCCACCTACTGGCGATTTTAATGTTTTTTAACATTGCCAATTTAATGAACATTGTTTTATTTAAAGCATTATTTATTTATTTTTTTAAGTTATTACAAAGGTAAAAAATTAAATGGAAAAATTTATTTAAGTGGGCAAATCTTGTCCCTTAATGGAAAAGGTGTGAGTGCAGTGGAAGAGAGGGGGTCCAGGGGGTACAGCACTCTAAAACACTGGAGAACCACTGAACTTAGGAAAAGGGATAATTATGTAGAACTGCACAAGTGCTACTGCTTAAGAGTGCCATGTCAATAATTTCTCATAAGCTTAATTGGCCTAGAGAGAATAATTATGACATTTTCTGATGTGCAAAAATGCAAAGACTTTTCGTCAACTACAACTATAAAAAACAGGATGACTCAAATGTGATTAAGACCAATAAGCATTTTCGTCTGAAGACTAAATCAAAAATGGCTGCCAAAATTAACACTGGCCTACATACACGTGCGCGCTACAATGCTGTTGCGTTTGTATTAAATATTAAGTAAATTTAATACATAATTTAATATAATTTAAGTAAAATGTTTTATTTAATTCAAGTAGCCTCCTTGTACATAATTATTTTCTAGGGTTTAAAATGTATACAGATTTGGCATTTTCCTCTCATACTTCTGTCGGAATGGGTACGAAGTTGGCATTGAATTTCATTTGAAATGGTATTAAAAAGGTCTTAAAAAGCCTTGAATTTAAGTTGGAGGATCCTGGGGGTACCCTGTATATGGATTCTTATGATGTTAGGCTGATTTTTTTTTTTTTTTTAAGTTTGGCTATGATTATGAATTTATTGACATGTTTAATGTTTTCCAAGCCCCCCCTGTAAATACGAATCTATAGTGGCTTGCTTGGATGAATAAAAAATTGTTGTAGAGTTTTAGTAAGTTTCTTTCTTCTCTAAGACTCCAGAGAGGAGACCGAGCCCTTTAAAGAGAGTCCCATGGTGACTGAGCGCTTTCGAGAGACACCACAGGTGTGTGTAACCTTTTTATACCTCAGATTTTTCTGTACTTATTTTACTTAAGGCTCCAACTGAGCTATAGGGATTTTTATGTTGGGATAGTTAGTGGTAATATGTAATATACTTGCCCCATATGCATACAATTGTTGAAGTTTTACATTTGTTGAGTTTAACAATGTTTTTCTTCTCAATCAAGACTGCAGCAACAGCCTGAGACCTCAGCGAAAACACAGGTGAATAACATTATGTAGTAAGGATGGGTATAAACTGTGTGCTTGTAGGAGCCGATTAGTGTTATAAGAGACAATCGTCCTTTCCTCCTGCCCCCCTTCGATCCTCTCCACCCACTGTCTTTTCTCCTTCCCAGGGTTCGTACGGGTGCTTGAAATCCTTGAAAATGCTTGAATTTTGATGTTGTGTTTTCAAGGTTTGAAAAGTGCTTAAATTTTGGATAAAATGCTTGAAAGTGCTTGAAATTGTAACTGTTTCTTTCACAACAAATACCTATCTGACTGAATGTTTCGTTTATAAAATGGTGAAATTAATCGTTTGCTGTGGCCCGAGCGCGATTGTTCCCCCGCAGCGTTGGTCTGGTTTGATTCTATCGAATCATATTGTTTGCGTGCATCTTACGTCATCACAAACGCGTGATAGAAAACAGAACGTCAATATATTGTGTTTTTTTTTATTAATTGGGTGTTATTATGCGCAGCTGAGTGAACAACACAGGTTTATCGCATTTGGCTTTCTGCTGATTGCAAAGTGGCCTGAGTCCACGCGCTATGTGTGTGCGATTCAGTACGAATACACTGCAGACTCACTCTCGCTCGCTCGTATACAAGGTAGGCCGCCATCAAAATCATCAACACTATCATCCCTTACATGTGTTTGTTTTATTTAACTAAATACATCATAATCAGCTAAAACACATGCGCATGTCACTTTACTAAGTGCGCACCCGAGTCTGTGATTCTTTCACATTCACGCGAGCCGCGGCCCGGTTCGGGAGCAGCCGAACTCAGCACCTCCTCAGGTAGTCTCGGATTCGGTACCTGAGGCAAAATTACTAAATATGCAGCGCAAATTATATATTTCTAACTCCAAATAATTGGCCACTGAACCAGCTGATAAAATCTTCATTTGATTCGAGTCGTGATAACACTGACACTCAAATGAACCGATCGCATTTTACTGCGCGCGCACACACACTGAGAGGTCAGTGTGTACCGGCTATGGTAAAATAATGACGCAGTCACAAGGTGTGTATAAATTAAACTACCACTAACAGTAGCTGCTTTTGGTTTTCATACTGCTGCTCTCCTTCTAGTCACTTCTGAACTTGACACAACTGAACGTCTCTTGTCTTGATTAAAGCTCCAGGTGACGGGTTGCCAGATATCACAAAAAGAGCAAAACAAGCCCAAAAAATTTACCGGGGACGGGGTATGTATTATGAATAGAATAGTTCAATATAAAATATTTAGATATTATAAACTGATTGATGAGGTAAAGCAATAACATGAGAAAAAATTATTCCGCAACACTTTATTGAAAGTTTAATTGCACCTTTGAGTTGTATTTAATATCAGTCAGTTGGGGGAAGTTCTTCTAAAAGTTGATGAGTGTGTTTTGTTCACTATATTTAGCTATCAAAATAGTTTACCAAATAAATTATTTGCCAAATAAAAGAATGTCAAACAAGGAGAAGAACTTTTCATTTCTAAATTATTTCGGTTTATTTAGTATACTAAGTCCTTTATGACGATTTTTCGAGAATAACTACATGTATAAATAACTATATCGTGATATATATCGTTACTGTGAAATAAAATTAGTCATACCGTGAAACAGAATTTTGGTCATACCGCCCACCCCTACTGCATGTCATTTGGATCAAATCCTCCAACAACATTTTGAAAAATAAAACCTGTTTTGCTTCAATTTCTGATCCTTCTGCTATTACGAAACACAATGTTTATTGGATATTATCTCTTTTAATGTGGAAAAAAACGCTAAATAATACTTTTTACTATGTATTGGTAATTTACGGTGGTGTAAGCTGCTGGAAAAAGCTTTAAAATGGACCTTGAAAGTGCTTGAAAAGTGCTTGAATTTGACCTTGGAAAAGGTGTACGAACCCTGCCTTCCCTATTCTCCATTCACCTCCTCCTGTCCTCCTCTCCTTTAATAACGTTTAGGGCAATGATTAAGTTGTTTCATATTTGTATCATTAATCTGCATTTATACATCATAACCTATTAACTATTGGGAAGCTAAGCATAAGAATCAATATGAAACATGAAAATTTTTCTAAAAGTTGTCAATAAATTAATATTGTGATGTGAAATTATTTTTCAGATTGAAGTTATAAAGGGCTCTGGGGTGTTTTGCCAGGCAGAAGCATGGAAAGCAGCCCGCCTTGCCACCTCTGCTACTGCCATGGTGAGGAATCTGCTGCTGGACACATTTTGACTTGGAGACTTTGCTGAAAAGCAACCTGAATGGTACTAAACAACATGTTCCTAATCTCTTCTAACCTTGAAAAAAAAAAAACAAGTCAGTCATATTCTGTGGAATAAATTATGTTTGTGTGCGGGCATACCATCGCTTTTTTACTTTTTTGTATTTCCTTGCACCTCAAGTAAATGTGATGTGTATATAAAAATCTCTTTTTCACTACCTTCATTTTACCCCCCTTTCATAATAATTTTGAAATATTACTTTAAGGTGGGAAGCCAACCAGAGGGGACCGGGAGCAGCTAGTCGACCTTGACCAAATTAAAAAGGAAGCCATTATTGGTGAGTAAATGCATTATCGTTGAGAAGGGAAACAAAACTTTTAAGACTTTATACGTTCACCACTTTAACCATAGCCTACTTGTATCAATGTTTATTAGGCATCAATTGAGACTGTATAATGTAGGGCACCCATTATTGTTACTGTATCTGCTTGAAACCTATAATACTAATTCATTGCTTGCACACTTCTTGATCCTACCTTTCATCTCCTAAAGCCACATTTCTGAATTTTTCCGATCCATGAATTTTCTCTGCTTTGGATGCACATGATTGACCGTGTGACTGTTAACAATGCAGTCCCCATTACGGACATGTGCATATGAAAGAACGATGCCGCTAAAAAAAAAAAGGGGGATGATGTTTCCAATCAGAATTTTTCAGATTTAGCAGAATCCAATCACAATCTTCCAATTGACGTGTGTATAACACATTTTTTATTATGATCAGCCCTTTATCCAAAATATGTGTCCAATCGCAGCTGTACTGTAAGCACTTTGGGTTCCTGATGAAGCACTATATTATTATTATTCTTATAATGTCTTATTATTTTTGTCTTCTCTAGATGATACATTGAAGAAGTGGCCAGCAGCCAGCTGAGGGCAGATAGGCACATCTATCAATTCGAAGCTCACGGAGCTGAGAAGATCAACAAGATAAATTGGGGTTTTTTTCTATTCAGTTTTGTGTCTTATTTTTGTTCTTGTACTATTTGATTGTTCTTAAGTAAAATAAATAATTTAAATTTCTACATTTTGGGCTATTATTTGTTGCCTAGTAGCTATGGATTTTAATAATTATACTAATATGTAGGTAAACATATAGCTGCATATATAAGTGCATATATGTATCTATATAGGTACATAATATGCATGTATATATGCACCTTTATAGGTACATATATGCACGTATATATGCAGCTATATAGGAACATATATGCACGTATATATGAAGCTATATAGGAACATATATGCAGCTATATAGGTACATATATGCACATATATATGCAGCTATATAGGTACATATATGCACATATATCTGCAGCTATATAGGAACATATATGCACGTATATATAGTAACATATATGCATGTATATATGCAGCTATGTAGGCACATATATGTATACATATATGCACCTATATAGGTACATATATGTACCTATATATGTACATATATGTACACATATATAAGTACATATATGGACGCATATATGTACACATATATGTACATGTGCATATATGTACATATAATATAGGAAAACGGCCAATTTTATATATGTCACATATATTCAAAACCTATATTAAAAACATATATGTTTATATAGGTTCTTTCCATGTGGGGGGTGTGTGTGTATTATACGTTTGGTTAGGATTAGTATGGCAAGCCAAGAGGTTCAGAATTATGCCATATATTAATCGCGTTTACAGCCAAACGCCATCAAATACTAGTATTTATAGTAAGGATATAGTACGCTTGATGTGTGTATTGCCTAATTGCAAGCTTGTTCAGAAATGGTGACAAAAACTTAAAAAATAAATCCATCATTATTGAACATCATTATAGGAGTAGGCTATTAGGTTGAATGAGTTAGAATTAACTGTTTTATTAATCATTAGAATATACATTAAGAGAAAAAAAATGTATGCAAGTACTTTTACTTTTAATACTTAAAGTACATTTAAAATCAGGTACTTTTTACTTAAGTAGGATTGTCATTGTGGTACTTCGACTTTTACTAAAGTAAATATGTCTCTGGTGATTTGTACTTTTACTTAAGTACTGAGATTCAGTACGTCTTCCACCACTGTTTCTGACGAGATCATTATCTGGAAGAGCTTCTTCAGACTTCCTTGCGCTAGCCATCGTGGCTAACTTGCTAGCTAAACTGGTTCTCGTTGTTGGTGGGGCATTTTCTGCCGCTTTGTTCTTATTCATCTTGCTGTAGCAGTGCGATTGTTGCACCACTTCAACACTTATAAAAACGATTTAGACTGCTTAACTTGCTTAACTAAAGTGCACTTTATCAGAAACTGCCGGGAGCTCTGCCGACACGCGTCTGCACCTCACATTGCCAAACCGGAAGTCCAATGATGTTCACTTGATAACATCTTGCTGTGACCTCTGAAAGTAACCTAATAATTAGATTTTCCTTTAGGATTTCCAATGTAGTTGCATTGATGACATGCATATTCCCATCATCGCACCTTACGAAAATAAGATTAGCCTACTGTATGGGAGGATAGTCTGAGATATATGCCGTAACCACAGCTGTTAAATACACACAAATTATTCACAATCTATTGGTCATCTTTATTTCCTACAAATACAAAAGCAACAGTTATTCTTTTCCCTGTTGGATTTTAATATTCTTCCAATATTGTGTATCTCCTCTTCATCTATCAGTGATGGTGCAGGTCCAGCCTTCTTGCTGTTGGCCCAGTAGAAGTCAAATGTTAATTTCATTAACCTAATTAAAAAAAATGTAACAGGTTGGATTAGAGATTATTTAATTATGTGAAAAGAGCATTATACTGGAAACAGCTGCTGCAACATTGAAATAGACACTGAATTATATTAATTGAATATTGCCGATGACCAATGAATCAATATTGTTAGGAGCGGTCCCGTTGACTAATCAGTTAAGCAGGGAAGTTGCGGTCTGTGGAAGGGCGAGGCTTATTCCAATGTAAAACACTGTATAATTGTATATAGTTTTAATCAAATAAGGTTGGATGATTTCTATGTTGAGCTGCCTGTTCATGAAGCTGAAAGTGCATGTAATTAAAAAATATAACATTGATGCAAACCAACAGGAATCCTTGCTTTTTCTGCTCTATTACTTTTTATATGGCTAGGGCTCCATATTTGAAACGGGCCCTCGGATGCATAAGGCCTCCACTGGTCCGGAGAGTGCTGAAATTTGAAAGTTAATCAACACATTACATTTAAATAACCAAAACTACTTATTCTTTTTTGTTGTGTCTTTTTATTTCTGTAAAATCTTTGCACTTTTGGTGTTTTTTAGGTATTATTATTGTTATTTGAGGTTAGGGTGGGCTTAGGGGAGAGGGGATAGGCTGTTGGTGTTTAGTGAAGGGTTTGTTTGGGAACAGCCAAAAAAAGGAAGACTTCCCCTATCTGGGAATATTTTGAGTTTATAGCTTCCAATGCATGTATGCATCCATTTCAAAAAAAGAAATATGTATTTATTATTTAAAATTGTACTTATTTTATTGTTGTGTTTTATAATTGTTGACCGTTGGTGTGTCTTATATTCAGCCAATGTACAATCTTCTGATACAGTCAATCATTTTTTTTTCTCCTCACACTTCTGAGGTGGAAACCTTTGTCTTCTGTTGGACAGTGCTGTAGACCAGCACAAACAAAGCTCAAATGCCACTTCGGATGTGATCGTAGAAGTGGATAAATACCTTACAGAGACAAACATACAAAGAGCTGAAGATCCACTTGAATACTGGAGAATGCAGAAACATGTCTACCCCCATCTACTGTATATACATTGGCATTACAGTTTCCTTGTACCCCGGCCTCCTCTGTACCGTGTGAAAGAGTGTTCTCTAAGGCTGGGGATGTAGCCTACTGTCAAGAGGAGAAATAGACTCAGCCCCAACACTGTGAAACAGCTTTTATTTCCTAATAAAAATAAGTAAAAACTTTATCACCATACTATGGAAGCTTGTTTACGCCACTAAATAAATAAATAAATAATAATTGCGACTTTTTATCTCACAATTCTGACTTTTTTTCTCACAATTGCGAGTTTACATCTCGCAATTCTGACTTTATTTATCAGAATTGCGTGTTATAAAGTCAGAATTGCGAGATATAGGCTAAAGTCAGAATTGCGAGATATAGGCTAAAGTCAGAATTGTGAGATATAAAGTCGCAATTGCGTGTTATAAAGTCAGAATTGCGTGATATAAAGTCAGAATTGTGAGATAGAAAGTCGCAATTGCGTGTTATAAAGTCAGAATTGCGTGATATAAAGTCAGAATTGTGAGATATAAAGTCGCAATTACTTTTATATTTTTCTTTCTGTGGCGGAAACAAGCATATAACCTTTCTGTCATTTAAGCACTATCACTGCCAAGTGTCATATGCACATTTAATAACAGATGATCCTATCACACAATGTCCTTATTCTCTCTCTCTCTCTCTCTCTCTCTCTCTCTCTCTCTCTCTCTCTCTCTCTCTCTCTCTCTCCCCTCTCTCTCTCTCTCTGTCTGTGTGTGTGTGTGTGTGTGTGTGTGTGTGTGTGTGTGTGTGTGTGTGTGTGTAGATCTTATTGAATCATATAAGCCCATTTTATATTTTATTGTCACATTTTAATGGTAAAGGAATTAATTTAATGAAGAAATCAAACACAAACAAGTAAGGCTTTTATTTGTACACATTGAAACTATGGAGTGTGTTGTAATTGCAATGCTTCATCTGACAGAGCTTCTTACACTGGCTTCTGGCTGCTTTATTTTAAATAAGCACCAGATGGCGCTATTCTCGACACTCTAGAAGCTTTGATTCTTTTCCCGGAACAGTCAGGGGAAAGCCCCATTGCTTCATGAGGCTTCACTTCCCCATCCCTATCCACCTTTTTCCTGGTTAGCGAATTTACCCATGATTCATAGCGGGTTTGAACCGGAATCCGGTTGTCCTTTTCCGGTTCTAAGCTTTATGAAGATTGCGCCGCTTGCTCAGAACGCCGCAGTGATGTGCTGATTAGAAAATATGTGAAATAAATAAGTAGGGCTGCCCCTGCCCGTGCACGACTGAAGTTGGGTTGGAAGTTATGTATACTATATGGGAGAGAATACTAAACCATAATGAGCGTTTTCGTAATATTGCCTATTCTGCATCACAACGCACGCATAAGCTTGCCACAATAAAAAAAAAACAGCAAAAGTAATGATTATGCATTAAACATTTGAATTGTTTATTAATAACTAGTGTTTTCTGTAAGTATCGACTGCAAAGATAAATTTGATGATGCTGACTCGCCATCTTCGCAGTAGTGAACGCGCCTAGAGAGAAATGCACACTTCATACGAATTAACCTACATAAGCAGAGAGCAGCCCATTTCTGCTCGTTTTTAATTATTTTGTTTAAAAGTACACATTTCAAGCTTTCTATATACTTCTCATGTATGTGAGGCAAGTAGCCTAACTTATAGCCTACGCTGAGTTTCGTTTAATAAGACGCGCTATAGTATTTGTCAGTCATATTTATTATTCTAGGCAATTTGTGGATAAAACATTGATACAAATGAAGATACAATTTTTACTAAACGAATTTCACTTTACAGAAAGGCTTTCTACAAAAAAAACTTAATAAGTGGTCAAAATCATGTCTGAGCCATTCCAAATGTTTTCCGATATATTGGGCATTATGATCATATCTGACTCAACTCATGCGGTTCCCTTTTCATATAATCAACATAGATGAAATAAATAAATAAATAAAAAACATTATATTGTGAAACTGAAATATAAAAAGTATGTTTAGTTTTTTTTTTTAAATATATTTATTATATTTATTTAAAAATATGTAGGCTATGTGTGCGTGATGTGATGGAGGGGTGCTATTTTCGAATAATAATTGAATAATACCCAGCGATCTTCGAATATTATTTTTGCTTGAAATGCCCATCCATACTGGTAACGTATTACACCTTTTTCGTTGGATGCTTCAGTTTTAGCGCAGCTAACCAAAAACGTCTACTCTCTGGCACTGAATGTAGCTGATCCGAACCGGACATAGGCATTCTCTCCTTTTAATCTTATGCTCAAAGCACCCAGTTTCTAAAGTTTTTTTTTTATCTTCTTTGAATTGTAAAATCAACCAACAGCAGCACATAGATAGAGCCTGAACTCATTCTCTCACTGCTAATACAGTGCAAACCGGAAGTAGGCAACCGGAGTCGTCGTCATGGCGGCGCGCATTGTTTAGAGCAGAATAAGGTGGATAGGGGAATTATCACACTACGTCACACTGACGTCACGCAGGTGCAACTGCGCATGTCGGCAGCAGAAGCTGGGCACTGGGCGCTGAAACAAACCCGGGAAAATGTCGTGTTGTGCAGTGGGTTGCCAGAATCGACCATCTGTAAACAAAGGTCTGAAGTTTTACCGAATAGACCCCTTATCAGCCGACGTCACAGTTACATCACGGCGCTAGCTGGAGGCAAAACAAACGGAAAACTGCAGGCGGCTAATACAAACCAGCACAGATTCGGCTACATAATAAGGAGCTTAAATTATTATTATTATTATTAAATGTCATCTTGATGTGTTGTTGGGTGCAAGAATCAATGAAAAATGAGTATGCTGTATCTGGAATTTTTATTTCTCGAAAATATTCACATCATTAACATTGCACGTACTGTCACTGTTTACATTGTCGTCTTCTCGGCGCTGACTCGGCAGAACTGCGGATCGTACACACAAGTCTTGTACATGACCATTCAGCACATAGTTATAGCCATCTAATGATTTATGTGCCCTCAGTTTCTCTTTACGCTCGGTTTCTCTATCAGGTAGGTGTAGAAGTCAGGCCACTCAACCGGAGGTAACGTTAATCCTGTCAGATCCCCATTGAGTGAGCGTGTACGGGTCAGCCGTAAAACGTTTTTTACGTCTGGTTCCGTCCGTTAAAATTAACTTTTGCAAATAAAAATCGCGGTCCTGGACACTGAGTGACCTTGCACATTAAGATAAAACACGGATTTTCTCCAGTCATTGTTAAAAAACAAGCTAACAAAACTTGCAAAATAACGTTAGGGAAGCGGCCAGAGCAGGGGCGATTCTAGGATTTTATAAATGGGGGGGCACAGGGGGGGACCAAGAACCAGTTAGGGGGGCCCATGGGAAATCAGCTAGAAAATTCAACTAGAAATAAATACTTGTTTAGAAAATATTAAACGCGTTTTAAAAAATCTTTGCAATATCCAGTGCCCTAATATAGATGGTATTAAATGGTACTGAACAAGAGCCTGAAAATTATTTTGTATTTTACATGTATTGGACCACACAGTTTTGTTCTTATAAATAAATAAAAAAACATCACCTAGGCTTTAATAGTCTTTACCTAAGACTATTCAATAGTCATCTAGGCTTTAAAGCCTTTAAATTATTGTTCTTTCCCATAGGATTTTGTAAAACTATGCTGGGTGGACCTCTGTGCCGGGGGGTTCGGGGGCATGCTCCCCTGCAAGAAAATTTTGTACATTTTAAGGTTAAATGCATCACACTGGTGCACTTTGAGAGCTCAACATTAAGAGCTTCAACCCATAAACTGTGACATTGAACAAAGGAAAAGCATTGACTTGTACCTGGACATTAAAGAGGGCTCAAACATCTTTTTAGTTATGATATAGAGTTTCAGTCTACATTACATTATCACTGGTGTTTTAGGATGCCAAACAATTATTATAATAATGTAATAATGATTTATATAATTATTCTATTACGTAAAATCCATTTCACCTATAAATGTAGGCTACACTGTATAAATGGAAATGAATAGTTCAAAAGTATATTTTACATTACACTAGGAAAATTACAATACTTTTGTCCTAATTTCTTCACTTGCAAGAAATAAACCTTTGAGCTTTTATTTAGGAGAAAACACCAGATCATGCTGATCGCGTGAGCAAAGTGCGCACTTTTCTTTAAATCACGCAGCACAAACAGAATGCCTAGGCTACTTAATTACAGTCTTGTGCTGTTTTAAAAAGGCACAAAGCCATATCACGTTTTTTTATTTTAGTTTGTTGGCAAAATATAACGCGGCTATACATTTTACATCTGTGTTGGGAAAAGGGAGAAGAGAGAGTTCGGCAAAAGGCGGATTCGAACGCATCAAAAGCTATTTTCAAGCACCTCACGCCCTCGCCCTACGCCACTGTAGATATTTAATGCCGTTAGTCTTTAAAACAACAGTTAGATAAAGTAAACTATTAAAATGTATATTCGGTGCGATATTTCAAAATATATACTGTAATTGAGTGTGTACATACCATAAACAATGACGTGTCAAGGTATCTCTCTCTCTCTCCTACTGTTTGAAAAACGCGGACCTGTGATTACGCTTTGCGAATCAAGCAGTGATTGACAGCGCTCTGATCCAATGGCGTTGGGCATTGTCAGGTTAACAGTAAATCTAGCCCAATGATGTTGGGGGGGGGGGGGGGGGGGGTGGCACCAGGGGGGGCCAATCATATTCCAGGGGGGGCCAGTGCCACCCCGTGCCCCCCTTCTAGAAACGCCCCTGGGCCAGAGGGATCGTTCTGCAGCCAACTAAGCTCCGCCCACAGAAAAACGTCACCATGTTTACCAACTGATAAGGGGTCTATAGGTACATCATTCCCGTTAGCCTCAATCGAGACAGTGTGAATTACCTTTCGAAGGGGAATGTCTAGGTTACGACTGTAACCTCTGTAGACACTGTGTCTTTTCGCCATGCCTTGGGGCCTGTCTTCCAAACAGTCCCTTCAAAAAAAAGGTGAATATTATGTTTGCAAGGCACCCTTATACTTCCAGGTCGCACGTTATGATTCATGGGCTGTCGCTGGTCAATAGGATTGCCGGGATTTATCGTGATTTCAGACACCTGCTGTCACACTTGCTTGAGGCGTTCCCCCTAGCGTCAGGCAACAGAGGTTACAGTCGGAACCTAGACTTTTTCTTTGTGATATGATCAATCCACCTACACAACATTTCTCCGTACAGTATTTATCCAATAGTTTTCTTAAGTGCACCTTTTCAAAACTCATCACAATAATAAAGACTAGGTTAAGTTACAGTGAGGTAGAGCTTAAATCTGCATACAAAGTAGATTTTTAATGCTAAACATGCCTGAGTGGAATAATACACTTACAAATGTCTTTCTGCTATTAAGTTTACTTACTGCTTAATACCCAAGTAAAATTAACTGGCAACACTTTGGAGTAAGGTTTTAGTTAACTATTATTAGTGTGCATCCCACTATGCACAGCACACTAGTAGGCTAATGTTTATTTTATAAGGCACATTTGTAAAAGGTGGCCTACTTAAATGTCCTAACTTAACTAAGGCTTAATCTAAGCCCTGTCCTAAACCAGGCCAACATGAACAAACAATGAACACTTCGACAACATTTAGCATATTAATATTAGATCATGCTTATCTCAACATTTATAAGTGTATTGTAGTATAAGAAATATAAGCTGACTACGCCACCTCCTTATTTAAGGCAGGAGGAGCCCTCTAAAGGTCGCAATACTGATTTTGGACAACAAATTTAGTTTATAAAAAGATAATTTTATTGTTCCAATAAAACCATCAAATGTTAAAAATGTGTCGATAATAACAACATTCACAGAAGTTGGAATTAGCTCTCCTCAAGATTGCAAGAGGGTCGGGCCTGCCCTTGTGGACCTCCTTCCACCTGTAAGAGACAGAAGAAAACAGAAGACACCCCACAGCATACACCACAAATAAGTAGTAACCTTTAAGTCACTATGTCAGTGCCAACCTTCAGTACACACCACACATCAGTGTCACCACCCAAATCACCTACACCGAAGGAGGTTCTAGTGTAGATGCAGGCCCGGCCCTGTACAAAGTCTCTGAGCACTGGAACACACAAAAAGAGGAGAGAAGTACCACAATATAAATCTAAAATATACAAGAAACAGTGGCTGGTCTGCCCTATAACGAAAGTACAGCTGCAACACAGTTACTCAATCTCAGCTCTCAATCCCCAAACATGATTGATAAAAGGTACATTATTCAGCATTCCAACACGGCGGTCTGCCCATTGAAGGTACCGCAACAATAAATGTTTGTCTGCACAACAACCACACGCCAGAACAACCACCACCTGTTGCTGTAAGAACTCTTTATGCTGTCTTAATGATAGAACTAACCACCTGCACCTGAAACTGATTGCTAGCCAGTCTCCTCCCACATTCACCCCCCCCCCCCCCAAAAAAAAAGATGTTGTCGCCTCAAAGACAAGGACTAACTTAAAACCAGTGTCTAAAAGGATTAGTTTGGTTTAGACCTGTGAAAGCAGCAGCCCCTACCGCCCCAACATAAATGCTCGTCACTGCAGATTGTGGCAGATGGTACGGATTTGAATGTTGACCAGCTGTTGGCCTTGAAGTACGTTGAAGGGTCAGCATCTCATCTTGAGGTTGTGGCATCTCCCGCTGACAACTGGCTTGAGGGTAATGAGTTTGCAATATCTCTTGCTCCAATCCATGACTGACTGGAATGACATCTCCCTAAGCGTCGGAATCTGCCTCCTGGACACTTTTTCCTCTATCAGGCGTTAACACATGGTATGCCCCTTCTAGAAAGCTGTCGACAGACAGAATAGACTTTTCTTTAGTAGGCCACACCAAATAATCCTCTTCTCCACTATCGAGTTCACCTTCTTGGGCACCAGCTTGCGGACCGGACTGGGATATTACTGGTTCACAGGGCTGATCTTCAAGTCGAGCTGCCCTCATCTCAGTCCCATGTACCCTGCGTGCATCACTTGCACCATCAACTGATGTAACGGTGTACGAAGCACCGGGTTTGTCTGGCACATTGATTACTTTATATAGCACTGGTGACCACACATCTTGGATCTTATGACGGCCTTGATGGCGATGGTCTTTTAAATAAATCAGTTGCCCTTTGCTCAATCCAAGATCGTGTACCTGGTTGTTGTGATGCTGTTGTCGATATTCTGCTGCTGCTTCAAGATTTTTCCGTGCTAAATTACGTGCCAGTTGAAGCCATTCCTGGTGGTGCTGAACCCACTCTTCCCAGGAGTTCATTACTTCCTGGTCAGCCTCGGAGACATCCATCCCCAAAAGGGAATCAACCGGAAGTTGCGGGGACACCCCAAACATTAAAGAATACGGTGAATGTCCAGTAGAACGAGGAGTCGTCGTATTGTACGCCCAAACCAGCTGAGAGATGTACTTGGGCCAAGCCCGGGTTTTTTCTGGGGGAAGGGAGCGAAGCAGGTCGTGAAGAGTCCGACTGAATCTCTCACATTGCCCATTTCCCTGTGGGTGGCATGTTGTGGTCCTAGATTTTTCAATCCCATAGAGGCTACAGAGCTGTTGAATAAGAACACTCTCAAAGTTTCTCCTCTGATCAGAGAGTATCCTTTTAGGCACTCCAAAACGATAAAACCAGCACTCGAACAGAGTTTTGGCTACGATAACGGCGCTTTGATCTTAAGTAGGCACCACCTGTGTATATTTGCAAAAGACATCAGTCATGACCAACACATTTTCTCGCCGATCCGTACCAGGTTCCAAAAGAGTGAAATCTATTGCAAGAACCTCCAATGGCTGGCTAGCAAGGAGAACACCTTGATATGTCTTCACTCTCGGCTGAACAACTTTTGAGAGTATGCAACGTTGACACGAGCTGGGCGGTACTGCACAGTAAAATCAAAAGCGGCCAATTGGGCTACCCATCGTTGTTCAGTGGCACACAACTTCATTGATTTGAAATAGCTGAGAGGATTATTATCAGTATACACAGGGCATTTACTTCCCAGCAAGTACTCTCTGAATTTCGCCGATACAGCCCACTTAAATGCCAAGAGCTCCAATTTCATAGAGCTATAATTCTCCATGTTTCTATTAGACCTTCGCAGCGACTGGCTGGCATAGGCTACTGGCTTCAACCTGCCCTGCCCTTTCTTGAGACAGGACAGCCCCTAAGCCCTGATGACTCACATCAACTTCCACAACAAATGGTTTAGTAAAATCGGCAAAGGCCACAATAGGGGCACATGTAAGAGTCCTCTTTAATTCTCTGAAACTTTGCTCACACTCATCAGTCCACATGTTAGGCAAAAAACGTACCTGGTTTGGCCTTGCCTTTCTTTGCAGTTCTAAGAACATCAGCAACCAGTTGATGGAGGGGGCAGCTAATTGACAGTAACTACAGAAACCCAGGAAAGATCTGACTTCCGTCACATCACGAGGCCGCCTCCAATTTGCCACAGCAGATGTTTTTTCTGGATCAGTCACCACCCCTTTTTTGGAAACACAATGCCCCAGGTACTGCACTTCCTGTTTAAAGAAATGGCATTTACTTAACTTTGCTTTTAGTCCTTTCTTTTTCAGTCGGCTAAGAACCACCTCCAATCTCTGCAAAAGCTGTTCCACAGAAGAAGAGAAGACAATAACGTCAGCTGCAACACAGTTACCCAATCTCAGCTCTCAATCCTCAAACATGATTGATAAAAGGTACATTATTCAGCATTCCAACACGGCCATCAGCCCATTGAAGGTACCGCAGCAATAAATGTTTGTCTGCCTTGCTTTCCAGACAGAGAATAAAAGCTCTTAAATAATCAGCCTATATGAAAGGGTACAGAGGCTGCACATTGAGCACAACAACCGCACGCCAGAACAACCACCACCTGTTGCTGTAAGAACACTTTATGCGGTCTTAATGATAGAACTAACCACCTGCACCTGAAACTGATTGCTAGCCAGTCTCCTCCTACAGTATTAAATATTTTTAGATCAAAAGTTGTATTTGTTAACATTTCTTAACTAACGCTTTTATTAACAAATGTTAATAAATGCTGTAAAAATATATTGCTCATTGTTAGTTTGTTAATGTTCTGTATTAACTAATGTCAACAAATGAGACCTTTTTGTAAAGAATCCACTTTACGTTTCTTTATTATTTTTTTTTTTATTTATCCTTTATTTTACCAGGTGATGTCCCATTAAGATATTCAAATCTCTTTTACAAGGGAGCCCTGGGGCTGGAAAACAGACAAGCGATTCATTTCCTGCACTGACTGCATTCTTTTCCTTTCATTCATTCACTCCTTTTTTATGAAAGTGTCCCTAAGAAAGGTTACAACTGAAAATTCACACAATCTGATACTAACATATTTTTTTTAAGCTTACATTTTGCCTGAATTATACTTAATGTTTTTGAATTTTGTTGATTAAATGAATAGGTTAAACATCATAATTAGGAGTTTTCAAATGAAATAACTTGTTTGAAAACTTGATTTATTTAACCTTTTAATTTGCACTCCTGTGAACTTTAGCATAACCTGAGTCCTGCAAGTGGAAAGTATATGCAAAATGCCTTTTCAGACTAAAGTAACTAAGAATGAGGAAAGAAACATTCTATTAGCAACATGGTTTGCATCTGTCAGTCACCATAATAAACCTGACAGATTTTCCATTTAAAATGGGATTGGCCCAATATGAATTTCTGAAAATTGCTCAAGAAGGAGAATGCTTACAACAAAGTGCACATCTCCACAAACTTCAAGATTATATTGTAATAGTTCATGAGCCACAAAATGAACTTAAAGTGATATATAGCCATTTTTATGTCACTCAAAACTGAGTGTAACTCATGGACAAAGCAAAAATTAAGACTACTGTTCATAAGAAACCCACAACCACAAATTATGACAAAAACTTTAATCTGTTGATTTCTCAGGTTACATGATAATTAACATTAATAATAAATGTCTTGGTTACATGTGTTACACTTTAAAACAGCCATAAGAATACATATCTTTCCGCTCCATGATTTTGTCCTCGTTTGTTTCTAAAAAGCTCATCCGACACTCCTACGATCCAGGAGAGTTACTAACTGCTATTTCGTCTTGACCTACATTTCTTTTTTAAGTTCAGCTGTCAAAAGACCATAAACACCCTGTTATTAGGATAAAATCAGAATCTATCCCATTGTTTGACATCTAGCACCAGAGTGACTTGATTTAACAGAGTTTAACAGAGACATTCTCTCTGTTTCACATATCTGCAGTATGAATACTGAAATGCTACATCTAAATATTGTGAAATTAATTTTTGGTGGTACTCTAGCCTGTGTGAAATTACTTTGCAATCGTACTTGTTTTTTGTCCTCTTTTATTGAAAAAAAAAAAAACATGGGAAGGGAGTTTATTTTAAGAGTTGTATAGTGAATGCACATTATCCACAGTCATGATTTGTATCATAACCAGTAGGAATGATTTTCAATGCCCTTGAAATCACATAAAACAAAACAAAAATTACAACAAATGATCTAAACAAGCTACAGTAGTAATACTTGTGAACATAAAGGAACAAAAATACCTTGCTAATTAGGATGTGTTAATTTGAAAAGTAGCAATAATAAAATAAAAACAAGGCCAAGGGACTAAATGGTTGATTTAACAATTTACAAAACCGGTTTATAATTTACATCATATAGCTTTTGAGTTAGACATCATGCTGAGGTGTGTGCAAGAATATGCTGCATGTTAGAGAGGTTATAGCATTGACACCAGCTGTATCCAGAGAGCGCTTCAATCACGCTATATGAATGCTAGCGCAAGGAGCAGCTTTTGATGTGCAGATGAACTCCCATCTGAGCATTCCAGAGGTTTGAAAATTGCGTGCACGTGACTGAAGGACACAAGGGAACGGAGTGAGTGCACATTTGTGTGTCCGTCACTTTGCTTCTGTAGCTGACATTAGTGAGATGTTGTAAAGGTCTAAAGGAGGTCAGGCAAGTGACTATAGACCGAGTCGAGTAGCGTCTGGCTTGCTTCTTGACTCTTCACCCCGGCGATCTCGAACAAGCGATCCAGCTTGTCCTCCGCCATCGGGATCTCCTCAATGACATGGAGCTCCTCGGGGTTGAGAATGTGCAGCATATCATCGAAGATGGGCTGCAGGTCACAGGGGTCCAGACGCACCTGACGCAGCACAGTGTCCTTTTTCTCTGAGGGACAGAAGAATCACACAACAAATATTTTATGACTTATTAATTATACTCGTTATGATCAATTGCTAAAAGAAAAGTGCAAAACATTTAATACAATATATGGTTGAACATAGAGCATCCACAAGGGGGCAATGCTGTAAAAAATGACAACAATACCTTTCACATGTTTGTGGAAACCCGTTTAAACCTTTTCCTGAACAATTTAGGACACTTAAATTATACTTTAAACTTTAATTTAATTACTTATACTAATTTAAATGGTTGTATGTATGTATGTATGTATATATATATATATATATATATATAGAGAGAGAGAGAGAGAGAGAGAGAGAGATGAGTTTTATAAAAATAATATCAATAGAAATAATCATAATAATAAGGAAACAAATTATTATTTATATAATATCCTATTTGTGTTTTAGATATTTTTTATGATTATATATATTATTTAAATAATATTCAATTATTTAATTTATGTATTATTATTTCTAAATATATCTAATATAAAATAAAAAAACAAAACAATTAATACACTATAAAAGTATCAGCCTATGAATGAAAACATTTCTTATGATTTAAATCGTTTGCATATTTAAAGTAGTTAAACATATGATGCAGGAACATAAAGCTTCCACAAGGAGGCCATATATGCAAACTATATGAAATAATTTTTCATCACAATAAAGCCCAATTTATACTTCTGCGTCGAACTCACGCCATAGCACGAGTAACCTTCGGCGTCCCCTGACGTGCACCTCTGCAAAAATTTAACAACATGTCAATGCTAGAACCCCTCCCTCAGGTTTCACATGCTCCCTCAATCAACGTGGACAACGACGCAGAATTATAAATGAAATTTATCATTTAAGCCTTAAAAATCCTCAAGTATTTAAGGAAAACTGTTTATATCTTTGAGGAATTCGGGGCACTGAAATGATGTTACATTTTATTTAAATTGTATTATATTTTAATTTAAATAGTTAAATTATGATATACTCATTAAATAATAATAATCTAATATTAATATAGATTTGTATATATTATTATAGATCAGGTGTTTTCAAACTCAGTCCTGGAGGGCCACACCTGCTCGGAAGTTTCTAGCATGGCTTTCAGGTGTGTTTAGCTGGTTCAGGTGTGTTTAGCTGGTTCAGGTGTGTTTAGCTGGGGTCGGGTGTATTCAGCTGGTTCGGGTGTGTTTAGCTGGTTCAGGTGTGATTAGCTGGTTCAGGTGTGATTAGCTGGTTCAGGTGTGTTTAGCTGGTTCAGGTGTGATTAGCTGGGGTCAGGTGTGATTAGCTGGGTCAGGTGTGTTCAGCTGGTTCGGGTGTGATTAGCTGGGGTCAGGTGTGATTAGCTGGGGTCAGGTGTGATTAGCTGGTTCAGGTGTGTTTAGCTGGTTCAGGTGTGATTAGCTGGGGTCAGGTGTGTTCAGCTGGTTCGGGTGTGTTTAGCTGGTTCAGGTGTGATTAGCTGGGGTCAGGTGTGATTAGCTGGTTCAGGTGTGATTAGCTGGTTCAGGTGTGTTTAGCTGGTTCAGGTGTGATTAGCTGGGGTCAGGTGTGTTCAGCTGGTTCGGGTGTGATTAGCTGGTTCAGGTGTGTTTAGCTGGTTCAGGTGTGATTAGCTGGGGTCAGGTGTGTTCAGCTGGTTCGGGTGTGTTTAGCTGGGGTCAGGTGTGTTCAGCTGGTTCTGGTGTGTTCAGCTGGTTCTGGTGTGTTTAGCTGGTTCAGGTGTGATTAGCTGGTTCAGGTGTGTTTAGCTGGTTCAGGTGTGATTAGCTGGGGTCAGGTGTGATTAGCTGGTTCAGGTGTGTTTAGCTGGTTCAGGTGTGATTAGCTGGGGTCAGGTGTGTTTAGCTGGTTCGGGTGTGTTTAGCTGGTTCGGGTGTGTTTAGCTGGTTCGGGTGTGTTTAGCTGGTTCGGGTGTGTTTAGCTGGTTGGTTCTGGTGTGATTAGCTGGTTCAGGTGTGATTAGCTGGTTCAGGTGTGTTTAACTGGGGTCAGGTGTGTTCAGCTGGTTCGGGTGTGTTTAGCTGGTTCAGGTGTGTTCAGCTGGTTCGGGTGTGTTCAGCTGGTTCGGGTGTGATTAGCTGGTTCAGGTGTGTTCAGCTGGGTCGGGTGTGTTTAGCTGGGTCGGGTGTGTTTAGCTGGGGTCGGGTGTGTTCAGCTGGGTCGGGTGTGTTCAGCGGGGTCAGGTGTGTTCAGCTGGTTCGGGTGTGTTCAGCTGGTTCGGGTGTGTTCAGCTGGTTCGGGTGTGTTCAGCTGGTTCGGGTGTGATTAGCTGGTTCAGGTGTGTTCAGCTGGGTCGGGTGTGTTTAGCTGGGTCGGGTGTGTTTAGCTGGGGTCGGGTGTGTTCAGCTGGGTCGGGTGTGTTCAGCGGGTTCGGGTGTGTTCAGCTGGTTCGGGTGTGTTTAGCTGGGTCGGGTGTGTTTAGCTGGGTCGGGTGTGTTTAGCTGGTTAGGGTGTGTTTAGCTGGTTAGGGTGTGTTTAGCTGGTTAGGGTGTGTTTAGCTGGTTCGGGTGTGTGTTTAGCTGGGTCGGGTGTGTTTAGCTGGGTCGGGTGTGTTTAGCTGGTTCGGGTGTGTTTAGCTGGGTCGGGTGTGTTTAGCTGGTTCGGGTGTGTTTAGCTGGTTCAGGTGTGTTTAGCTGGTTCAGGTGTGTTTAGCTGGTTCGGGTGTGTTTAGCTGGTTCGGGTGTGATTAGCTGGTTCAGGTGTGTTTAGCTGGTTCGGCTGTGTTTAGCTGGTTCGGGTGTGTTTAGCTGGGGTCAGAGCTGAACTCTGCATGACACTGGCCCTCCAGGAGCTGAATTGGTCACCCCTGTTATAGATTTGTTTTACTACCATCTCTTATTTTTGTTTATTCAGTTTATCCACGTGCACTCACCTTTGGTTATAAAAGAGCCCGTCCGGCTGAGGGCAGAGTCCTTGCTGGAAGTGGAGTCACAGCGCAGCAGTGGCTCGGATTCGTCTGGAAAGAATCCCTTGGTGCGCTCCATGGGGGACTGCTCCACCACCACACCGGGCGACTCTAAAGGCTTATGGCTGGGGCTCAGACAATGGCTTACATTCACAGCCGTCATTAGCTTGTTCAGGTCAACCTACGGCAAAAGAGGTGTCACAGTACATGTTAATGACGGCGATGAGAAAATCATTCTGGCACACACATATTTGTTTAGAGATTCCTTTTCAAGCTGTTCTGAACTCACAATTGTAGCCTGTCGGGACAAACAAAGATTTCTTGGAACAACTATTATGTGAGTAAAGGAGTTGGAAGAATGAAGGACTTTGCTGATAGACAGCGATGACTGTATTAATGTGTGGGCTCTACAAGTGTATCACTATGTGCCCATGGTCGGGTCAGTACAAAGGGTTCGGCCTTCGCAGACCTGGACCACCCACAGGAGTCCTGTCCCTGCTGCCCTTTGCGTCATGGGAAGACAGATGAAAAAGACCAAGTACAGCCAGAAATTCACTGCCCACAGAGCACATGGCCTGTGTTACATTCACAAAACCCCCCTGTACACAAATCATACTTGTTATGCCAATGTGTTGAACATGAATAGTGCATTTGCTAAAATGAGTTCACAGCAAGTCGGTACAATCCGGATTTTATTACCACAATCTAGTACTGTTCTTTAGTCTGTATTGGATTATCTATCTATCTATCTATCTATCTATCTATCTATCTATCTATCTATCTATCTATCTATCTATCTATCTATCTATCTATCTATCTATCTATCTATCTATCTATCTATCTATCTATCTATCTATCTAAAATATGCTAATGGTAAATAATAATAATAATAATACATAAAATATAATAATAAATGCACAGCATTATAATAACATTACTAAAAATACAATATCTTTCTTTTGAATGTTTGATAGAAATTCAAAAATTTCCATTTAAAAAAAATCTATGAATACAGCCATTGTTTAGTAACATTAGAGGCAGGAAAGGTCAGTAAAAGATGCTTAACGCTTAAAAAACAAACTCTTTCCTTTATAACAGGGTTCTCTGGAAATCATTTGATTGTAATGTAGCTGAGATCATAATCAAATAGACTTGGTCGGCCACTAAAAAAGCAGTGGTTGGGAAATCCTGACATAAGCTATTCAGGGAAGCGTATAATAGGCTGGGCAGGTATTCAAACTTTTGAAGTGGCAAATCCGAACTGTAGGAAAGATGGAAACCACTCCATTTCCGGGAAAGTTTCCCTTGGAATCAGCAGTGAATAATCAATGGCACGTAGAAAAGCAGACCATTACTCTGAGTGGCACACTGAGAGATCACATTTAGTCATTCATTAGTCACCCCACATAGAGAAAAACAGCTCTGAACTCAAAGACACCACCAATAAACCAGTAAAATGGCAACACAAGAGGCCAAGAAAGGTAATACACGAGTAATGCAGTATTACAGACCATTGGTATTTCTCCCCTGTCTGATATTATTCATCCAATTGCAAAAGTACATCAAATAGTTCAGTTTTTCTGGGAAATTAGTTAAATATGACAACTCACAGTGATAACTTCAGAGGGGTTTTTTGTCGTTTTTTTTGTAGTCCATACAACTTGTATGGCCTACTTTTATGATTTATCTTGCACAAGTCATATAATTTGAATACAACATGATGAGGGGGAATTTTCAAAGTGGGTGAAATATTCCTTGAAACAGTAAGAACTAAGCTGACAGATAAGACTTCTCCACCCTGTCCCAGAAGTCTTCTATTGGTGCTGAAAGGAAGGAAGTAAGTGTGCCGCAGCACATGCCAGATACAAAAATAGAAATTTTTACAAGGGAAACCAGAATGACTGTGGCAATTACAGATGCATCTCTCTGGTGTGCATTGCTGGCAAATGTGTACTCATCTATATCTAACTGCAAAAGCTTGCGCCCCATAAACATACAAAAATAAATATCTTTGCTTTTTTCTTTCAAATTTGATATTATTTTCATGCCAATTACACGTTTCCCCACAAAATTCTCATTACTGCAATGCAAAAGTCAACAAGCACTACCATGATGTATACTTCAAATTAATTGTAAAAATATATACAAATAAAAATAATTGTATAATAATAGAATTGTGTGTGTGTGTGTTCACAATACGGAAAATGAGCTTTTTACAGTAGTCTAGTGTGCTTGAAATTAATGTCAAAAGTTTTTTTGGTTTTTAAGAAGTCTTCAGTAAAAACAGTAATATTGTGTAATATTATTACAATTTAAAATAACTTTTCTCTTATATTTGAAATGTAATTGATTCTTGTCATGACAAAGCGACTTGGTGCTCAAGAAAAACAGTGGAGCTGCTTAAAGTGTCTGCGCGCGCAATATGCTAATGTTTCTTCTTGACGTCACAACGAAACGGCTTATGACTCATTTGAAAAACGATTCATTTCATTGACTCAGAGTCGACACTTACTTTTGAAAGACATTAACTTTATATACAGTGCGCTTTCAGATTTAAAACTTTGCAGGATGTTTTCATTCACTTAGAGCTATGTTACACACTACATGAAAGGTCATTTTCAAAAATCCATAATTGGGGCCCTTTAATATTTCTGTGGAAACCCTGATACTTTTTTCAGGATTCTTTGAATAGAAAGTTCAAAAGAGCATTTATTTGAAATATATATTTTTGAATAATATAAGAGTCATATCTGATAAATTTAATGCTTCCTTGGTGAATAAAATGTATAATTATAATTTTTTTTAAATCCCAAACTTTTAAACCGTATATATGTACACATATCAGCATTATCTTATTGTAGAACCCATGTTGTTTGTATTAGAACTGACTAGAATCTCCCCCATTTCCATATCTAAGGTCTAGTGTCAACGACACCAACAAACGCATTATTCTGAGCACACAGTCTACTGTTCAGACAAGTTGCATGTCGCAGGAAGAAGGATGGGCGTACACCCAAATATCTTTTCTATTCACATCCAGCAGAAAAGCCGTTGGCAAATGTCTGAAACCACAACATGGGAGCCGCCAAGAACGCCGTGCCGTCACCCACCAGGACACAAGCCACAGATGTGGAAAGTGTGTCACTCCCTCACTGATCTTATTAGCCGCAGCTAACACTGCTCCAGACTCAACAAGACCACCTACAGCACACAGCGCATGGTCCACATCTGACTATAGAAAGCTTGGTATTGGGACTTTAAACAGGATACATTTAAAAAAAAAAAAAAACACTTCTTTGTTCATTCTTTATGGCTAGGAAAAACCTGTCAAAACTTTGTCCATAAATAGTTGCACAGGACAGACTGAGTTTTGGTGACAGTGTCTAAAAGTTCTGGGGCTGTTTGGCTGGCGTCCACGACAAGTGGAGCGCTGGGTGTGTTTATCCTCTGAGGGCCCTTATCTGAGGTTTGCTTGCATGTTGAGTACAAGTGGTATGACTGTATCCTTTGTAACTTATAAAAATGCACGTCTCTCAGTTTTGTTGGCAGTAAAAGAACTATTACCACAAGAATCCCAGAGAAAAGCTGAATGAATATGAAATTAAAAAGTAAAAGAGACTAAACATCTGATTACATATCACATATTCCTTTCTTACTTTCCAGACATTTCTGGGCATCAAAGTGACCAAAGACAAGAGCTATCTCAATCTAAACGTCCTTAACACATTTAATCTGCCACTGACATCTGCCTCTTTCTTACCATGTGCAGTTCCTTCACCTGACGGGAGGTTATGCGTGCTGCGGCACTGTGGAGTATGGGATACAAGTGGTTTGATCTGGAAACACGTGGCTCTGATTAATGCAGCTCTTTCTAATAACGAAGTTTCACCCCCCATTGCTTTACCATTTTCATTCAGCATTGCTAATCCAAAATCAGATCTTGTAAGCATCATGTTTTTTGCTCAGAGAAACAGAGAATGCCCTCACCAGGCCCATGTAATTCTCACGTACCGTAGTTCACATTTCTTAAAGAGATGGTTCACCCCCCAAAAAAGCCGAATTAGCATTTACTCCCCCTCATGTTTTTTTTTTTATTTAACCTTGTATGACTTTCATTCATTTTTGGAACATAAAAGAAGATATTTTGTAGAATGTTGGTAACCCAAGTGTTTTGGTTACAATTGATTGACACATTTCTCATATTATCTTCTTTTATGTTCCACAGAAGACAGAAAGTCTTACAGGTTTGAAACGACTTGAGAGTAAATGATGACCGAATTTTAATTTTTGGGTGAACTATGGTAAATGGTAAATGGACTGCATTTATATAGCGCTTTCATAGACCCATTGGCCGCCAAAGCGCTTTACATTTTGCCTCTCATTCACCCATTCACTCACACATTCATACACCGACGGCGGTGTCAGCCGTACAAGGCGCCATCCAGCTCGTCGGGAGCAGTTGGGGTTAGGTGTCTTGCTCATGGACACCTCGACACTTGGTCAGGTGGAACCGGGGATTGAACCACCAACCTTTCGATTTGTAGACAATCTACATGAACCACCGAGCCACTGCCGCCCCTTTAACTATCCTTTTAATCCAATTTAAAACCCATTAAAAAATGCAATTATTTATGCATTCATACCATATCTGAGCTCCAATAAATATATCTTAATAACCATTCAGATACAGCTTCTGAAACATTTTTAATAAAAATCATGGCCATTGTAGCCTAAAGGTTTTTGAGTAATAAATTATATATGTTGAATAAAAAAAAATCTATATAAAATGTCTATTTCACGCTTTTCTCGTTTAACTGAATGATGACTTTAAATTATCTTCTGGGGGTAATTTCTCAGACAAATCTGATGCGAATTTAATTTGCAATTAATTAGACTAATTAATTGGCACATCATGTATTTAATTAGATTCAAATTTGTAATTGCTTGACAGCCCTAGTTATAATATTCAATGATTCTCAAATACCTTCTTTTTTGTGGCAGTTTGCCATTTTTCTAGCAATAAACATATAAATGAAATAGACAAAGTTAAATAAATACAAAATAAATAAAAAAAAACTTGGATCTAAATAACAAATTTGCAAATTTGGAGTAAATGAAACTAAATTTGACTGGCGTAAGCCAGTTTGGGAACAAATTTTGCTTAGTAGTTATTGATAAAAATTGAATTTTAATTTAAAGGTGAGCTACTTCTTTAAACTCATAAAAACATGAGGACGAGTGATGTGAATGAATGGAGAACTGTTAAAAAGATGTGCTCTAAGAATGCTCTACCGTTACAAAGTCAACACCCGCACTGGCAATCAGCTGATTATGAGGTGGCGTTGACAGGCAGGCATATAAATATGTCTGAGAGTTTTATCTCTCTATGGTTATATCAGTGGCATCAAAATTTGTCCAAAAGCCTTAACTTCACCATCTACAGTGACCTTGAGACAAGGACAGAGTAAATAAAGTGTCTTTTTATCAAATCTGCACACAGGAAAGGCTTGAAACACTAAAATGAAAGTTGATGACTGATCCCTCATCTCCGGTAGACTGTCAGGCCTTTGTCATTAGTAATGCAGCTCAATGGGATGCAGCCAGGAGTCATGAGGCACTCATGTGGCTTGTTTACGCTTCTGCACACGTATTATCCAAATAAAGTGTTATTAGACCTGGGGCGTGAGACTTATGTAAGACTATATAAACATGACAACTTGATCAATTATCGTGGCCTGACTAATACAGCATGGCTTGACCATGATGGGAAAAATGTTTGCTAATACACACATAAAATATAAACCATTTAATCAACTTTTTTCTCCGTATTTTTTAAAATTATGAATAAAATATGTTTCTGTAATAATAATATACATTTATATAAAATATTTAGTAAAACAATACAAGTATTAACAAACTAAGTTACTTTATTTTTTTCTCATCTTACATGAGAAAATGAGTCCAGCTGTATCAGTAGCCTTATAAAAGTTATTCTACATGAAGCATGTTGCCTCATGGGTGCCGCCAAGTTGAGGTCACATGTCCAGCTGAAAATGGCTCACTTGTTCATCCTGTAATCATGGCTGACTGTAAAAAGCTTGCGTCTACAATGATGTCTGTGACTGAAAATGTTTTTGAAAAAAAAAAAAAAACACTTCATTGTCAACCGAAAACCTAGAGATGCTCACCTGAGGATTGTCTTCCATGACACTGCGTATCTTGTCCACTACATCAATTCGGCGTTGGCGGTGAAGGGCATTGATCAGCTTAGCCAGGTTGGCGTCACTGTCACGTATGGTCCAGTGCTGCAGGGCAGCGTACGCCCTCTCGTGATCTGCCGAGTAGCCGTTGGAAAAGGCGGCGACCTCTCGCTCGTTGGCACTGGCCAGAGACTTGTACATGTCAACCCACTGACTGCCAATCTGTGCTGCCACCAGCTTCAAGATGTCAACACCTAAAGAATGAAAGCAAAGGTCAATCCTATGTTAATCTACTGTATACTCTAGTTTGAACCTTATAGTGAAGTACAGTACAACATTACCATGGTATTATACAATATTACTATATTTTTAATCAAATAAATACAGCCTTGATTAACAATAAGAGACATCTGATCAAAAACCAACCCCAAACTTTTAAACTGTAGTGTATGCATTGACTTTTGTATCTGCTGTATCCAAAACCATTAATGTGTCTTGGAAATGTAATGCAGTCAGCATTAGTGTAGACAGACACAGTTAGCGAATGGCATCATACAGAAGGGCAGCACTCTTGGGTTACAGTACACCAGCGGCTTCTGTGGGACATGCTGTCCCATGGATAAGGTCATAAGAATGACCTAGATTGATGCCCGTGTTTATATACTTGGTGTAGTGTGACAAACAGTTGACTCCTAGGGAATCCTTCTAAGAGTGAACCTCAGAGAAATGTGAGCGTAATCTTAATGATTTAACTTGCACGACATGCATATATGTTGCATATTTCCACCTGATACTTATTAGTGGTGTTTGCTAACGCTCATACTTAGGGTTAGGGATCTGAATGTTCCCAAAAGTATTAAACTCCAGCAAGTACTATAAATCATCCAACACCATTTGTGCTTTAGACATGTATGATAAAACATGAATATATCCTCCACCAATATACCTCCCCAAATTTTGTGGGAAAATCCCATAGATTCACAATAAAGAACACGAGCCATATCAATGATACTAAACAAATACTGTTATGGATCAGAATACAATGCGTTCCAAGCTAAGGTGATTTTTGTATGACAAGCACCACCCCGTTTTTTTCTCCAGAAAATGTAAAAATGTGGTTGTATTTCATTGTATCTACCTGCTTGATAATTATTGTGTAAAAGCAGACTATTAAAAAAGTGAAAAAATACCTATATAGTTGTAAACAGTAAACTGTTAAATGCTGTTAAACAGCTGTAAAAAAAAACTTTAAAGTAATAAATAAAACAAAAAATAAAACAAAATAATACTTAAATATCAATAACTGCATTCTATAGTTTCTGAAAAACGCTTGTTTGTCAAAGAACAATTCATAAATCATGTAATCTTCCATGAAGAGAACCCAACATAAAACACGGATCAATCCATGTTGAATTCGTGT
Organism: Chrosomus eos; assembly: GCA_036326025.1. Lineage (NCBI taxonomy): Eukaryota > Metazoa > Chordata > Actinopteri > Cypriniformes > Leuciscidae > Chrosomus > Chrosomus eos. The sequence goes on along the minus strand of CM070829.1, from coordinate 7,398,547 downwards.
CTACTGAAGATGAACGTGACACAGTTCAGCGTAACAGGATGACTGTGGGGGACAACTGCTGGAAGATATTAACACATCTATCTGTAAGCCAGATCTATCTTATTTGGGATCCATCTGTAGCAAATTGACTGAAGCTCTCTGAGGGTTAGCGTGCCACTGACTGTACTGCGGATCTAAAAATGCCAAGGCCTGCGGGCTGCCCATCCTCTCGCCTGTCGTTTCCAGAGGTCGCTCCGGCATGACAGTGCTCTGTCTGAGTGATCTAGGCCGAAGTCGATAAGTTGCGTGATACTTTCCCTTGTCTATGACTGCACTGCGTTATGGACTAGGTTGCTCTAGTCCTGAAGGCAAATTTTATGGTATGCTGGGAAAACATGTGCCACCACTATCTGAATGTACAGTGTGTATACAAATGTTGAAGGCTGAAGGTATGTGCTTCTGTCACAAGTATAATGTTATTCTTAAATGTGACTATCTACACTGTAAAAAATTATTTGTCTAAGTAAATAAAACAAAAAATATTGGAATATGTTTTACAAGAATTTCACATTTAGTTCAATGTTAAAGGTGCATTGTGTAATATTTAGGAGGATCTGTTGACAGAAATGCAATGTCATATACTGTTTTCAGTGGTGCATAAAGACCTTACATAATGAATCGTTGTTTTTATTACCTTAGAATGAGCCACTTCTATCTACATACACCGTGGGTCCCCTTACATTGAAATAGCACCATTATGCGCCATTATGTTTCTATAGTAGCCCTAAACGGACAAACTACTAGAGAGTACGTTTCGTCACTATGTTGTTCTTCGTAGCAAAAGAAGCTAGCTAAAGTCAGCAAGTAAAACAGGCATAATGATGAACAAGTAACAATAATATTCGCAATATCTCGTTTTACTAAATAATTAATTAAATGTTATTTCTTAATTTATCTTTGTAAAGAAACCTCATTGCTTAACTCGCTACGCTGTCTCAGACGACAATTTTTTTTCCTGTCGGCCACCGTAACTTCTGTTGGTTGCAATTCGCAACCTCACCACTAGATGCTAAAATTTACACACTGTACCTTTTAAATGCTGTCTATGAAAAAATATTTAAAAACTGACAAGTGATGCATGTAGTCACAAAATCACCCTTTTGTGTTTAAAGGAGACATATTTGAGACACGCGTCACTACCCGGTGTAAATGGCTGACCACTTGTGATCGACCACCGTATGTGCATCATAGTAACAGCTGTCAATACAAAAGGAATTATGTGAAAGTGAGGAAACACGTTATGGATCATTTGCATGTACTAGGGCAATAGCTTATCAGCCAGCCGTTAACAACAGAACAAAGCCTTCGTCTTCATATGAGAAATCAAATGAGGTGGCAAACCGGCTGCAACAGGTCTAGGTTGGCTGGGAAACAAAGGGATCCTCAAAGGGAGTCAGGACTTCCCCTTTTTAGTGAGTCGCCGTGGTGGCTTTGCCGGAATGTCTCACAGCAACGCAGCCATCCCATAAATCCCTGACACCTCATACACGATACCAGCCGCAGTAATTACCACTTCCCCATCAAAACAATGATGGAGACCAGGGGAGGCTCACTAGCAAGGGGATCCTACAAGCTTCCCCAGAGTTTCCCTGACTCTTGTACAAAATGCTGGCAGAGTTAGGCTCACCCATGAAGTTCCTAATCGTCTCTTATAAAAGCCCCAGCCCACCCTGATTCTGGGCAGTGGGCTTTTATAGATAACACCTATTGCAGAGGCTGTTATATGGGGCGTACATGCGGGTGGTTCTACGTCTTTGATCTCCGCTATGTGTGCTTTGTTATACCTCCTATGAAAGAATTCATTATTTGTACGATCGCTCCTTCATCTTTATATATGTTTCCCATGCGGCCCTTTATGGCCATTATTTCACTAATGTAGTAAACGGACACACATGCACATGCACTTCAGGCCGCCCAATTACACACCTTGAATGCATTAGGGAAATGTTTTGTTGTGTTTGTGGAGGCAACCAGCTGTGTAAAGGTTACCTGTGCTTTCTAGCATGATTCGAGGAGGCTCTACTATCTTAGTTTACCGTGTAATAAATTATTTGCTCGCAGAAGTCAATAAACAACGCAATTGTTCACGTTTAAGAGTGCATGGGAGAAAAACACCACAGTAAAAATAGCGTAAATGTTTTTTTTGTACCTGGTGGAAGTGTTTAACTTTTTATTTTTATTTATCTTGATATTCCACTATTTTCAAGGCCAGTTTACTTTTTGAATCTTGTGTTAGGTTGCCAGGGTGTTAAGGTGTGGACACGTTTATCATTTTTTGGCAAATTTTAATGGGCGAAATCCAGACATTTCGATAGGAATCCACGTGATTGGGAATTTCGCATATGGGCGAATGATTTCCCCGTGCACATTCCGCATCAGGTTTAGTTGGTCATGTGAATCCTCTGTTTTGACCAACACAAAGCTGCTTGGTTTGACTTCTGTGTGAGATGTGCTTTATCAATATACTATTGATGATAGATTGTATTGTATTGTTCATCTTA